>SJYV01011468.1:0-11783 GCA_006410875.1 Neotragus pygmaeus | reverse complement strand
AACAAAGAATGTTTCATGTGCTGTTGGGCAGAGAGGGTCATGGCTGTGGCTTCCTTGAAGCATCTCCATAAGCCGGGCACTAAGCGGCCTTCTTCAAGGCCCACATCTAGGCTCAACTCTGACATGGCTGCCCTGCACCCCACAGCCAAGGGCTGCTTGATGACACACCCACCCCGCGCTCCGTGACTCACCCGCTGCCCCTTGCTTTAGGCAGCTCTCTGTCTGAGGCCAAAAAGCCAGAGATGCTGACAGAATGTAGGGGACAGATGAGAGGACGTGACTTGTTGGGCCACCACCACAAGGAACAACCAACCAACAGGAGAACTTACTCCTCACTTCATTTCAGTCCCCGGAGACTAGCTTTTCTACAATCCTTTCATTCCCACTGTGTTTTCCTGCTCAGATAAGAATAATAAGAAGTGAAAAGAAGACAAAATGGATTCTGTCTGGGGTTTGGCATCTTGGCATTTTCACAAGAAATGGGACAGGCTGTATTTGAATCTAAAAAACTGGCAGTGTGGTCAAAAACCAACGCCTTTTCTCTACTTTACAGCTCGCCTCAGCGTGGGAGGGTGTTTGGCAACAATGGTGGGAGAGCTGGAGAGGCCACTGGCACTTTTGCTCCTACCAGAGAATGTGGCACAGCCCTGGCCTAGGGCCTTGGGGGCTTCGAGAACTAACTAATCATGGGATTTTCTGTAACATCACAGCTCTCTTCTCAGAAAAGGNTTGTTAACATGTGAATTCAAAGCACTAACTTATTTGCTCTTGGAGCATCTGAAGCTTCCAGTCTGAGGAATTCTCAGGTTTCTCTAGGAAGAGGCATGATATCTGAATCTGGAATGACAACAGCCAAGTCAAGAGGTCCCCCCAGGGCCAAGGTCAGAGGGATCAGAACCACGAGAAGGTGATCCTTGAGCAGGTGCCCAGGATGAAGACAGAGCCAAGGGGTGGACAGCACCCTTCCCCACACTGGGGCCACTGCAGGAAGGTTCTTGAAAGTCACAGGTCCACTAGCCTCCTCCCCATCTAAGTGACAGCTCTTCTACTGCTTTCTGTGAGAACAGTCTTAAATGGAATCTCTGTTTCATAACCGATGGAATTCTGTAAAAAAAAAAAAAAGTGTTTGTTGTAATTAAACGTTTGGGTACTTATTATGTATAAAGGTGCTCAGTCCTTATGACAGTGCTAGAATTGTATATGGAATCACTCAGTATTTACTTACTCTTTTGCTGGCTTCTTTCACTCAGTATGATTTTGGGATTCAGCTCTGTTGTTTTTTTACTAACAGCTTATTCCTTTATATTATTGAGCATTATTTCATTATGATATATCATAATTCATCCATACATTTGGTGATGGATATCTGGATGGTTTCCAGTTTTTGGCTATTACAAACATAAAGTTGCTATGAATATTCACGTATAAGTCTTTGTATGGAAATGTGTCTCCTTTACTGTTGGGTAGATACCTAAGAGTGAGTTGGTTGAATCATATATTAGACGTATGTTTAACTTTCTCATAAACTGCCAAACTTTTTCCAAAATTGTATCATGTAACATTCTTATCATCAAATGTATGAAAGTTCCAGTTCCTCCATATCCTTGTCAACACTTGATATGGTCAATTATTTAATTTTAGCTATATTAGTCGGTGTAGTGGTATCTCATTGTATTTTAATTTGTGTATCCTTAATTATTAGTGATGTTCAGCATCTTTTTCATGTGCTTACTGACCATTTATCTTCTTTGAGGAATTTTCTATTCAAATATTTTATCCATTTTCTTGTTGATTTAATTATCTTATTATTAATATGAAGGAGTTCTTTATATATTCTGGATATAAGTCCTCTGTCTGATATATGTATTTGCAAATAATTTCTCTGAGTCAATGGCTTGCTTTTCCAGTTTCTTAATGGTGTTTTCCACTGAACAAGGTTTTTAATTTTGATGAAGTCAAATTTACCAATTATTTTTCTCTTATAGTTTGTGCTTCAAATGTGTTAACATAAAGATTTTTCTTTTTTCTTTCCAGAAGTTTTATGTTCCACATCTACACCTGTGGACTATTTCAGTTAATTTTTGCGTATAGTATAAAATAAGGGCTTTTTTTTCACCATAGAGATACCGTTTGTTGGTTGGTTGGTTCTCCATTGAATTTTCCTAGTCCCGTTATAAAAAACCAATTGACCATGTGTGTTTGAATCTATACGATCACAACTGCTATATGGTAATCATGTCTCTCTGTATGCTTAACGTTTTGCCGGGTTATTCCACACTCATTGCTCCTCTTTTACAGAGTTTCCCTGGCTGTTCTTTTGTTTATTTAGCATTATTTTTGTACTGAGATGTAATTCACATGAGGCTACCATTTTAAAGAATACAACTCAGTGGTTTTTAGTATATTCACTGTGTCATACATCATCACAACAATCTAGTTCAAGAACTTTTTGATCATTCTCAAAAGAAACTTCACACCTGTTAAGAATCAGTCCCAATTTCCCCCTTTCCTTGTCCTCTGAAAACTACTGATCTACTTTCTGTCTCTATGGCTTATTACAGCCATTTTGTATTAATGCGATCATATAATATTTGGTCTTTTTGTGTTTGGCTTGTTTCATTTAGCATACTGTTTTCAAGTTTCGACCATGTTGCAAATATAATATTCTATTGTTTAGATATACGATTTGTTTATCTATTCCTCAGTTCGTGGACATTTGGGTTGTTTCCAGTTTGGGGCTATTTTGAATAATGCTGCTATAAACATTCATGTACAAGTTTTAATGTGCACATGTTTTCAGTTCTCCTGAGTATATGCCTGTGAGTAGAATTGCTGGGTTGTGTGATAATTCTATTTAAATTTTTGAGGAAATGTCACACATTTTCCATAGGGAAATTTCCCATGTTTCCACCAGTAATGTGTAAGAGTTCCAATTTCTTAACATCCTTACCAACACTTTGTGTTTTTAAATTTTAGCCATCCTAGTATGTGCGAAGTAATAGTTCACTATAGTTTTGATTTTCATTTCCCTAGTGACCAAAGATATTGATCATCTTTCCATGTGCTTGTTGGAGAAACATCTATTCAGATCTTTGGCCGATTTTTACTTTTTTTTTCTAGTTGAGTTATATTCTGAATACTATACCCTTATCAATATTTGATTTACAACTATTTTTTCTATGGATTGTCTCTACTTTCTTGATAGTGTCCTTTATGCACAAAATTTTTAAATTTTGGTGAAGTCTAATTTACCTATTTTTTCTTTGATTGCTTGTGTTTTTTTTGAGTTGTCACTATTTTTTGTACATTAATTTTTCATGCAAACTTTCAACCAAGATTATCTTGTGCTAAACCTTTTGTTGGTATTTGTAGAAGTATGGGTTGATTAATTTAGAGAGAATCGTGGGCTTCTTAAAATGAAGTTTTCTATCAAAGACCCAGATACATCTTTCCATTTACCCAAGTCCTTTCTGTATTCTTCAGTAATGTTTGAAAGTTTGTTTCACATAGATCTTACACTTTATTACACTGTATAAATAATACAGTTTATTTATGAGTATTAATCTTTTTCATTATTGTAAGTTGGTTCAATGTTTAAATGCTGTCAAATAACAAAAGTGTTTGAGGTAATATGTGAATTCTTCTATTTTCTGTGGTCCAAATTCAAGCCAAGTTCAGATCTGCATCCTCAGCAATTTGCTTTATAGGTAGGGACACTGAGGTCTAGAGATGCTGAGTGACTTACTCAAGGCCGCACAGCAAGCAGATAGCAGAGATGGCACCAAGACCCAAGTATTCTATCTCCACATTTTACCTGACTCTGAATCTAGAGCTCTGTCGTCTCATCAACCACCATAAAATACATGAATCTAGGAGAGCAGCAAACATTCTTAAATACACTGGGAACTTGTATTTGCTTAGGGGCTGACTACACCAATCAAGATAGGAATTAAATAAAAATTAGACAAAAAGAAGGAAATGGCAACCCACTCCATTAATCTTGCCTGGAGAATTCCATGGACAGAGGAGCCTGGCAGGCTACAGTCCATGGGGTTGCAAAGAGTGAGGCATGACTGAGCAACTATCACTCAGACAAAAATTAGAAAGAAGGAAAATAAAACAATGGTAAAAAGAGACGAAAAAAAATATAGCAAAAATTCAGACAGACAGACACACGCACACACCCCAAACCCTCAAACCTCCAGAGCTTCCTGCCTGTGAACCGAAAGGGGGAGTGTGAGTTTCTTGGCCTGGTTGGCAGGTGCCTTCTCAAAGGCCCATCGTCCTCCACTTCCTGAGGAGGCAGCAGCAGAACAAAGCCAGCAGAGACTCCTTTCCTCTTCTTCATCCAGTCACAGTTGCCTCAGCCTCTGCCACCCGGCACCACCCTGGGGAAGGACAAGATGCAGTGGACCGCACTTGTTATTGTGGCCGTCCTGCAGGCACAGTTTCCAGTTACAGGTAAGGCTGGATGTATCGATGGAAATGAGCTTTTAGGAACTTTTTGTACATATGTGTGTGGGATGGAGGGAGAAAGCAGAGGCGTGGAGAGAAGCCAATGTCTCCTTTAGATCTTGCCCTTCCCAAAGCAATGGACAGCTGAACAGGGAAGGGTCTGTTTCTATAGAGACATCTGCTTCAATATGGCCAAGTTGGAAATTAGCTTAGAGTCAGCTGCTTGAAAACAGACCTGTGTGAAGTATGGATTTTTCCAGTGATAAAAAGAGAGAGAAAAGTCTGAGATGGGGGAAGGATGAGGAGGAACTGAGGCAGGACTTGTGTGGACAAGAGGAGAGGGAGAACTTAACAGAAGCTGGGAGGGACCAGAGAACATTACCCAGGCCACATTTTGTGCTGAAGCATTTTCCGAGTCTTTGTGTATTCTTTTACTACCTTGCTGGCTCCCTCACTCGGCCGCCTTCCTGCTTCACCAACAAAGAATGTTTCATGTGCTGTTGGGCAGAGAGGGTCATGGCTGTGGCTTCCTTGAAGCATCTCCATAAGCCGGGCACTGACCGGGTTAATGAAGGAGGGAAGCGGCCTTCTTCAAGGCCCACGTCTAGGCTCAGCTCTGACATGGCTGCCCTGCACCCCACAGCCAAGGGCTGCTTGATGACACACCCACCCCGCGCTCCGTGACTCACCCGCTGCCCCTTGCTTTAGGCAGCTCTCTGTCTGAGGCCAAAAAGCCAGAGATGCTGACAGAATGTAGGGGACAGATGAGAGGACGTGACTTGTTGGGCCACCACCACAAGGAACAACCAACCAACAGGAGAACTTACTCCTCACTTCATTTCAGTCCCCGGAGACTAGCTTTTCTACAATCCTTTCATTCCCACTGTGTTTTCCTGCTCAGATAAGAATAATAAGAAGTGAAAAGAAGACAAAATGGATTCTGTCTGGGGTTTGGCATCTTGGCATTTTCACAAGAAATGGGACAGGCTGTATTTGAATCTAAAAAACTGGCAGTGTGGTCAAAAACCAACGCCTTTTCTCTACTTTACAGCTCGCCTCAGCGTGGGAGGGTGTTTGGCAACAATGGTGGGAGAGCTGGAGAGGCCACTGGCACTTTTGCTCCTACCAGAGAATGTGGCACAGCCCTGGCCTAGGGCCTTGGGGGCTTCGAGAACTAACTAATCATGGGATTTTCTGTAACATCACAGCTCTCTTCTCAGAAAAGGTCTTGCTGGGTATGAGTCACGTGGTAATGTGGGGTAAGGACACCAGGGTGAGCCCAGAGCAGCCCATCCTTGGGTGCAGGGCTTGGGAGGACCCATGACGCCATAAGGGTCTATGAATTCAACGACTTCAGAGGGAACCGATGACAGCAATGGATTCAGACCCTGGGCTTCAAGTTTGGGGGACCGTACTCGGGAGATAATTTCACCATCTGAAGTTTCCTCAGGGGTCGATTTGTTTTGAGGCTTGGGGCTAAGGCAGGGGCAATGGAATTAGAAAAGAAAATAAAAAGCTGCTTGAGTCCTAGTGGCTGCCAGGAGTGGTAAACAAAACCCCACCCAGAAGGCAAGATGGGGGCCATGCCCATTTCCACAAGCAGTGTACAGGAAGAAAAGCTTTAGCTTCATCTTTCAAAGCCACTGGCGTTGCCAGTTTGGAGATTGAAATTACAGCTATTTTTCGATGAGCCTCCTAGCCTCATTGAGGGAGGGCAAGGGAGGCTTAGAGAGGCCTTTAACACCAAGGGCCACGAAAGGCACTCACGTTGGCTGAGAAGACACGCTTTATGATTTCCTTTGGAGGAAAGGCTGCTGATGAAATTTAAGTTGCGATCTTCCTTCTTTTCTCGCTCAATTAAGTTACTTATTCCCCAAACCCTTTTAAGACTTCTTCTTTTTACTAAGACTTTTCCATTTGTTTTCTTGCAATTGCCCAGATCATTAAGATCACAGCAAATAAGGCCCCAGTCTGTCTACCTGAGGAAGTCTTCCTGGGTGAGTTCTGCTAAGACAGTCACTTGAAGCTGAAAGAGATTAAGATGGAGTGCCTAATGGAATGGGCAAAGTTTTGTCTGCAGAGCCCTCAACTCATCAGTGCCTTTAACACCAGGTAGTCGCTACCTCCCAGTGGTCACTGTGGCCTTGGTCCTTCCTTTGCAAGGAAATGCAGCTTTGACACGCAGGCTCAGGAAAAGGTGACGGGGGAAGAGTCAGGCCTATTACAGGGCTGCCAGTTTCTCAGCTGTGCAACCTTAGGCAAGTCACTTAACCTCTCTGGGCCTTAGTTTTTTCACCTTTAAGGTAAGAATAACCTTCATTGCAGAGTTGTGAAAATGAGAAGTAAATGTTGCATGTCTGATACATACTAAACCGTCAATACGTAAAAGTTGTACTAATTTTTATTACTATTACACCCTGGACTGTTTTCTTGTTTTCATTACCCAGTGACAGGAAATGGAAACCCATGGTTAGGACTCTTAACCTGCTTTTGATTGTGTTATAGAGCAGCACTGGACGTTTTCTCCGTCTGTTGAGATCCAGTTCACCCTCCTTTTGGTTTTTGAGCACACCCGTAACAGCTCGGGAACAGAGTGGTGATCCCTGCCAGCGGTAGGCCCAATTGTGAACAAGTGTCAAACTTTCTCTGGGTCATAGGATGAGCGTTACAGGAACCATTTTTATTTTTCAGAGATACTTATTCTCTAGAGGATATTCCCTCAAAGTGAAAATATGACTAATAGATATAAGTAGTTAGGGGGAGCAAATTAGAACACAGTTTGCCTGGTCATCACTGGTCAGGGTGGCAAACAGAATTTCAGCCAGATGGTTGGTGTGGACGCACAGTGGCCAGGGTATTTAACTGAACACTCTTTGCAATCAGACCTTTGCTTAAACTGCTTGGGGCTGTGCTTGAGGGAAGCTTTTGAGTGATGCCAAGACGCCAGGTAGTTTTTCATGGATAGCACTTTCACCAGTGGTTTATTTTGATTTCTGGTCATAGGCTCTGCTTATCCACATGATCTGCTTCATTTTCTACCATGGCCTTTCTCAGATTTGCTAGCCTATTTACACATCTGCTGCTGCGAAACATTCCCCAGAAAAAGAGCTGCGAAACTGTTGTTTAGATGAATAACCACTGCTGATTTTTTTTTTTTTTGAAGTTTTAAAAAATCATTTTATTTTTGCCTTTGTCTTTTAAAAATTTATTTCTTAAATTAGATATGCACTTTTATTTTCAAGAATTCCTGAATATGGTGTTTTCTGTTTTGTTTCAAAGAATTCAGGCACCACTAGGGAACTGTCTTGCTTTAGAGTTGTCCAAACACACTCTGTAATCCTTTTTCTCCTGAGCCTTATTTACCTATGGGGGCTTCCCTGGTGGCTCAGCTGGTAAAGACTCAGCCGCAATATGGGAGACCTGGGTTTGGTCCCTGGGTTGGGAAGATCCTCTGGAGAAGGGAAAGGCTACCCACTCCAGTATTCTGGCCTGGAGAATTCCACGGACTGTATATCGCAAAGAATCAGACATGACTGAGCGACTTTCACTCACAGGTACCTGATTAAATAAATAGCAGCAATAGTTCGAAATAAATTTCTTCTGTTTGGGCCAAGGTTAGTTCTTATCAACACTGAAGTGACTAGATTTAACCAATTTGAGAAAACATAAAGTCCATTTGGTTAAAAATAATCAAACTAATCATTTGATCTGTTAATTGATGATCTGTTTAGTCACTGCACATACACAGATACTCCTTCCAGTCTAAAACACAATCTGTGTTTTCTGAGGGAAAAGATGCTTTAATCTTGCTCAGAGATACCCCAGCACTTAGCACAGTGTTTGAAGCAGAGCTCACACACAGTAAATATTTGTTGGGTGAATTAAAAGGGTGAGTGAAAGAATGAAGTCTAGACCTTTCTGTGTGATTAAATTCACTGTAATGGTTTATGGAGGGGCATTACTTAGACCTTTCTTCTAGAGAACTTAGCATAAAACAAAGTACTTTAAAAATTAAACTGGTGGAAGGAACAAGGCCGTTTGAGTAAACAGACTGATTAAAATTATTAATAAGGACGGTCTAAGATAAAATCCTACCATTGTTAAAATTTTCTGATTGGACCATAAGAAATTTTTGATATTCATTTATTTGAGACCTACAAAAATGATAATTTCATCTGATTCAATTAATACTGTATCTTGAAAAGCAGACAAAGAAAAATATTCATTTTTCTCATTTGGCTTTAACATTAAGGAAAAGCAGAAAATAAAGAAGGCTACCACTGTTGGAGATTAACTAATGGACTAGTAAATTAATGAAAGGCAACAAGGAGAAAAATAAGAATTTGTGGATTAAAGCATAAATCACATTATTACATTGTCTGTTTCAAAAAAAAGAAAGAAAAAAAAAAGGCAGGATATCTAATCATTATCGTCCAATATGGTCTCAGTTACTAAGTAAATATCTCAACTAGCTATCATTTTTTTCTCTCTGTCTTCATTTGAGATATTTTACAAAAAATATCATAAAATCAGAGAAAGTTATAAATTTGAAAAATATTCCATTCCAATATTTTCTCAGGCGTCTATATATCTTTATATAGCTGTTATTTGTTGTTCAGTTGCTTAGTCGTGTCTGACTCTCTGCTACCCCATGGACTGCAGCACACCAGGCTTCCCTGTCCTTCACCATTGCCTGGAACTTGCTCAAACTCATGTCCATTGAGTCGGTGATGCCGTCCAGCCATCTCATCCTCTGTCGTCCCCTTCTCCTCCTGCCTTCAGTCTTTTCCAGCATCAGGCTCTCTTCTGACCCTGAAGTCGGCTCTTCGCATCAGGTGGCCAAAGTATTGGCGCTTATTACAGTTGCTATTATAAAAAAAATTTCATGTGGTTTTTTCCTTAATATTTTATTCTGAGTATCTTTTTTATGCTTAGCTTTCATGATTATTTTTAATTGTTAACTTCCATAGTTTATGCATCATATTTTCTTACTTATTGTTGGACATTTGTGCTATTTCTAATTTTTGTTATTATAACCGATCCTGCAAGAAAATCTTGACATATATAGCTTAAATTTTTTTTTCCTGACTTACTTCCTTAGGTTAATTTCTCTAGGGTTGATAATTAAAATGATAGGTTAAAGTAAAAAAAACATTTCCTAGGATACTTTAGACTTCTATTGAAGTCTAAACAGTTTTTCCATCAAGGAAAGAGAATTTTTTCCCTAACTGACCATCTGCAAGTGTTTCTTATCTTTTCTGGAGGCAATAGGGTGGAGGGACAGAGGAGGTCATGGAACCAGAAAGATCTGGATGTGAGTCCTGATTCCTCACCATCCTTTCACTGTGGCCTGTTGCTTACCTTCAGAGCCCTGTTCTTCTGCGAGATGGCGGTTGCAATGTCTTGCCTCATGGAGAGCAGTGTGGGCTAGAAATACTACTTAGAAGTGCCTGTACACAGAAGTGTTGCAAAAGCAGTAATCATTATGATATGTGCCTCAGTTTCCCAACCTACAAAATAGAAAGGGTATTATTTTTCTGGTAGAAGAAAGTAGAAACCCTGGTACTAACATGCTTTCTTTTTCTTCCTCTGTCACTAAGTTGCAGTGTAAACTTGGCAGAAATTTCTTTAGTTTTTGCATCTGTAAGAAGAGAAGAGAGCTGAACACCGCTTTCAGCTACAAAATGAATTGCACGGTCTTGTAAAATTACCAGAATTTTAAGAACGTTTAAGTTGCCTACCATCTCACTGGTATTGGCTCATAGAATTAGGAACCTAAATCTTACTCTTCCCTGAAGCTCCAATAAACAAATAAAACACACACTTATTTAAAAAAAAATCCAGACTTCTACCTTATCACATATTTTTTAACTCTCTAAGCAGAAGCTCCCACTGTGAAAAATCCAAGGACAGAGTCCAGCATTTTCTGGCTTGTCCCTTACGCTTGTGTATCGACCGTAGATTTACGGCCGCACAAGGACTTCGTTGGTGAGAATTGACAGAAAGCAAACTGCTGTCTGAAGCAGTCAAATTGCAGTGGTGGAAATGTTAGGAGCTGCCACTGTCCGCTTTGCTTGCCGGTTATGATTTGTGATACTCAGCAACTAATTTTCAGGCTCAAGGGGAAAAAATAAATAGAAAGCATTTGAACAAAGACAGGCAGGATCCTCACTGGTCCAGACCAACGTTCTCTTAGTGCAGTTACCCCTTTATGTTTACAAAATGCTTTCCATTACCTTCACTCATAACTCTCCTATGGCAAGTCAGCTGAAAAAGTAGTAAGATTCTCTTTTTATAGAAAGAGAAACGAGGATCAGAGGTTTGGTGACTTGCCTGAGTAGAACCAGGCCCCAAACACAATTTTTCTGATCCCTTGTTCAAGGTGTGTGCTCTCAAATGTTCTATGCAGCCTCTCCACCAGGCTTTTTGTAAACTTGCAGTATTATACATGCGATGACTGAATTCTGAAGCAGACTTTTGAAGGTATTCCCCTTAGTAAGCATGTATTGTGATTTTCCTTTCAATTTCTGAAGTAAGAAATAACTGTTTTGATACTGAGTATCCTCATTAATATATTTTTTCCTGAGTATAAAATATTTGGTTGTTAATATAGGATTGTGTTTTTCCTCTGGCCTATTACTATAATTCTGAACTCATGTTCACTCCAAATGGTAAAATCCATCTTTCCTGTTTTCCTCTTAATAAAAACACATATTTGGGAGCATTTCTTGAGAGGGACCAACCTTAGTTTGCAATTCAACCAGCTTCTGTGCATGCAGAAGGGCACCCCTCCTTGCCCCTACCACATTATGCATAGGTAGAGATCAAAATATAAATTAAATTGTATTTAAGAAGATTTGATCCTAAATAATAGCCTTTAATCGATCTGTTTGGTAACAATGTATCTTCATTAAGTGTGTAAGATTTTGTGGGGTGAATTTTTCTAAAAGAATAGTGTACTATTAATATTACACACAGACTTTGAGTTGAGATTTGGTTTTTTATGTAAATCCTAAAGGAGTGGGAGAATTATCTTTAAATAACAAATGTCTACAATCAATTATTAATTATTTATGTCAGATTTTAGCCTTGAGTCCACTTACATCTGCCTGGGCTGAGCTCTGAGAGTGCAAAGCCTTTTGCTGTTGGCTGGGGCAAAGCAAACGGATAAGAAAGCTGATGTTCAGAGCAGAAGCATTAAATTGACAGATTCTGAATATCAGTGAATCTTAGTGGGGCTGCTCCCCAAGATGCCCGCAGGAAGACTGGGAAAAAAGAAGTCTCTGGGAGGTTCTCTGGGTGTCTGTAGGGCTGTTGGCTATAGGTGC
>SJYV01011467.1:310027-353826 GCA_006410875.1 Neotragus pygmaeus | reverse complement strand
TGTCATGAACCTCATTCCATAGTTCATCAGGCACTCTATCTATCAGATCTAGACCCTTAAGTCTATTTCCCACTTTCACTGTATAATCGTTAGGGATTTGATTTAGGTCATACTTGAATGGTCTAGTGATTTTCCCACTTTCTTCAATCTAAGTCTGAATTTGTCAATAATGAGTTCATGATCTGAGCCACAGTCAGCTCCAGGTCTTATTTTTGCTGATTGTATAGAGCTTCTCCATCTTTGGCTGCAAAGAATATAATCAATCTGATTTCGCTATTGACCATCTGGTGATGTCCATATGTAGAGTCTTCTCTTGTGTTGTTGGAAGAGGGTGTTTCCTATGACCAGTGCATTTTCTTGGCAAAACTCTATTAGCCTTTGCCCTGCTTTATTCTATACTCCAAGGCCAAATTTGCCTGTTATTCCAAGTGTTTCTTGACTTCCTACTTTTGCATTGCAGTCCCCTATAATGAAAAGGACATCTTTTTTTGGTGTTAATTCTAGGTCTTGTAGGTCTTCATAGCACCCTTCAACTTCAGCTTCTTCAGCATTACTGGTCAGGGCATAGATTTTGGATTACTGTGATATTGAATGGTTTGCCTTGGAAACAAACAGAAATCATTCTGTCGTTTTTGAGATTGCATCAAAGTACTGCATTTTGGACTATTGTTGACTATGATGGCTATTACATTTCTTCTAAGGGATTCTTGCCCAAAGTAGATATAATAATCATCTGAATTAAAGTCACCCATTCCTTAGTCTTAAATCACGTAAAACATTTTTTTCTTTAAGCCTGGAGCTGCTGATTACACAACAAACAACTCAATTTAAACTCTGTACTAAGGATTATATAACAATAATGTATCCTTCTTGAGGATGGTTTCTTCTTCCTGTAAACCTTCTGATTAATCCTGATATCTTAGAATGTATATTATGGGAGTGGGTCTGGTAAAATCTTTTTATTGTTAAAGTCTAATCCTGTTATCTTAAAATGTAAGTTGTGGGAGTGAGCCTGATAAAATTTTTACAACCTTGAGACATTCTTTTGATTTTTTGTAATAACTAATTTAAAAAGTACATAGCTCCCTTACTAAAGACTAGTGAGTAGGGAACTCTCTGCTTCCTTCTGATATCTCNTTAAAATGTAAGTTGTGGGAGTGAGCCTGATAAAATTTTTACAACCTTGAGACATTCTTTTGATTTTTTGTAATAACTAATTTAAAAAGTACATAGCTCCCTTACTAAAGACTAGTGAGTAGGGAACTCTCTGCTTCCTTCTGATATCTCTGTCAGAAGCTTTCTCTGCCTCTCTTCACTGTAATAAAACTGCCACACAAGAGCCTCGAGTGGTCAAGCCTGGTCTCTGGTCCCAAAGCTAAATCTTTGGAGATCATGAATCTGACATGTTCACCATAAGTTATCAACATCCTTATCTTTATTACTCAGCCATAATAAATGAAATAATGCCATTTGCAACAACAGGGATGGTCTAGAAATCATCATAGTAAGGGAAGGAAGTCAGAAAAAGACAAATACCATATGATAGCACTTATATATGGGATCTAAAAAAATGATACAAATGAGCTTATTTACAACAGAAACAGACAAACAGACTCACAGACATAGAAAACAAACTTAGGGTTACCAAAGGGGAAAGGCTAGGTAAGAGAGATAAATTAAGGATGTGGGATTAATGTGTACATACTACAATATACAAAATAGATAATCAACAAAGACCTATTATATAGAACAGGCAATATCATTCAATATTCTCTAATAACCTATATGGGAATAGAATCTGAAAAAAAATTATATATATATATATGAATCACTTTGCTGTACACCTGAAACTAAACAACACTGTGAATTAAATATCAGTTCAGTTCAGTCGCTTAGTCATGTCCGACTCTTTGCGACCCAACGAATCACAGCACATCAGGCCTCCCTGTTCATCACCGTCTCCCAGAGTTCACTCAGACTCAGGTCCATTGAGTTAGTGATGCCATCCAGCCATCTCATCCTCTGTCNTTTCCACTGTTTCCCCATCTATTTCACATGAAGTGATGGGACCAGATGCCATGGTCTTCGTTTTCTGAATGTTGAGCTTTAAGCCAACTTTTTCACTCTTCTCTTTCACTTTCATCAAGAGGCTTTTTAGTTCCTCTTCCCTTTCTGCCATAAGGGTGGTGTCATCTGCATATCTGAGGTTATTGATATTTCTCCCAGCAATCTTGATTCCAGCCTGTGTTTCTTCCAGTCCAGCATTTCTCATGATGTACTCTGCATAGACGTTAAATAAGCAGGGTGACAATATACAGCCTTGACATACTCCTTTTCCTATTTGGAACCAGTCTGTTGTTCCATGTCCAGTTCTAACCGTTGCTTCTAAGAACTCTAAAAATGCTTTTCCAAATAACTTTGGACACACCAAATACTATAAAGATACTAAGGAGAGTTTTGTTTACTTATTCACCCAGCTTTCCCTATTGTCAACATCTTGCATAATCACAATAAAGCATCACTAAATGCTAAAACATTAACAGTGGTAAAACAAAATTAACTGAACTATAGACTTAATTCAGATTTCCTCAGTCATCCCGTGAAACCCATCATCTCTTTAGGATATCCCATCCCATTATATGTAGTTATGACCCCATGGTCATTTTCTTTCTTCAGCCACATCATACACACAGCTTGAAGGATCTTAGTTCCCTAACCAGGGATTGAACCCTTGCCCGCTTCACTGGAAGCAAGGAGTCCTAACCACTGGACGGCAGGGAATTCTCATGGCTCCTCAGTCTTTTGAAAGACCAAAAAATGCACCAGATAATTAACATGATTTTATCCTGGCAATGGCAATGAGAGAACATGCATTAGGGAGGTCTGTCTAAAAAGAGAATGGGATCAGGGGTCTTCTAGAGGCAGGTGGACAGAGAATCATAATCATCACAGAAGGGTGGAGGCGAGCCTTATCTCAGAATACATGGGTGGGCGAGCGGGTTTCTGGGAACAGGGGTTCAGGGGAAGCTCATCATTGTCCCTCATCTGTGGTCAGCCCTCTGCCTTTCCTCATTTATTCTGACCCAGCACTCTTGAAGAGTACCAGTCAGGCATGTGGTAGAATGTCCCCAGTTTGGGTCTGTCTGGTGTTTTCCCATGATTAGACTGAGATATGAGTTTAGAGATAATGACAGTGGCAACATGCCCCTCCAATCAGAGCATATTGGGGTCTGTAATGTCAACACAGGTTGCCACTATGATGTAAACTCAATTATCTGACTAAAGGTGAGTCTACAGATAGTCCCACTGTAAAGTTACTGTTGTTTCCTTTTATTAGGCATGTTTCTGTTGAATTCCAGTTTTTCTCCAGGTACCACATGGGCTCTGAGGATTCAGATTTGAATGAAACCTGCTCATTTCCTTCTATAGCTCATACAGTCCCCCGGGGATGGAATCCTCCCAGGCCTGGGTCTACACTAGAATTCTGATTACATAAAGGAAAACTGACCAGCAGATTTCTCCCAAATGTGAGGGCCATTAAAGATCCCCACAAGGTCCCTTCTGCCATTGCAATCAATACCAACTGAAATCAACACTGTGTGCTGGATTTGGAAGTTGGTAAATTGTTAGCACATTTTAAGGGTAGACAGAAGCATTTTTTAATTTTTTTATTTTTTTAATTGAAGGGCAATTACAATATTGTGATGGTTTTTGCATATATCAACATGAATCAGCCATCGGTATACATGCGTCCCTTCCCTCTTGATCCCCTCTTCCACCTCCCTCCCAACCCTATCCCTCTAGGTTGTTACAGAGCACTGGCTTTGGGTTCCCTGCATCATAAATTGACTATTTTACATATAGTAATGTGTATGTTTCAGTGCTACCCTCTCCTTCTGTGGCTATGTCCAAAAGTCTGTTCTTCATGTCTAGGTCTCTTTTGTTGCCT
Source organism: Neotragus pygmaeus (assembly GCA_006410875.1). Lineage (NCBI taxonomy): Eukaryota > Metazoa > Chordata > Mammalia > Artiodactyla > Bovidae > Neotragus > Neotragus pygmaeus. The sequence goes on along the minus strand of SJYV01011467.1, from coordinate 349,877 downwards.
TGCACATAGGTTCATCAAAACTATCTTTCTAGATACCATATATATGTACTAACCAAAATCAAAGAAACAAAGAAGAAAAAATGATGTCTGTAGCAGGGGAAGCATAGGCTCTGGATGAAGGAGGTAGGTTTCCAGTGAAATCACAAGTGGAAGAGAGTGGCAGTGGAGGTAAGAAAGTTCCTGGCAGAGAGGCACGGACCCAAATCACTGTTTTCAAGTGTTGAAGAGTCCTTGTGCATAAACAGAATTAGGTTTGTATCATAAAGAGAAGACCAAAAGAGAGGAGAGCAAGTTCTCAGGCAACATGTGCACCATGAAATAAAAAAATTAGAGTCCAGCTTCCAAAGACCTTGTAAAAGACTCTGCCTGTGACACCTGTCACCTGGACCCCAATGTGGCATCCTGGGCAGGGTCCCCACTCTCTCATACTGCCAAGGGGTCACACTGAAGCTGGAGTGTGCTCGGAGAGGACCCCTCTTTCCATGAGCAGAAACTTCCTTTGACTAGACCTCCACATGTAAAAGGGAGTTATCATGAAAATTACATAAGATAGAAAAAAGGAAAGAGCAAAAACCCAAACAGGAAATTTGAGAGGCACTCCTGGTTCATTCCCACCTCACCTTCCAGAAGCAAGCTTTCTCCAAGCTGCATCATTGTTCATTTCCAAGTGTTTGCTTGTTGCCCTTTCCAGCCTAGTACATCAGCCCAAGACTGGTCAGCCCACAGAGATCCTGCACTAACCTGCCTTCCTATCCTGGGGGCTGAGCTCTGTGGAGCATCCATAATGTTCTTTGTAAAGGAATATCTGACCAGCATGCCCTCCCCTACCCAGGTATCCTCCAATGCCTATGAGATTACAACCCATCTTCCTGACAAACCCCTATGCCCTGGACACCTGTCCATTCTCCTCAGTCACCCCCATTCCTCTCTGGCTTCCCGGCCACAGCAGTAATTCACATGATGTCCCCTCCCCACCCACGCGNGGTATCCTCCAATGCCTATGAGATTACAACCCATCTTCCTGACAAACCCCTATGCCCTGGACACCTGTCCATTCTCCTCAGTCACCCCCATTCCTCTCTGGCTTCCCGGCCACAGCAGTAATTCACATGATGTCCCCTCCCCACCCACGCGCCCCCCACCAGGCCTTCCGTCACTTGGTTCCTGCTAGTTGGAACACCCGGCTGAGTCTTTTGTTTTCTGCGCTTATTTCTTATTGCCTCTGAAGGACTTCCCCTGGTGTCACCTTAACCAGGCTCTCCCCTCTGCTCAGCTCTGGGTCATTTTGCACAGTGTGGCCCACACGTCTGTCAATCATCAGCCCTGTGAGAGCCTGGAAGTGTCACTTCTCTGAGCTCCAGTTTCCTCATCTGAGATATAGCAGGGTAATCAAGATAAGTGCTTTTGGTGGTGGGGAAATAATCCACATACAGTGCTTGCAGATAGCCTGGCACTCACTGAATAGAAGGCGCTCGTTATTACTCCTAGTGTTCTTAGTAGTGATCATCATTTCTTTCTGTGACTGTCCCCCACTTGGGCTGTAAAATCCTAAAGGGCAGCACCTGTACTGGAGTCATCTCTGAATCTCCATCAAGTGGCACAGATCTCCCTACACTGTTGCTTTCAGTAAACATTTAACAAAGGAAGATGGAAGGAGAGTAAGGAGTAAGTTATATTCTTTTCCCAGCACTGTCAACCAAAGTCCCTCAAATGCTTGATGCAGATTAAAATTGATTTCAAGTGGAAATGAGAATCATTGACAAGTGATGCTGATCAATATTGAAAATATGTGAGTAGGTCCAACCTAAAATCTTAAGGAATTAAGGGGAAAGAATCAGGATAGAAATAATTGCTAAGCTCTGGTTTTCTTTAACAATGTCTTTCCATAAACATTTATTTTAAAAATAATGAGGCAGTGGAAGAACTTCTGGATGGAAAAAGCTCTGTTATGCCAGAAATGCCAAAAGATTTCTAAATTCTAGACCTTCTCTCAAGAAATGTCTTAATCACTGTAAAATGAGCTTTTGGAAAATGCCTGTGTTCATCCAAACATTCCTTGATGCTAAGAAAAACTTCAGGTTCCTGTCTGACCTTTTGTTTCAAGTTTCCTATAGAGAGAATGTATTGAAGCATCTGCAAGCCAACCTGGCTACCAACCAGAGGGGCCAACCTGGGTAGCCATCACAGTGGGCCACGCTCTATCAGGTAGAGAACAAGTGGGCTCCAAGAGAAAGCCAACACAGGGCTTAGTCTTTCCATAAGAGATGTTTCACTCTGCAGAATTCACCCCATATTGTGATTAAGTAGGGCATCCCAGGATCTTAAAAAAACACACACACTTCATTTCTGCATATTTGATTTCCGTAAAACAATTTCCAATTCAATCCCATCAATATTTAATAAGCAGTTGCAAACAACATCATAATATCTACATTCTCCCTCACTTTTGACACAATTCTTCTCTCTCATCAGGGTAGTACCATGATCTAAATATTCTCTTCCTTTGCACCACTGTTTTTTCCTTTACATTGAAAATCCATGAGAGAATTTTTTATGTTCTGTCTCAGAGTTTTGTCCTTTCATTCTTTATCCCGTTAGGCTAGATTCTCTTTCTTCCAGTGGAAGTGTACTCATCAGGATCACTAATAAATTCAACTTTATTAAACTAATGGGATATTTTTCATCTTTAGGATACCAGGCCTTTCAACAGCCACTGACACAGTAGATGCAGCGCTTTTTAAGAAAACGCTTCCTCTACTTGACTTTCCTGACCCCATGGCCTTCTGGCTTTCTTGTGTCTCATGCACCTGTCTCCCCAAATCTTCTTTCATTCTCCAAGAACACTCACTCCTCTAGCATCAGCCTGATGAGCTGACAACATCTGCACTGATGCATCCCTGCCAACATTTCTTCTGCGTTAAGGAGACAACTTATTGATTTCTCCAAATTTGGATAATAACTGTCAGCCTTCCTGTCTCCAACATTGAACTGTTGTTTTTCCAAATGTCTCACATGGGCTCCTGCCCCTGGGTCCCCTGTAGCAGTAAAATCACTCTCCAGCTGACGTGTTCTCAGGGTCTCTCTCTCCCTCCACCTCCCACCTGTAACCCCCTCCCACAATGAACTCTCTGGGTCACCAGGCTCCCTGGTAAAAACCTCTTTCTGTGCTCCGTGGATGACTGCACATAAACATGTCTCAAAATAGCACTTTTCAATAACTCCTCATCCTTTACTAGAATAGAATCCAGTTTGGATCTTGTGATATTTGAAGAATGGTTCCATTTGACAACTGCAGGTCAAATTTACTGATGTATATTATTCCTGATATTCCCTGAATATTTTTTTTACTGTCTGTTGGATCACTAATGGTGCCCCTTTTTCATTTCTATTGCTGTTTCTGTTCTCTCTCTCTCTATCTCTCCTTCCCTCCCAGCTAGAGATTTCTCACTTTTATTCATCTTTTCAAAGCACTGGCTTAGAGGGCTCTCACTGCAGGTGGTAGGTTATGGCATCTCCTCTCCTCCATGCTCCAGGCCAGCCCAGCCTCAGGCACTTGCAGATCCTTTGCTCTGTCCTCTCTCCAGATGTCTTGCTGTCCTCCTTGCCCATCATACATATTCCCAGTTCTGTCCACATGCCTGTGTCACTCCATGAAAATCACTATGTAGATGCATGAGAACAAAATAAATATGAGAAATCTTGCAATCAATAAAATGCTACTAAATATTGTCAACGAAAGAAAAAATGTCCCATGCCATATCTTATTACAGATGTCAAGCCATCACATTATAGCCTGCCTGGAGGGTGTGCCCTGAGGGAACTCAGAATGGAAATAGGATGCCGACCATCAAGCTCTCAGCTGCTGCAGGCACCACAGTGGTGCACCCTGAGGAGACTCAGGATGGGAAAACAGGGTACTGGCTCCAGATAGCTGGTGTGCATATCAAAAGAATGAGTTCTACGAGCCCAGACACTTGATTTTCCCCTACATAGAAGAATGCTACATTCATTAACTTGAGATGTCTGGTTTTATTACTTAGTAGTAATCATTTGATGTTCTGACAACCTGTTTTTTTTTTGTTTGCAAAAATTTCTATATATCCTGACTTCTCCCTTATTTTTAAAGGCTGTATTCTGGGCTTAATTCCTTAGCATTATTTGCTGAATAAAATATAATTCTCAACTTTCAAGTTGTGCATTTGTTTTAGTTGATAATATCAAGGATAATGGGGCTTCTGGAACTGGACATTTCTTTTTTCATCCATTCCCAGTGCACCCTCAGGGCTCATATTCATTGTCAACTCACCCACATGATCTTCCCAGATTCAAGGCATCAGAGGAGGTCTTTGCTTCTTGGAATGGGTTCGACTCCCAATTATGTGTCTCAGGACAGCACTTTTGTCACTCAAATCCCACTGGGCTCAGTCATTTGCACAGGTGTTGATTAATTTACTCTGTGCACAACTCTGCAAAGCTGCATGAAAGAACAAAGAAAGAAGAGAAAGATCAGTGCTGTCAGACTAATGGGCTTTGCACCTGTGGAGTCACTTGGGATCTATATGATCCTGAGCACAGTCATCCTCTTTGTGCCTCAGTTTCCTCATCTGTGAAATGGTCATGTGTACCCACTTGGCAAGGTGGTTGTGGAATTGTCACTGAAGTTGGGAAAGCCCAGATGCAGGTCTAACATGGAATAGTCAGCTTTTCACACTGGACTCAGGCATATCCGTCTCCCTGGCTATGGCTGTCCTTCCACCCATCCCCTCTATTCCTTTTAGGCCCTGGGGTTGGAGTCCTAGGCTTGCACCACAACTGATGTACCTTATTCTGAAACAGTATTTTTCAGGAAAATTAAGAAGATGATGGCTTCTCTGCAGTTTCCACTGTCACCCTCCCCTCATCTCCCGGCAAGGCCCATGTCCATGGCTCCGCCTCCACCCACCCTGTGCCCTTGTCTCCATCCCTCTGACTTCATGGATGGCTCCTTCATCTTCTGCAGTCAGGCGACCTCACAGATTGGGGGTTAGAAGTGCTGGTAAGAGTACCCCTGCTCTAAGGTTAACAGCAACCTCATGGGAACCTGGCAGGCAGGGGCCAGACCTGGAGAGCTAGTAAGGAGGGGCTGGACCTCTTGGATTGAGCAGGCTCCAGGTTCTCATTTGCCTCTTTAGTAACTAATTTCATGAAAATTATCATGAGTAGTGATACAATTTCTTCCTTGGCACTTCCTACTCACTTGGTTCGTACAGAAACCCTATTATTTTCCTGACTTTGCAGCTCAGCTACTAAAGAGATGGTAGGGGAAAGAGGGAGGGAAGGCCAATGGGCTTGATTTCTGCCATCTGTACGTGGGCAGGGCCCTCAGGGCTACTGGCCAGCTCAGACATCAGTGGGCCTGTTCAATTACTAGGGTCAGTGCACACCCACTGTGATCTGTGTGGTTCCTGGTGCAGAACAAGACACTTTTGATTAAGGTAAAGTCCAGACAGCTTCATAATTGACCTAATAGGTCATGGAGGTCCTTCTGCCATTGTGCTTACAGTCAGCTACTCCTGGTTGGAAGGAGCCAGACTGTGACACTTTGGTTCACTTTCACCTGAGGCCAACAAGGACAGGAGTTGGACATATGGGACGGTGGGTCAGGGTACACTCCAGGGTCACAGATATGTCTGAGGGACAGAGGCATCACACAGATGCTACAAGGAACACCTGTTTTCACCTTCTACACGCCAGGCAAGGTCATTGGTGCTGAGGACACTTCAGAAAGCAAGAGACTACAATCCCCACCTTCCTAAAACTCACATTCTAGTAGGTGAGACAGACAGTTAAATGAGGTTAATATCTGAAATATATAGAGGACAGGAGACCAGGTAGATTGAAGGAAGAAACCCATGAAGGAAGGGAGATTTAGAAAGTGAGCACCTGGCAGGGGTGAGGATTAGTGAGAGAAGGGTGGATGGACAAGGCATCTCTGAACAGAGCCTTCTGAAATATAAAGGTGGCAGGCACATGTCAGCAGGAGGCTTTGGGCAGAGGGAACCTGGTGGGGACTAGGCAGAGCCCGAGAGGACCGAGGGGACCACCACAAAAGATGAAGGACATGACCTGGGAGCGAGGGAACCAGAGGCTGCAGAGAGCACAGGTTCTCCTGGCTCTACTTCCTCCTTTGAGAACAATTCTCATTTCCCAGCCCAGGAGTGACCTGGTCAGAGTCACTTTGTCACATGATCAGTGATGCACATGAGCAGAAAGCTTTCAGCTCATTTAATGGAGCCAAGAAGCATGGTGACCTGGGAAATTATAACTCTGTTCCTGGCAAACTATTCAGTTCAGTCACTCAGTCATGTCCGACTCTTGCGACCCCATGAATTGCAGCACGCCAGGCCTCCCTGNTCAAATGGGTATATCTTTCCTTTTCTCCTTTGCTTTTTGCTTTCCCTTCTTTTCAGAGGTATTTGTAAGGCCTCTTCAGACAGCCATTTTGCTTTTTTGCATTTCTTTTCCATGGGGATGGTCTCGATCCCTGTCTCCTGTACAATGTCATGAACCTCCATCCATAGTTGGTCAGGCACTCTATTTATCAGGTCTAGTCCTTTAAATTTATTTCTCACTTTCACTGTATAGTCATAAAGGATTTGATTTAGATCTTACCTGAATGGTCTAGGGGTTTTCTCCACTTTCTTCAATTTAAGTCTGAGTTTGTCAATAAGGAGTTCATGATCCAAGCCACAGTCAATTCCGGTCTTGTTTTTGCTGACTGTATAGAGCTTCTCCATCTTTGGCTGCAAAGAATATAATCAATCTGATTTTGGTTTCAACCACCTGGTGATGTCCATGTGTAGAGTCTTCTGTGTTGTTGGAAGAGGGTGAGAAATTTTAAACTCTGTATAAAAATCAAAGCACGGCTAAGGGAAGTTAAATGAATGAGTTTGGGAGCAGGACATGCAGTCACCAGGGGCATTACGCAAACATCATGGGAGTCCTTGCCCACATGGTGCTTCACCCATAGGAGGGATGTCGGGCTGTATCTGTGCTTCTGTGCTCATCTGTGAAGTTGTTCCTCAAAAAGACCATTCCCAGGCCACCCATGGTGATGTTAATTCAGTAGGTCTGCAAGGGGCCCCAGGAACTTTTCTACTTAAAGTGGGTGTACATTTCAGCCTCAAGTCCTTCTGTTTAGATGTTTATAATTACCATTCTTTCAAAGAAATTATTCAAATAGTGGTTAGAATCCACATCCACATCCTTTTCTCCTGACTGGAACTGAGGAAGCCACTTCCCGGTCGGGCATCCTAGACACATGACTCACTTGTCACTTCCTTATTACAAACAATGCCCCTTCCCTGTCATTTAACGAATGTGATTCCAGGTACTGATCTCATTTGAACAGTTTCCTGTATGTTTGCACAGCTGCCTATTTGTCATTGTCAACATTTCACTCTACCTCCATATTTCAACACCCTTGCTGGAGTCACAAGTTTATGCCTGTGAGCTACATGGAGATTGATCTTTAAGCTGGTGAGAATGACCCTAGAAGTAGATTATTTTGAGTGAAAAATGTAGCTCAAAAATAAGACTTGCATTGAACCACTGTGCTTCTAAAACCTCAGTGGGCATTTAAATTCTATGGATCTTATTAAAATGCTGAAGCTTTTTTAGGAGGTCTAACATGGTGCAAAGATTCTATCCCCAGGTGTCTTGGGTGTGCTTTTTCTCTCAGTGACCACAACGTGACCTTTCCAGATGATGGGGTGTTGTGTCTCTAACATAAAGCAGTAGCAGCTCCAGGGGAGTGAGTGGATCTTAAGTTACAAAGCAGCACGTTATCATTTCTCATTGAACTTTCTATAAGAAAGAGAGTTGAGCTTAGAGCATTGTGTGTCTCGCTGTAAGAAGATTAAGCCTTCACATGGAGCTCAGAAATGATGAAATGGGAAGGACATGAGAGAGCAACAGCAGAAGCTCATCATTTCCTCCAGGGAATCCTGCAGGCTGAGCAGATGCCACAGGAAGGTGTCTTCTCCAACAGCCCCTGAGTATCCAGACAGACTTTCTAGACAGACCTCTGTCCTGTGAGCAGTTCAGAGATTTGGGAGACACTCTACTTCCTGGAGGGGATTAGGCTTGTTACTACTGTTTAATTGTAAGGTATGGCTTTAGTCCCTTCTACCATGCTATTAAAAAAATCAGTGTTCTAATTTGTGCTATGAATCTGAAATTCTGAGAGTTCCTGTAGTGAAGCTAAAGCAGCCTTGACTGGGTAGATACACGTTGCATCTCTGGTTCTTCTGTTCAGGTTCTCACCTTCCCAGGAATGTTATAGACAGACACTGAGGACATGCACACTGTGTACAAGGACAAGAAACAGCCTCTGTCCTCATAGAGCTTTCACTATAACTCAGAAAACAAGCATGTCAATTCATAAATCACAGTGCTGTTCCATACAAATTTGACAATATTTACTCAACAGAGATTTTTCTGACTGCCTACAATATGCCAGTCACATTCTAGACACTTGGAATTAATAAGTGAACTAATAATCAGTTTCAGTTCAGTTTAGTCAGTCAAATCTGACTCTTTGCGATCCCATGGACTGCAGCATGCCAGGATTCCCAGGATGATTCTGAGAAAGATTGAAGGCAAAAGGAGAAGGGGACGACAGAGAATGAGATGGTTGGATGGCATCACCGACTCGATGGGCATGAGTTTGAGCAAGATTTGGAAGTTGGTGATGGACAGGGAAGCTTGGTGTGCTGCAATCCATGGGATCACAAAATCAGACACAACTGAGCGACTGAACTGAACTGAGAAAAATAATCAACAAGAGAAAATCTATGTCCTCATGGAGTTCACCTTCTAATGGGAGTGTTGGTTAACAAATGCAAGGAATAAGTAAAAGATATACCACACGCGCATGAATATGTGCTATGAAGACCCAGAGCAAGATAGAGATTTGAACTCTAGAAAAAAAGCAGAGAAAGAGAAGGGTCAGGTCCCTTTTAACAAGCTGTCTGGAATGGCTTTCTGTATAAAGTGGCATCTGAGGTGGGTCTTCAAAAAAGCTAAATATTTAGAATCACTTCCAGAAGACCAGAAGGACCAAAACATGTCAGCCAGAGAGAAGAGCATAGGAAAGACTCATGGAAAACCTCCCCTGTGCTTTCACATGCATCACCTTCATTTATAGCTCAGGAATCTGAGATTAGAAAAGAGAAGAGCTGGGGAAAGGCAGAAACTGCAGATGGAAAGCATGTCCTGACCTCATCCAGTCCTTCCTCCAAGGCCCAAGTTTGTACTTACTTTGAAGAAAAAGATTCCTACTTAAGTATTAAAGTTCTCTTCATTTAATAGAAAAGGATAGATTATATATCACAACCAAGCAAGATTTATGAAAAGCCTCCCATGTTCTCTGCGGTATTATTCACAACAGCCAAGACATAGAAGTAACCTATGTGCCCGCGGACAAATGACTGGACAGGGAAGTATGGTACATACTGACAGTGGAATATCATTCAGCTTCAAAAAAGAAAGTCTGTCATTTGCTACAATGTAGATGAATCTGGAAGGTATTCTCCCAAGTGAAATAAAAAAGACATAGGATGGCAAACACTACAAGACACCATGAAGATAAGAAATATAAAATAGTCAAAATCAGAGAAGCAGACAGTGGAATGGTGGTCGCCAGGGGCTGGGGGAGGGGAAATGGGAAGTCTTAGTCTAAGACAGAGTTCAGCATATGCAACATGCATAAGTCCTAGAGATTGATGGCACAGAGTCTATAATTGCCAATATCGTATCATACACAAAAGAATTGCTAAGAAGGTAAGTCTTATATTGAGTGTTCTCATCACAAAAGAAAATAATAGCAACTAAAGATAGTAGAAGGAAATTTTTGGAGATGATGGTTGTGTTTATGGCATTAATGCTGATGATGGTCTCATGGGTGTATACTTACCTCCAAAACCCACTGAATTGTGTACCTGAAGTATGTACAGCCTTTTGTATGTCAGCCATACCTCAATAGCATGGTTCATTAAAAAAATTAGGAGAATGATCACTTGCTAAATTTATATGAAATTTGGGATGAAACAATTTCATAACAAATACAGATAAGTCCAAAGTTAATAACAAGGTTGCCTCTGTGGAGGAGCAAGTTCAGTCCAAACACTAGGTACTTATCATGGGGCTTGGCAGGTGTCTTCCGTCTGGTGTGGCCATCATCTGAGGGGCAGGCAGGCCCTCTGTGGAGATGAACTCATTGTCATCATGAACTATCAGCTCTCTGATGAAGATGGTGAGTAGGGTGAAAGCACGGGCTCTCTCCAGGGTCAGCTCCACATGCCAGAACAATTATGCATATCAAAAAATCTATCTGAATATAGCTGAGTGTGTGGCAGCCTCTAGATTAAACATCATGATGTTCAATTTTCACTTTTCTTCCAGATGTTTTCTCATTGCATATCCTTGACCAAATGGCAGCGCATTTATTTGCTAAAAAGTAAATGCTCTCTTTTGAGGAAACACATAAATCTTATTTTCCTTTACAAAGATATATGTCTATATGTTTACATAGAGTTGTAACCCAAAAGCTAAATAAGAAGCTAATCAGCACCAGACATCACACCACGCTAGGAGCATCTCTTAAATAACAGACAGCATCCTTCATCCCAGTATCCAGCCTTCAGCACAGAGGGAACCTGGACTCCACTGTTCTCAGCCCAGAGGACACAGGAACTGAGAAAAGTGTTCCTGGCATGGGGATGCCGAGAAGGGCAGACTGAATAAATCCACACAGCAGACTGCAACATTCGCTACAGCCAAGGACCTGTGTGAGACACCTGAGGATGGAGTGGTGGGGAGGTACTCAGCTAGGAAGAAAGAGCTGCAACTCTGGCAGATGAGAAAATTAGGAAGACTAGGTGGCAATGTGTACCCTTACTGTTTAAGCAAAAACTGGTTACAAACTGATATTTCCTTTTTTTTTTCCAATTGTATAAAAAATGTGCTTATCTGAGAAAAATGATAGGAGTTGTTTTAAGATGCAGAAATTATAGGTGATTTCTGGGAGGGGCTTAATCTTTAACAGAGGGTATATTTTAGTTTTAATGTCAACCTGTTAGTCACTAACTCATGCCCGACTCTCTATAGCCCGCCAGGCTGCTCTGTCCATGGGATTCTCCAGACAAGAATACTGAAGTGGTAGCCATTCCCTTCTCCAGGGGATCCTTCCGATCCAGGGATTGAACCTGAGTGTCCTGCATTACAAGCATATTCTTTACCATCTGAGCCACCAGGGAAGCCAGAAAACTACAAATATAAATGTTAAAGGTACATTAAAGTATATGAAGAAGATTTAAGGTAGAATTTGGTAACTTTCTCCCAACTAAGACAAATCAGGCCACTTTGGCCAAAGAGAGTACAGAGCACATTTTTAGAGAATTTCGAGATGAAAACCGTGTTCTCATTTGGGTAAATTCTGGTGTCTTTCTGTCCAGAGTTAAAAGCACACTCTAGATGCTATTTCTAGATGCCCTTCTAATCGGTGATTTCCTGAGTAGTCAAGCCAATTCTTGCAGGTTCCAAGAATTAGCCAAGCCATGGAGCAGACAGAAGCAGCTCCTTCCGTATAAGACCTGTCTTCACGCCCCTGAGAACTTGCACGCTAAGAAGCAGCATCCTCTGCGCTGGCCTCCGGTTCCGAGAGAACATGGAACAGCTGTGTGTGCGGGAAAGTCCAGAGTCCTGATCTGCATCCAGGCCACCCCCCGCCTTCTGGGCAGCACCACATCCCCAACGCCAGCCGCCGGCCCCACACGTCAGAGCTGGGATGAAATGAGTGTTCCCACAGTAGCTGTGAAGAGCTATTCTGTAAGCCGTGACATGAAACAGAAATGTGGGCGGTCCATGAAGTCCTTGACCTTTACGGGATATGGAGGATGCCAAAACATTTAAGTAGCATCTGGGGACTCGGGCTCCTGGAGAAACAGATGTGTGTATTAATAATTGTAATGAAAGGAGACCAAGGCTCTGACAGAATGGAAGGGTCTAGATATGGCATTATGAGGGTGGGATGGGAACAACAGTAGCTGTGGATGGTAAAGGCAGTGACCAGGGTTTTCTGGAGCTGAGAAACATAAAAGTGCCTTGAAATTGCAAAACTAAAGGCTTAGCTCAAGCAACAGGAAAATCTGGGACTGGATTCTAGAATGTGTGATGGATGTGTGGTGAGAGGAGAGGTCAGACAGAAAAGGGACCAGACTGAGTAGGGCTGAGAAGCGAATCTGGATTTCATCCTACCAGAAATGGGGGCCACGGAAGGCTCCTAAGGGAGGGCACAGCCCCTTTGGCAGGGGAGGGGCTGGGACTGTCTCTTATACACATCTTGCCCACATGGTGCTTCACCCATAGGAGGGATGTCGGGCTGTATCTGTGCTTCTGTGCTCATCTGTGAAGTTGTTCCTCAAAAAGACCATTCCCAGGCCACCCATGGTGATGTTAATTCAGTAGGTCTGCAAGGGGCCCCAGGAACTTTTCTACTTAAAGTGGGTGTACATTTCAGCCTCAAGTCCTTCTGTTTAGATGTTTATAATTACCATTCTTTCAAAGAAATTATTCAAATAGTGGTTAGAATCCACATCCACATCCTTTTCTCCTGACTGGAACTGAGGAAGCCACTTCCCGGTCGGGCATCCTAGACACATGACTCACTTGTCACTTCCTTATTACAAACAATGCCCCTTCCCTGTCATTTAACGAATGTGATTCCAGGTACTGATCTCATTTGAACAGTTTCCTGTATGTTTGCACAGCTGCCTATTTGTCATTGTCAACATTTCACTCTACCTCCATATTTCAACACCCTTGCTGGAGTCACAAGTTTATGCCTGTGAGCTACATGGAGATTGATCTTTAAGCTGGTGAGAATGACCCTAGAAGTAGATTATTTTGAATGAAAAATGTAGCTCAAAAATAAGACTTGCATTGAACCACTGTGCTTCTAAAACCTCAGTGGGCATTTAAATTCTATGGATCTTATTAAAATGCTGAAGCTTTTTTAGGAGGTCTAACATGGTGCAAAGATTCTATCCCCAGGTGTCTTGGGTGTGCTTTTTCTCTCAGTGACCACAACGTGACCTTTCCAGATGATGGGGTGTTGTGTCTCTAACATAAAGCAGTAGCAGCTCCAGGGGAGTGAGTGGATCTTAAGTTACAAAGCAGCACGTTATCATTTCTCATTGAACTTTCTATAAGAAAGAGAGTTGAGCTTAGAGCATTGTGTGTCTCGCTGTAAGAAGATTAAGCCTTCACATGGAGCTCAGAAATGATGAAATGGGAAGGACATGAGAGAGCAACAGCAGAAGCTCATCATTTCCTCCAGGGAATCCTGCAGGCTGAGCAGATGCCACAGGAAGGTGTCTTCTCCAACAGCCCCTGAGTATCCAGACAGACTTTCTAGACAGACCTCTGTCCTGTGAGCAGTTCAGAGATTTGGGAGACACTCTACTTCCTGGAGGGGATTAGGCTTGTTACTACTGTTTAATTGTAAGGTATGGCTTTAGTCCCTTCTACCATGCTATTAAAANGGAAAGCAGAGCTGGGGTGGGGGTAGGGGTACAGCCCAAAGGAAAGATGTCATCTACCAGGCACTGCCTTCCCAGGTGATTCTTGTAAGCTCTTTTATTTGAATTCAAAGAACATCCAGCCTTCGTGGTGACGTTCCAGCTAAAGTTTGCACAGCCCTGATCACAGATGGAAAAATCATACCACCTTGTTTAAGTAGCAGGTTCTTCCACTCAAAATACGACAATTTTTCTCAGTGTTCCACAGAGTAAACTAAACCATCAGGGTCCCAGCTCCAAAATCTGGTTCACTGCAAGCCTTTTTAGAATTAAAAAGCTAAAGAAATTGTGTTATCAATACACCATATGTACCCAAAACAAGCCTTTGAAGAAGAGCAGGATCTGGCCTGCAGAGAGAGGGTGATTCCCATAGAACCCCCACAACGCAGTCACTATGCATCCCCAGCCCAGAAGGGTGCCTGCATATGATGCTACTTAAAAAAAAATGATAATTCCTATTTTAATAGTGTCACTTAGTAGTTAAAAGAAGGTTGTTTGAAGGAAAGAAACCCTCCACTTGGAAAGCCATCTGAGATGTAAACAGAAAAACTGCCTCAGAAAAAGTTCAGTGTCCATAGAGGTGGTGACCTCAATTTCCCAATCATGCATCAGGAGGAAAGTGCCTCCTTCTAGTGTCTCTGACTGAAGTTTAAAAGCCAAGTGACCATCCCCTTCCAGCTACACACAACCAGGTTGCGGGGGGCAGAGGACATTGGATCCTTGGACCAAACAAGAAAGAGTCAGCATTCTGTCTGCCCACCCCATCTTCCCTAAGATGTCACTTTCTACAAGCACAACAGCCAACCTCTGGACAAGGTTTGAATCATGATGCCAGAGGCTACATACACTGACAGCTGATGTTGGAAGGTGTTGTGAGCCAAGGAAGGACCTGAGGCGGGGAGAAGAGAGACAGGCCCACGAGAGGATGTGTGCTGGCCACCTGACTCACCAACTCTATTTGCCCCCTTGGCTTTTCTTAGGAAAATTAAAGAATTAAATGTTTAAGTATAGGGAGAGAATACAGCACAAATGTTCCATTATGCAGTGCTCAATTCAATCACACAAATCCTTACTGACAGCTGTTCTGGGCATGCAATAGGGTACCTCCTTGGTTCAGTGGACATGGGGCACACATGTGTGAATGCCCACATATCGCACAGGAGAACACACATGTACACATTACATGCATGTATATGTTCACACTTAAACACTATCTACTGTGCCAAATAACAAGCTTTGTGTCATTGTCATCACACCCCCATTTACACTCCATGTGTGGATTTGATGAAGCTGTGAGGGGCAGGCAGATGCAGGAGAGTGAGGTGACCTCAGGGGTGGTGCGTGGAGGATGGGGATAAGGGTTGCAACCTGAGGGTGCCCACCAAGTGGGAGTCCTGTGACATCACCTATGTCCAGCCCTGGGAAGGCCCCGGAGGACAGGTTTTGTTTTGCTCTGGTAATGCATTTGGAGAGTAGGTGGCAACAGGGAATATTTCACATTAATGTGTGATGCGTTTTCAGTCATTAGAGCAGTTATGAAATGGATGAGACTTCTCAAAATGAAGAGGTCCTTACTCACTTCAGGGAAATTCCCAACAGCAGTCAAACAGCCACTGGTTGGGGAAACGGTTCCAGCACTAAACAGAGTGCAGGGGTCTCCAGGAGGCTCAGCGCCCCCAACCCCCTGCCCAGGTGCCCCTGACCCCTGGGAGCTCACTCAGCCCAGAGTCTGAAACTGCGAGCAGAGAATCAGGCACTGTCAGAGCAGGGCAGGCCACTGGAAATAATTCACACATCTGTCCCATTTTACAGATGGGAACAATGAGGCCTTGAGAGAGAAAGGGGCTTGACAAAAGTCATAGATAGACTGTGTGCATTTATGCTTGCGAATATTTTATAAATATGTGTGTATATTAAAGTATTCAGTTCAGTTCATTTCAGTTGCTCAGTCGTGTCTGACTCTTTGCGCCCCCGTGGACTGCAGCACACCAGGCCTCCCTGTCCATCAACAACTCCCAGAGTTTACTCAAACTCATGTCCATTNGCCTGGGTTTGATCCCTGGTCAGGGAACAAGATCCCACATGCCACAGCTAAGACAAATAAATAAGCTTTTTCTTTGTTGTTGTTGTTTTTTTTTAAGTTACTTGGAAGGATAGCTTGGGGAAACTTACTGCTGCTGCTGCTGCTGCTAAGTCGTTTCAGTCTTGTCTGACTCTGTGTGACCCCATAGACGGCAGCCCACCAGGCTCCCCCGTCCCTGGGATTCTCCAGGCAAGAATATTAGGGTGGGTTGCCATTTCCTTCTCCAATGCATGAAAGTAAAAAGCAAAAGTTAAGTCACTCAGTCCTTAGCGACTCCATGGACTGCAGCCTACCAGGCTCCTCCATCCATGGGATTTGCCACTGGAGTGGGTGGCCATTGCCTTCTCTGCCTTAATATGCTAAAGATTCATAACTGCAGAAGACAGACGTAGGATATTAGTGGTCAGTATACTCTAATTCTATGGTCTTCCCAGGTGGCATTAGTGATAAAGAACCCGCCTACGAATCCAAGAGACTTAATAAGAGTTGTGGGTTTGATCTCTGGATCAGGAAAAATCCCCTGGAGGAGGGCATGGCAACCCACTTCAGTATTCTTGCCTGGAGAATCCCATGGACAGATGAGCCTGGCAGGTCACAAAGTCCATAGGGTCCCAAAGAGTTGGACCTGAGTGAAGTGACTTAGCACGCACACATACTCTAAATCTATACACAACATCCTGTAACTGACATGGCAAAGCAGAAATCTCCTATAGTTCTTTGAAAGGAAAAGAAAACCCAAATATGTTTTACTGTATGCATGTCCTTCAAAACACCATACCAACTCCTTGGGTCACGAGGGAAGATTCTTTTTGAAAAAGAAATGCAAGTTACTAGTAGTCTAGATTCCTCCCTTTAACCACTGCTATTCCTTTAATACAAACTCCTAAAACAATTCTCTTCTCCCTCTTCTGTAACACTGACCTTGATTCAGCTTCTGCGTTTCTTTAAAAGACACTGAATACTGTTTTGAAATGAAATAAATGCAAAATAACAGCATTTGTGAAATTAATATGAAAACTTTTGTACCAATTTCTGAAGCTCTGTGGGAATAATGGTAGTAAGCGCTACTATTTTTTTCTCTTTTTTCCTCAGGAGGTGGACTACATTTCCAGATACACTCAAAGACTGCCAACAGAGTAATAGTTACACCAATAATACATATAAATAGCACTGCTGGGAGCAGAACATAGATTGTGGAGTTACTGCACAGAGGGGCCAATAATCACAGTATTCCAGCTTTTAGTAAAAACCAGTTCACAGGTACAGTTTCAATTTAAATGTTTGATCATCAGTTTCCAAGTATTAAGTAGTACCATTTAAACTGCTTGAAAATTCTTTCTGTAAAATAATCACATATCTAAAATGTTAAGGATGTTTTCAAAGTTATTTTTACAAAGGAGCTAAGTGAAAAACTATTATACAGACCTTGCTAAAATAAAAATAACAGAGGTAACAATAAAACATTTAACTTCAAGAAGATACTATTCCCCACCACCACCAAATTCATACATGTAAGACTATATTCTCAACTTTAAATGATATTCGATCAACATTTCTAGTTCTAAAAATCTGACTTTATGAATTCTGTGTGTGGTTTTGTGTGTGTGTGTGTGTGTGTGTGTGTGTGTGTTGGTGGCCTCATTATGTGCAAAATACTGTTAAATAGAAGCAGATGCTGTTGAAATGAACTCAATATAGATTCAGAAGTAGAAGACACGGGCCTCTGCTCTCAGGAAGATATCAAAGGAAGATCAGGAAGTGAGATAAATAATAAAAGAATTTACTGATGTTCTAAGAACTGTGCAAGGTATGGCAGCTTATATACCAAATGGAAGGTATAGGAACAGCAGCAACAATTTCATCAAAATGTGAAATCAAAGTGTGCTGGCTTAGTCCAGAAAGTTAAATCAGGCTAAGCTGTAAGCACAAATAGGATTTGGATAGGCAGAAAAACTCCCAGAACCAAGGATCAGTCACTACTGACTAAAGAAGTCTGGCTGAGTACAACACATGCGTTCGTGACAAGGAGGCTTAAACATACACAGGACTGGAACTTCAGCCTGGCTCGGTGGCAATTCTAACACTGAAAAGTTCAGGGAGGAATTCGAGATAAGAGTTTTAAGAAGCATGATCACCAAAGGATGTGAGGGGCAGATCAAAGACCAAAAAAGGTAAATGGTACATAATCAAATAAGGTAAAGAAATACAGCCATTATGTAGGTTTTCAAGTCAAAGAGTATCTATTACTGAGGCTAAAATGACTGGTTATCTGTATCAAGGAAATTTATCAATTTTTCACTTTATTCTTCGTATAAGACATCTTAAGTACAGTTCTGATGTTTTTAAAAACCTTCTACTGTATTTCTAAACTGTCACATAACTAACGGTATTTATGTAAAAATCTAATTAAGAAAAATTAGGATAGTTGTTGTTATTGGCCCAAAGCCTTTCTCAAAAGGAAATAAATGCTGCTTTACAGTTTTGTTGATTCTGTTAGGCTATAAGTGTGCCATGTGAACACCAGAAGAAATCAGTTTTTGATTGGTCCATATAACTAACCCCTCCTAAAACTGATGATTCACTTTATTATTCCTCATGGGTAAGTCTAGTTTGGAAATGTACCTGGTTTGTTTATATGAGGTACATATGCCATTTAAAAATAAAATTAACATCTTTACCATAATACTTAACTAAAACAGTTCAGTCACTCAGTCGTGTCCAGCTCTTTGCAACCCCATGGACTGCAGCACGCCAAGCTTCCCTGTCCATCACCAACTCCCAGAGCTTGCTCAAACTTGTGTCCATCAAGTCAGTGATGCCATCCAACCATCTCACCCTCTGTTGTCTCCTCCTCCTGCCTTC
The DNA here is from genome assembly GCA_006410875.1 of Neotragus pygmaeus. Classification (NCBI taxonomy): domain Eukaryota; kingdom Metazoa; phylum Chordata; class Mammalia; order Artiodactyla; family Bovidae; genus Neotragus; species Neotragus pygmaeus. Next base: position 331,313 of record SJYV01011467.1, on the reverse strand, counting down.
AATCTTTCCCAGCATCAGGGTCTTTTCAAATGAGTCAGTTCCTCGTATCAGGAGGTCAAAGTATTGGAGTTTCAGCTTCACCATCAGTCTTCCAATGAATCAGGACTGATCTTCTTTAGGATGGACTGGTTGGATTTCCTTGCAGTCCAAGGGACTCTGAAGAGTCTTCTCTATCACCACAATTCAAAAGCATCAATACTTCGGTGCTCAGCTTTCTTTATGGTCCAACGCTCACATCCATACATGACTACTGGAAAAATCATGGCTTTCGCTAGAAAAACCTTTGTTGGCAAAGTGNTTCCCAGCATCAGGGTCTTTTCAAATGAGTCAGCTCTTCGCATCAGGTAGCCAAAGTATTGGAGTTTCAGAACATATTAAAGTATAATTTACATCAAAAAAAAAGTGCAGGTCTCGTCAATGAGCCACTGCCACCCACACATCACGACACAGAGGCGCCAGCTGTGCTGCCTCTTCCACAGGCCCCTCAGGGACAACTGCTCTGTAGACCACTTGTACCGCTGGTCATTTCTGAACTTTAAATAAATCAACCATGCAGTGTGATTCTTTTTCTCAGCGTCACATTTGTGTCACTCATACAAGTTTCAGGAAGGAGTAGTTCGTTATTGTTCACAGCTGCATTGTATTCTATTGTAGGACTATAGCAAAGTATACACACCCATTACCCTTTCCAGGCATTGGGTCCTTCCCAGTTGGGAGTTAGTGTAACACTGCTAGTATAAGTGCTTGCAGTGTCTTTGGTGATTAGATATATGTATGCTTGGTGAGTGTATATTTTGAAGTGCAACAGCTTGGGTCCAAGCATGTGCATGTGTTCATCTTTAGGAGACATTAACAAAGAGTTTTCCAAAGTGGTGGCTTCAATCTGCGTGCCCCCTGCAGTCATGCACTTCATGACCCACATACACTAAGTCCCCTACATGTGAACTTTCAAGTTGGGAACTTTCAAATACGCAAACATGCATTCACACGTCCAGTCACGTAAGTTAGTTCACGTGTCTGGTATACCTTGTCACATGTGCACATCCTCTACAAGTGGTTGTGCCTTTGTAGTCTTTGTTGTAGGTGTTGCACAGAGTACATTAGAACAGGGTCTTCATTTCAAGCCCAGGATGTCCAGAAGCAAATGGAAAACCAGTGGTGATATAGACGGTACTACTGTACTTTTTAAGACTTCCCTGGTGGCTCAGACAGTAAAGAGTCTGTCTACAATGCAAGAGACCCGGGTTCGAGCCCTGGTTTGGGAAGATCCCCTGGAGAAGGAAAGGGCAACCCACTCCAGTACTATTGCCTGGAAAATCCCATGGACTGAGGAGCCTGGTAGACTAATCGCAAAGAGTAGGACACGACTGAGTGACTTCACTTTCACTGTAAGATTAAAACTGTTTATTTTTGTACTTGCTTGCATGTTGTGTATTATTTGTGTGAAAAGTATTATAAACCTACTACAAGCATGCATGCTAAGTCGCTTCAGTCGTGTCTGACTCTGCCACCCTATAGGCCATGGCCCGCCAGGCTCTTCTGTCCATGGAATTCTCCAGGCAAGAATACTGGAGTGGGTTTCCATACCCTCCTTCAGAGGATCTTCTCGACCCAGGGATTGAACCCATAACTCTTATGTCTCCTGCACTGGCAGGGGGCTTCTTTACCACTAGCGCTACCTGGGAAACCAATAAACCTATTACAGTACAGTAGTAGGTAACTGACTGTGTTAGTTGGGTACCTAGGCTAACATTGTTTGACTTACCAACAAACTGGACTTAACAAGCATGTTCTCAGAATGGATTTTGTTCATATGTAGGGGACTTACTATAGACCCCGGGAGGCCTGGATTTCCTGTGATGTCTCTGTGACCCAAAAAGGTATTTTACTTCTTGACACATCCATTCTTTCATCAGATTTGTATGAAGGTACCTTCCAGCCTTAATTTTTTTCTGATTCTGGAAGGCGTATGTTTGTGACTGTTCAGGTTCTATAGACAGATTATAAAGGTATATCTATGCTGGTGGTATGCATCAAGATTTTGCTTCAAAACGCAAGGTTTTCTGATTATCTGAATCACTCTGAAAATAATGATGGAATTAAAGAGATAGTTTTGCTGCAATGAATAGTAAAAAATATATTTTTTTGTTTTAAAAAGTTGTTTCTGACAATCATGTGAAGAACAAAGTAAAGCACTTCATTGTGCTTGAGTATTTGAAGTGTTGACAGAAAGCTGTATTTAAACAGGAAACATCCATTTTTATCACTCTGAGGCCAAGTATTGTGATGCCTTTGGGTTAGAAGTCCAATTTTGCATGACAGCAATATGTGTAACTGCTGTAAAAGGGTCAGTTATATCTTGTATTTAAAAAATGACAGCTTTTTACATAATCAGTCAAGAAAATCTACTACCTGCTCCCAAAAGAGGAGAATAAATGATACCTAAATATATTCAGACTTTCCCCAACCGCCTCCTTATTTTTGACTGTTGGAGAGGAAGCAGACAGCTTCATGGAGAAAGTCACACTACAGTGGAATCTTAAGGAAGTGCAGAATTGTTACAGACATAAAGAAGGCAGCAAACACTACAGTCAGAGCTGGAGTGGGGAAGGGGTTGGGGCGAGGGAGAGGCTGTATATAGATGCTCCAACTGTCCATCTAAGTGAGAGTACAGGGAAAGAGCTAAGAGGGACAGGCCACTCTGCGTCTCCAGACAGACCTGTGTAAACAACTGGAGAACTTGATTCCAAGACTTTGACAGAGTTCTGGGATTTTTAATCACCTTTCTGGGTCAGCTAACTTTGTTCCACTTCACATGTTTTCCCAAGAAGCTTTCCAATGGGATTCTTAATAAAGAAAAAGGTCAAGAATTCTTGGCAAGATAGGCTAGCAACATGTGTCACTCTACTTAGCACTCTCCGAGATTGCTTCTGAGATGAACAGTAGAAGGTACAATATAGAAAACTCTTAAAACGATGTTGGAAAAGACCTGCTCACATACCAGAGACAGTGAAGAATGACTGCCTGATAAATCGCATTGCAGGCCCAATGTGAAGGACGTCCAAGAGGGTGAATGTAAAGCCAGGAGGCTGTCAAGGAAGGTACTGGAAAAACTCTCTGACATCCATGAGCATGGAGGGGAGAAGGTGGGTGTTTGCAAAGGACTGTGAGGCGGGACATCGGAGCACACTAGACATGCTTCTCGTCTCTATGATCGAGAAGTATGGACCCCACCAGGCAGTGCACAGTTTCAGGATCCTGGCTGATTGTCCCAGCCCCAGTGAGCAGAGGAAATGGCACACCAGGACCCTGAATGGATACCTGCACAATTCAGAGATGACAAATGCTGTCTCAGCTCCCACAGTTATAACCCAGGACTAAACATGACCAAATTCATCTCCAAGGTGGTGGAAAATAAAGACAAAAAGAAATTGCTGTTAAGAGTGACACTCGTGCATCTAAAGAAATGCTACCTGATGAAAACATTTTTCCCAGGAAAGCAGAGAGTTCCTAATTATGTTCTCAGCAAAGAGGAACAGAAATATATTGTATTCACCCAATTAGGACAAGTTTTCAGGAGGAGGAAAAAATTAAAATTAGGGCTCAAATAGTGAAGTAGACCAAAACAGCCGTGATAATTAGAAATAAAGACAGAGGCAACACAAAGCTTAGTAGACAATGTGAGGTACTGAGTTATTAGAATAGAATGCTAGCATGAAGATTTCATGCAAAATGTGGAGGAAGATGGATGAATATATGAACATGGTTTGGTAAAAGNAGCCCACCAGGCTCCCCCGTCCCTGGGATTCTCCAGACAAGAACACTGGAGTGGGTTGCCATTTCCTTCTCCAATGCATGAAGTGAAAAGTGAAAGGGAAGTGAAAGAACTAGCTGAAGTAAAATATAAAATTGCTTCCATTGTGTGATAAAATCTCAGTTTGGTATTATATGTCCCTTTCATCTTGACTTAAACCACCTTCCAAGACCAATATTCTGATTCCTGGGACCTTCAGGACCTGTTATCTTTTTCACACGGGAGCTCTTGTAACTCTGGGGTCTGAACCCTCAACCAGGTGAGGCAACGATCCCCTCCCCCGGGGCCTCGGTCTGACTGTGAGGCAGGAGGGCGGGCGGGAGGCTCCTGAGACTGAGAAATGAGTCATCCACACCCAGAGTGCTGCTCACGGCCACCTTGCCAAGCGCAAGCCAGGGCAGGACGTCTGTCTCCTTACTCACGATTGTAGAGGGAAAAAAAGTGTAGATGGCTATTTCAGTACTCCACAGATTATTCAAATTTAAACAAATCAGCCCATTTTCAAATAATGAAGGAAGCAAATTTGAAGAAACAGAGAAACTACTCTGCACCACAGATGGCCATCTTTCACAGACGCCAGATCCTGAAGAAGGGAGAGACCTAGAGATGGCCCATTGACTCTAAACCTTATTCCCAGTTCAGAGATTGAAAGGCCAATTAACATTACTGTATTAATGCAAACTCTGGGCTGTGAAATAAAACTCCATATTTTATGGCAAGGCATGAAAATTTTAAACAAAAAAGTTTTCTCTGCCCTTTGGCCTCCTCTCTCCCCTCACTGCGGAGAAGGCAATGGCACCCCACTCCAGTACTCTTGCCTGGAAAATCCCATGAATGAAGGAGGCTGGTGGGCTGCAGTCCATGGGGTCGCTAAGAGTCGGACACGACTGAGCGGCTTCCCTTTCACTTTTCACTTTCATGCATTGGAGAAGGAAATGGCAACCCACTCCCCAGTGTTCTTGCCTGGAGAATCCCAGGGACGGGGGAGCCTGGTGGGCTGCCCTCTATGGGGTCGCACAGAGTCGGACACGACTGAAGCGACTTAGCAGTAGCTCCCCTCACTGTGCTTTGTGTATCTTCCTTATGTATCAGTTAGACCTCCCTATTGGCAGAAATACATGCTCAACCATAAAGAAAGAGCTACATTCTCCCAGCACCATCAAGATGACTCCTTAAAAGATAACCTTCCTTCTTTATCTTGTAAGGTGTCACAATGATCCATGACCCACTACTGGTTAGATTATGTTAAACCGTCAACACTACATCATGTAGTGTATAGCCTTCTGTCTCTAAAACTTACATAACTGTGCTTTGACCTCTAACCAACAGAGTTTTCCAAGAGGCTGTTTCTGAGTTATTAATATAATCTTCAAATTGGCTTGAATAAAATTTTCCATTTTTATCTTAATTTTTTGTGGACAGGACCAAAGTGCCCTCCTCCTCAGTCCTTCAAGGTCTTATTTTAGTCATTCTGGGTAGGTTAATGGTGGTTCAGTGGTAAGGAATACACCTGCCAATGCAGGAGATGCAGATTCGATCCCTGGGATGGGAAGATCCCATGGAGAAGGAGATGGCAGGCCACCCAGTATTCTTGTCTGGAAAATCTCATGGACAGATAAATCTGGCAAGTACAATCCATGGGATTGCAAAAGAATCATACACAACTTAGCAACTACACTGCTGCTAACTGCTAAGTCACTTCAGTCGTGTCCAACTCTGTGTGACCCCATAGACAGAAGCCCACCAGGCTCCTCCATCCCTGGGATTCTCCAGGCAAGAACACTGGAGTGGGTTGCCATTTCCATCTCCAACTAAACAACAATGACTAAATTAATACTCAACATTTGCATTCAACACTGTAATCGCTCAGATCCTAAACTCATAGAGCAAACCCCATGGGACACTCAGGGGCTTCGCTGTCTTGGCTATTGACTCTGGCTCACTGACTTCCTCTGTATTCAGCCTTGACCTAGGGCAGATCACTGAGGACACTTCTGTGTCAGCCCTGCATAGTGTGGATGGGCTTCATCTAATTAGTTAAAGGCCTGAATAGAAGAAAGATTGTCCTTCCCCAAGCAAGAAGGAATTCTGCCAGCAGACAGCCTTTGGACTTGAACTACAAGAATTGCAAATTTCTAGTCTAGCCTGCCAGCCCACCCTGTATATTTTGGACTTGCCGGTCTTTATAGTTGTATAAACCAGTATAGATAGAGATAGAAATTGATTAGTTCTTTTTCCCTGGAGAACACTGGCTGAAACACCTGCCAATGATTCAAGGCCCTGAGACCTGACTTAAAGCATGGGGACTCCACCAGCAAGTTTATCTAAGAATGTATTAGAGTATTAAAGAAGGCAGAAACAGCCAATGAAGTTCCAGGCTTGAACATGCCCCCTTGCAGTGCAAATGGTTCCAAAGTCCCTTGCCAAATGCAAAACCCAGATTAAACACATTTACATTCAGTGCCTACTGATCCACTGCTATGGAAGCCCTGTCCTCACACCACAATCCAAGGAGAATGGCCATTCTACCGGAGCCCCAGACAATGGAGCTATGACTGAAGCCAGAAATGTGAGAAGTGGGACAAATCTTAGTCTATCCCATTCATGATCCCAATCAGGTACTGAGTTCCTGGCAGCCAGGACAGCTGTGTGTGGGGCCACAGCACTGGCTCTTCACACAAGGAAATTCTCCCTCATGATGATCCAGCAAAACTTGATGCCAGTCCTCCCATCCTTATGTTTGATTAAAATCTGAGAAATTGCTTTTGAACACCCATTGGAGGAGATAAAGGCCATAACCATCAACTATTTATTAAGCACCTACTATATTCACAGCACTTGCTATGACTAAGGGATAATCCTATAATACACCTTCATACTGAGTTCTCCCATATAGTTTGCCATTTGATGCTAACAACAGTGGGACTCCGCAGGTGGCAATAGCGATAAAGAATCCACCTACAAATGCAGGAGACACAAGAGACACAGCTTCGGGCCCTGGGGAAGATCCCCTGAAGGAGGCCACAGCAACCCACTCCAGTATTCTTGCCTGGAGCATTCCTATGGGCAGATGAGCCTGGCAGGCTACTGTTCAGAGGGTCACAAAGAGTTGGACATGGCTGAAGCAACTTAGCACATGCATATTAATACAGTACTCTGGGAATAAAGGATATAATCACATTTTATTGATCATTTCATTGAGTTCTAGAGAGTTTAAATCTATTTGTACAACATGAGGAAGCTAGAACTTGAATTCAGGTAATAGTTTTAACCCTATCCATGAGAATTTTACTAGCGTGAATTTGTCTTCAATGGAAGCAGCACTACAGATTGAATCTGCATATTAATTAACTCAAATTCATCATTGTCTGGCCTCCAGATGCTTCCAGCCTCCTGGCCTGAGTTTGAGGGATTTTTTATATTACCTATTTAGAGGGAAAAAAAAAAAAGCCTTTTGTAAGCAAAGATATTTTGCAGAAAGCTATCTAATCCTTATGAATCCATGAGAAATATATCAGAAATAGAAAAAAAAAGTTAAGTAATTATACCTTCTTTAATACTCATGGTAACTGTCAGGTAGGAATTATTCTCCTATTCAGTAAATGAGAAATCTGAGGTTCTGTATAGCTTCACTACCATGAGGAAAAAGACACATCAAAGGGATGGGAGGACTGGTTACTGGAAAATCTTATCCCGCCCTCTACTCAACAATAGACTAAAAAATCAATCTTGCTTTTACTCACAGATTTCAAGGCAGAAATTTTAAAAAGCTCCATTGGATCAATGATTTAATATGAATATTCATTAGGTTGTTTCCTAACCATCTGCTTCCTTATTCCACTGATTTGTAAGCCCCTCCAAGTCTACTTAAGAGACTACTCATCATCCATATTGACACTCTGCATAGCTCTAGCACAGTCCTGGGAGGTGGAGGGTACAGGAGAAAATAGCTTTTTTACACCCAGAAGATATGAGTCTGCATCCCAGCATCTCTCTTTATGACTAATATGTCACTGGACAAGCTCTGCATCCTCTATGTCCTTCTCTGTAATGTGAGGTGATCCTAGTACTTGCCTGCTGACCTCTCAGGGTTCAATAAAGTAAAAGTTTTGAAAACTGTAAAGCGTTCTATGTTTGTTTACTTTGGTGGAAACTTAGCAAATAATTGCTAAACTGACATCAATAATTAATGAAACTTAAGGAACAGTTAATGGAATTTTTGTCTGGAAAACAAGTAATTCATTTTACACAATATTTTAAATTATATTTTTGTAATCTTTTTTATTTATAGCATGGTAAAATATGGACCTAAGACAAAAGCATTAACAACCTAGCCTAGTAAAAGACAATATGATTGAGCAAATTGTCCCTGTGAAATGTATGAATGAACAGAAAAAATAGATATTTTGTTAAAGACTTCAAAACCATGACTTGGTTCCACTTGTTCTAATCAAAATAACCAACATCAGCCCAACATTTGAATGAGTGAATTCTTCAAGATTTTCCCTGACAAATATTATTTGCTCCTAAAAAATTTATTTTACCCATGAGTTGTAGTCTTATGTATGTAATCATATATTAAAAGTTGATGAATATAGCAACAACTCTCATCAAGACACAGTCAGTGGTCTATCTTTCTAAGATGTGAGAATAAAGCCACAAGCCTGCTATTTGTCAAAACCATGACCATCTACAACAGCTGTTGAGGGTGAGCAAGTTCATTCAGCCGTGAGGTTCCGATTTTGCTCCACCTGTTTTGAGTTTTCTTATAACTGCATGTGCTTCTGTCCATAAATTTCAGGAATCCCATTTTGGCTCTCAGACTTCCTGCAAGGGGGATTGTAATGAAGTTATACAATTAAGTAGTCTGACAAAAGCTTTGTCCCCACAGCTGCGAATTATAGGCTCTCATTTATTCCAATGTAATACTAACCTTATGGGTCCCTTGAGTGCAATTTCTAAGGCTACGAAAGGCTCCTATAACTGGTGTCTAGTTCCACATAGAAAAGCAATTTTTTAAACTTTGAATATAAACATTGCTGATATACCCATGCTACTTGATACTTGCTATATCACTGTATTCTGAACCAAGGAAAAAAACAAGCAATTTTTTAGGCAAATCAAAGAAATATTTATAAATAGATGACTTTTTTGGTTTTAATACAAGACTTAGAATATACATTTCTGAGAAGATACATTTTCAAATGGCAAATTTAAATTAAGAGTTTTTTTCCTCTTCACTATAGGAGAAACACTATGATTTGGGGAAAATAAATCCAAAATATAGTCTCACCTTACTATTTTGGAACAATCTTCATTATTTTGCTACTAAATCTAAAAGTACTCTGTGTGTGTGTGTGTGTGTGTGTGTGTGTGTGTGTGTGTGTGTAAGGAAGGAATGACAATTCTCAGAAAATGACCCCTGAAATTTAAATTACAGGTTAAAATTTATATGCTATTTTATTCATGACTCATATAACTTTCCAACTGAAAGTGTGTTTACGTTTCATTTACTTGATCAAGACATGGAATCAAGATTCTCCTAAATGACACCCATGAAACATTTTTCCAATGCCCATCTGGTTGTGCCAACAGTGGAGAAATGTCTATCCTTTGGACTTAATTCCCAGTGAGCCCACTGGCCACAGTCAACCAGAGGCTGGAGGTCAAGNTCAAGACATGGAATCAAGATTCTCCTAAATGACACCCATGAAACATTTTTCCAATGCCCATCTGGTTGTGCCAACAGTGGAGAAATGTCTATCCTTTGGACTTAATTTCCAGTGAGCCCACTGGCCACAGTCAACCAGAGGCTGGAGGTCAAGGAGGCCCAGTAATGCCACCTGAAGTGGTCAGCCTGGTAAGAAATAGAACAGGGGTGGCCAAAGGAGAACACCCAGCAAAAGCCAACTGTCCCTACAGTCATGTATGTTAGAGATTAAACAGGTTTGGGAATTTTTGTCCAGACTTCCCTCTCATATAAAGGGTCTGGGGCTTAAGGGAGGAATGTCGTCTCCCCAGGTTCACCTGGAAAGACAGGCAAGGCAGGTTTGAAACCCCTAGAGCTATAAAACTTTGTTATGCTTTAAATGGACTCGTATCACTTTCTTTTAGGGCAGGGATGATTAGTCTGCTCTTGTGACAGAAGGCAGTGAAGTGTCCCCACATGAAGCATATCCAAAAGCTCTTATGAATTATCTCAATGAGTGAAATAGTCAGAGCCTACCTCCCCATTTCATAAGGCAAGCTGTCTTGATTTGAGGATCAAGGAGACAATCAGTGCTCTAAAAACAAGTTTAATTCTTTTTAAACAGCCAAAATTTGTGTCTTACCCTTCTTCATTTGGAGACTGAAAAAATACAATGACAGAAAAATGAGAATTTTATTTGCAAACCACATTTCAATTAAAATAGAATAAAAAGATTCCATTTTAAAATATGACATAAAATGTGTTAGTTATGTTTTGTGGATGTGAATTCAGAAATTCATTCATTTAGTAATTGTTTCCAAGTGCCCACCAGAGTAAACAAACAGAATGTGTCATAGTTTACACACTCATTGCTTTGAAACTATCAAAGGGTTCAAAGATAAACCCAAGAGGCTAACAGACACAGGATGATAAAACAGAGAAAAGATAACTTAGAAATGAGGGCAGCAAATATAAATACTGGTAAACTTTAAAAACAGACAATTCTCTGTGTCCTGACAAATATAGCTAAAATTAAGCAGAAATAAATATTTAAAACAATTAAAGATAAAATGCTAGATAGGGAAAATAAACAAAGGAGTTTCACGAATATGTAATGGTATAACTGTAGAAACAAACATTGTAAATGTAATGGGAAAAAAATCAAAAACAATTCAAGAAAATTTTTCATGAGACAAATCCAGTCATTAAAACAACACTCCATCTCAGGGGTAGTTTTCATAGGGCAAAGCATACCTACAAACATATTAATAAACTGACTGGACTTCAAAGGTACAAATGAATATTTGGGGCACATAAGAATCAATGGATCACAATAAACTGTAGAAAATTCTGAAAGAGATGGGAATACAAGACCACCTGACCTGTCTCTTGAGAAATCTCTATGCAGGTCAGGAAGCAACAGTTAGAACTGGACATGGAACAACAGACTGGTTCCAAATAGGAAAAGGAGTGCGTCAAGGTTGTATATCGTCACTCTGCTTGTTTAACTTATATGCAGAGTACATCAAGAGAAACGCTGGGTTTGATGAAACACAAACTGGAATCAAGATTTCTGGGAGAAATATCAGTAACCTCAGATATGCAAATGACACCACCCTTATGGCAGAAAGTGAAGAACTAAAGAGCCTCTTGATGAAAGTGAAAGAGGTGAGTGAAGAAGTTATCTTAAAGCTCAACATTCAGAAAACAAAGATCATGGCATCCAGTCCCATCACTTCATGGCAAATAGATGGGGAAACAGTGGAAACAGTGACTAACTTTATTTTTATGAGCTCCAAAATCACTGGAGATGGTGACTGCAGCCATGAAACAAAAAGACACTTATTCCTTGGAAGGAAACTCATGACCAACCTGCTGCTACTGCTGCTGCTAAGTCACTTTAGTCATGTCCAACTCTTCGCAACCCCATGGGCTGCAGCCTACCAGGCTCCTACATCCATGGGATTTTCCAGGCAAGAGTACTGGAGTGGGGTGCCATTGCCTTCTCCAACGACCAACCTAGACAGCATATTAAAAAGCAAATACTTTGCCAACAAAGATTTGTCTAGTCAAGGCTATGGTTTTTACAGTAGTCGTGTATGGATGTGAGAGTTGGACTATAAAAAAAGCTGAGTGGCGATGAATTGATGCTTTTGAACTGTGGTGTTGGAGAAGACTCTTGAGAGTCCTTTGGATTGCAAGGAGATCCAGCAAGTCCATCCTAAAGGATATCAGTCCTGAACATTCATTGGAAGGACTGATGATGAAGCTGAAGCTCCAATACTTTGGCCGCCTGATACGAAGAGCTGATTCATTGGAAATGACCCTGATGCTGGGAAAGATTGAAGGCAAGAGGAGAAGGGAACAACAGAGGATGAGACGGTTGGATGGCATCACTGACTCAATGGACATGAGTTTGAGTAAACTCCAGGAGTTGGTGATGGACAGGGAAACCTGGCATGCTGCAGTCCATGTGGTCACAAAGAGTTGGATATGACTGAGTGACTGAACTGAATTGAACTGAACTGAACTGACTGAAGAAGCAAGTTGTCCATAAAGGAGAAAGACAACAAAGATATACTCAACCACCATCATAGTGAGAGAAATGTAAGTTGAAACAATGAAATGTGATTGGTTTGTAAAAATTATCTATCTATCTATCTATATATATATATACATGTATGTATATATATATAGTTTTTGTCTAGGAATTTCATTTCTAAAAATTTACCCAACACATATAATGCCACACATGAAAAGTTAGGTATCTACACTGGTATATATGACAGTCACTTTTTTTCTTAATCCAGCTAAATAGGGTAACAACCTAAATATTCATCATAGGACGACAACATCACTTACAAGCAGTTTGTAGAAAGGAATTCTAAAAAGCCATTCAACAGAATGCTGTCATTGCATGATTGTCATGTCCAGTGTGTTTATCACCTTTGTATTATCCAAATGATACACAGGAAGCTAATGATGGAGACCATTCCCAGAAAAGGGCCACAATGACTGTGTAACAGAGTAAGATCTTATGAGACTTTTCCAGGACAGACCCCTCTCCATGTCCTCTGCCTGTCTCTTGTCTGTAGAAAATCTTTCACCAAAGAATAAATTCAATCAGAAAAAAATGAGAAAATGCAGAAGTAAAGGAAAGCAGTCGAATAAGAACAAATAATAACAGTTTAATTATTAAACAAAGTCAAGGATGTTTAGTTCCTCCTCTAGGGCTATAAATAATATTAAGAGCCATATCTTTTGAGCTGTTTTATAAATACTGAAAACCCCACCAGGTAGAAGAAAGTAATTACATAATGACCAGACTGTAACCATGACATAAGCTGTCACAATTCTGAGAACTGGCCTCAAGGAAATTAACAAAATTAACCCTCAAACTGAACATTTATTGTACTTAATCAAGATGATGCTGATCAGACCACAGCATGACCAATTTCAAGGTGATTTTCAGTGCTGACTCCACTGCTCTATGCATAGCCCCTCCTTCTGCCTATACACCCCCTGAAACTCTCCTTTAAAAGCTCTTGTCCCCTTATCAACAGTGGAAGTTAGTTCTTTGGTACATGAGTCCACCTCCTCCCCAGGATTGCTGGCTTCCTCAATAAAGCTATCTTTCCCTTTACCCAACACTTGTCTCTCAGTATAGGATTCTTAAGCTATGAGCAGCCAAACCTGACTTCAGTAACAGCTGGGACAATGGCAGAAGCTGATATTTGCTCCATCTTTTACATTTTGTGTCATTCACATATGTAGTGGACAGTGGCCCAGAAACACAGTGAGTCAAGTAGAATGTAATACCATTGGTTTATAAAAATTAAAGTTCTTAAGTAGCATGATGGCAGGAAGAATTTAAAAGCAATCATCCAGTGACTCCAGCTCTGTGATATCTGTGCTACAGAGGTGACACTCACTCTGACCACAAGTTCCCCTTTGTAAATTCAGTACACAATGATCTCGTGGTTGGAGAAAGTTCCAGATATGAGCCCTGCTGATGACTCCATGCCATGCGTAAAGTGCTACTCTGCTTTGCAGAAATTCCTGCTTTGGAATTCTGGTTGATTTGCCCTAAGGATCTCATTTACTTTCTTTTACTCAAGGGTGAGATCACCCAGGAACGTAAGGAGGCATCATGTGTTTTCTCTCCGCTCCATTTGGAAAGCTCCCCAACAAGCATTACTAAAGCCAGCCCTGCCTAGCTGGCGAAATCCCACTAATCTCTTGCCTGCGGCACTACAGCTCCAATGACAGGTGAGTGTGGGGAGCAGAAAAGCAGGTTTCCTTGTAGTTTCAGCTGCCTTGGCTGTGAGGCAGGGAATACCAGAAGGGTGCCGCCCTGGAAGGCCCCAGGTGCCTGGCTTCTGCTCCCGGCAATGCACGTCAGCAGGCAGTGCTCTGGAGGGGAGTGGCTCCTCCCACCCACAGCACAAGGTGGGAATAGTAACTCACCCCAGCGGAGAACTTTAGGTTTCACAACCACCACAAACTGCTTTTGTGCCTCATCAGAGAAGCTGCTCTTACTCCAGAGAGTTAGCTGCTGAGGTCAGGAACATACCAGCAAGGTCTGCTTTGTGAAGAAAGCCCTGTACTTGGGTTCCAGGTTGGGAGAGCAGAGATATAGCACCCATGTTACAATGTGGACCCCAATTTCAGAAGCACCAAATGACGTACCTCACATGACACTACCTGGAATGGATTAGCTTAGATTCCGTGAGGAAAGAACAAGACCCAACACCACGAGCAGCTGAAAATGGCCAAATACTTGTGGGCAATGCCAACATTATGTAAGAAGAGCTATCTAAAATCTAAAATGTCCTAGAAACACACAACTCTTGTTAATGACTAAGTCTGAATAAAGTGTGATTGAGACTGACAAAGTGTGAATTGGCAAAAGAAAAAAAAAGTGCTGGTAGCTTGCCTTTGCCGATGTGGCACCTACTTGTTGGGTGCTGACAAGTCTAACACTCACTTGGACAGAACAGATTAAAGAAAGACAGAATCCTGGACAGACTGATGCTAGGAGGACTGTGAATAAAATTTCACTAACACAAGATATTCAGTGAAAAAATTGTAACATCATTATTGTCAGAAAAACACAAACGTCCTGATACATTGTCTAGAGTGGCTGAAATTCACAGCACTTGCTATGTCAAGCCCAGGTGAAGACCTGGTGGGAGTAAAAAATGGTACCGCCTCTTTGAACAAGTTTGACAATTTTTCCTAAAGTTAAACACAATTTCCACGTGACCTAGCAATTCCACTCCTGGATGTTTACCCAAGTGAAATTTTAAAAATTCTCAAAAAGTCTTGCACACAAATCTTCAAAATAAACTTTAAAATCATGAAGGATGAAAACAAAAGACATTCCCTGCCTGTAAGAAAGCTCCCTAACAAGCATTACTAAGGCCAGCCCTGCCTAACTGGCAAAATCCCACTAATCTTTTGACTTCTAATGAAAAGGTTTTGCTTGCTAACATCTCCAGGTCTCCCTTCCCTAGATCATAGTGAGACATACACGAGTATCTGTCTTCCTTTTATATGTTTATCTGGGGTTTAGGGTCATATGTATACAAGCTAAAGATAAAATGTACAATAAAAATCTGTCTAAGCATTAAAATGAAAGTTTTCCCCAAAATGTCAAGACAAAATAGACAGAAAATTCCAAAGGTAGACCATCATGAAACTTTTCCAGGGAAAGTTCAAAACTGCTTCTTTAATACACACACACACACACACACACACACACACACACACACACATTTATATATGTTGAAGCCTTGTTACTGAGTTTAAACATTTAGATTAAAAATGGGAAACAAACCTAAATATCTATAAGCAAGCAAATGGATAAAAAGCCTGCCCCATATCTACACAATTCAATACTTGTTCAGCCGCTAAGTCATGTCTGACTATTTGCAACCCCATGGACTGCCACACTCCAGGCTTCATTGTCCTTCACTGTCTCCCAGAGTTTGCTCAGATTCATGTCAGTTGAGTCAGTGATGCCATCTAACCATCTCGTCGTCTGTTACCTCTTTCTCTTGCCCTCAATCTTTCCCAGCATTAAGATCTTTTCCAATGAGTAGGCTCTTCACATAAGGTGATCAAAGTATTGAAGCTTCAGCTTCAATGCTAGTCAGTGAAAATAAGAAACTATGAAGGGCACACTAACATGAGTCTCTAAAACATCAGGCAGAGTGATAGAAGTTAAGTTTTTATATACTTATTTGCTAGTTAGTTGGTTTGCCTGACAGGACATCAGTTCAGTTCAGTTCAGTCACTCAGTCATGTCCAACTCTTTGGGACCCCAAGGACTGCAGCACGCCTGGCTTCCCTGTCCATCACCAATTCCTGGAGTTTACTCTAACTCACGTCCATCAGATCAGTGATACCATCCAGCCATCTCATCCTCTGTCGTCCACTTCTCCTGCCACCTTCAATCTTTCCCAGCATCAGGATCTTTTCAAATGAGTCAGTTCTTTGCATCAGGTGGCCAAAGTATTGGAGTGTCAGCTTCAGCATCAGTCCTTCCAAAAAATATTCAAGGTTGATTTCCTTTAGGGCTGACTGGTTTGATCTCCTTGCAGTCTAAGGGACTTGCAAGAGTCTTCTTCAACACCACAGTTCAAAAGCATCAATTCTTCGATGCTCAGCTTTCTTTATAGTCCAACTCTCACATTCATACATGACTACTGGAAAAACCATAGTTTTGACTAGTCAGACTTCTGTTGGCAATGTCTCTGCTTTTTAATATGCTGACTAGGTTGGTCTAGGATATATGTGCTTTCTAAGTTAGAGACAGACTTTTAATTACTCTCAGAATACCTTGAGCGTTCCCCACGCCCCCGTTTCCTGCGGGCTAGTGTCATGACAGCAGCGACACCTGGGCATAGAGTGGGGTGTGTGCGCTGGGAGAGGAGCTCCAAAGTTACAAATGCATTGATGTTCAGCTGCTCAGTCGTGTCCAATTCTGTGACCCAATGGACCGCAGCACACCAGGCTTCCCTGTCCATCACCAACTCCCGGAGCTTACTCAAAATGTTCACTGAGTTGGTGATGTCATGCAGCCATCTCATCCTCTGTCATCCCCTTCTCCTCCTGCCTTCAATCTTTCCCAGCAACAGGTCTTTACAAATGTATAATTTTGGTCTATAGACATTGCTGCCCTCCCACCCCCTTGAAGAAAAAGAGAGAGAAACCTCGTCTTTCTGATGTAGCCAGATCTTCTCCTGGGAGGCAAGGGAAAGGCTTAATTAGGCCCATTACCTTCTGGAACATAAGCTAGTGGCTCCAGAGGAGAAACTTGTGAATGTCTCTGAAGTGGTTCAGGGGCTCTTACCTTCCCAGCATGGTTGCATCCTTCAACCCTGGCCGGCAGGACATTTTCCTCAAAAGCCCTTATGTGAAAACTTGAAAATACTCACAGGGCGTTGCTTTCTGACAGAAGCCAAACATAAGAGACTCCATGTGCCATAATTCTATCTTTATGAAATTTAAAACATTGAAGGCAACATACAGAGACAGAATCTAATCAGTGGTTGTCTGGGACCCATTACATGAAAAAGGCACAAAGAAAATTTTTGAGAGGATGGAAACATTCTGTACCTTGATTTCGGTAGCATTCTCACCTCTGTAGTATTTGTCAAAACTCATCAAGCTAAACACTTAAAACTGGAGTAGTTCTACTCATGCTTCAGTAACTTTGAAGTAACTTTGCCTATGAGCCCAGCTTGGACAGAGTCCGTCTGAGGTGTTTCTATGGAGATCATTAGGCACCTTCCAGCTGCACTGCCCAACATCCATATTTATACATAACTCTTTCTCTTTAACTTATATGAAGAGTACCTCATGAGAAATGCTGGGCTGGAAGAAGCACAAGCTGGAATCAAGATTGTCGGGAGAAATATTAATAACCTCAGTTATGCAGATGATACCACCCTTATGGCAGAAAGTGAAGAAGAACTAAAAAGCCTCTTGATGAAAGTGAAAGAGGAGAGTGAAAAAGTTGGCTTAAAACTCAACATTCAGAAAACGAAGATCATGGCATCCAGTTCCATGACTTCACGGCAAATAGATGGGGAAACAGTGGAAACAGTGTCAGACTTTATTTTGGGGGGCTCCAAAATCACTGCAGATGGTGATTGCAGCCATGAAATTAACAGACGCTTACTCCTTGGAAGAAAAGTTATGACCAACCTAGACAGCATATTCAAAAGCAGAGACATTACTTTGTCAACAGAGGTCCGTCTTGTCAAGGCTATGGTTTTTCCAGTAGTCATGTATGGATGTGAGAGTTGGACTGTGAAGAAAGCTGAGCGCCGAAGAATTGATGCTTTTGAACTGTGGTGTTGGAGAAGACTCTTGAGAGTCCCTTGGACTGCAAGGAGATCCAACCAGTCCATTCTAAAAGAGATCAGCCCTGGGATTTCTTTGGAAGGAATGATGCTGAAGCTGAAACTCCAGTACTTTGGCTACCTCATGGGAAGAGTTGACTTATTGGTAAAGACTCTGATGCTGGGATGGCATCACCGACTCGATGGATGTGAGTTTGAGTGAACTCTGGAAGTTGGTGATGGACAGGAAGGCCTGGCACGCTACAATTCATGGGGTCGCAAAGAGTCGGATACGACTGAGCGACTGAACTGAACTGAACTGAACTGAACTTTCTC
Source organism: Neotragus pygmaeus (assembly GCA_006410875.1). Classification (NCBI taxonomy): domain Eukaryota; kingdom Metazoa; phylum Chordata; class Mammalia; order Artiodactyla; family Bovidae; genus Neotragus; species Neotragus pygmaeus. The sequence continues at coordinate 313,123 of SJYV01011467.1, read as the reverse complement.
TTTTGTGAGTGCTAATTTGCTTCAGTCATGTCTGATTTGGCAAACATATGGGCTGTAGCCCACAAGGCTCCTCTGTCCATGGGATTCTCCAAGGAAGAATACTCAAGCAGGTTGCCATTCCCTCCTCCAGGGGATCTTCCCAACGCAGGGGTCAAACCCACAAGTCTTATGTTTCCTGCATTGGCAGATGGGTTCTTTACTGCTAGCACCACCTGAGAAGCCCGACTCTTTCCCATCCTTCATCAGTTCACACATATATGTGATTCATGTGCTTGGCAATGTATTCATAAAGCGCTGCTGTAGCATAGACACCAACAACTAGAGTCTTCTACTTTCCATTTCTTATACATTCAGGCCTTCTCCTTAGCACATGTTCTTTGCAATAATAGTAATATCTCATTTGTTGAGCGTGCTACCTTGTGGGGATGGTTCTATAATCTCTACCACTCTTTCTATAGATATAGGAATATGTCAGTAGGAAAGCTAAGGGTCTGTATCACAGTCTCTTCATGTCTAACAGTTTACTGAGCTCTTCCTTTCCATTTTTATATATTTCCTTAAATTTTAGCTTTTGTCATATGACCGTAAAACTGATGACAAATGTGCAGCTTCTCTAAACTTGCACAGAGGAATGTTTAAGCATACTGGTCTATTGGTCTTTTCATTGGTGCTAAAAAGTGAAAATCAAGCCATATTCTCTAACAGTGTGTGATATATCAATGTAAAATATCTTTTAAATATTTTCTATGCTTTAAAAGATAATATATTGCCATTTAGAAATATTTCAGTTCAGTTCAGTAGATACATTTAGAAGACGTATTAATAGAAAAATAGGAGGGAAGAAATATCATCCACAGCTTATATTCAAGCCTTTAGAAATCAGTTTCTCCTAGAGGACTCATGGTTTGTATGCTGGTTTTCCCCTCCCCAACCCCTGACTTCTCCAGTGATTTCTTCATTTCTCTGCTTTGCAGACTCCTCTGTCCCATGAGCCCAGGAGAAGTCATCACTCTTTGTGCTGGCAATCAACACATTTAAGGCTTTCAGAGGGTAAGAACTGTTGAGTTAGAGACTTGTCATCTCATGTTTCACGTAGAGATAATGCATGACCAAGACATAATCCACCATGTTAATTTCATGTCGTTCTTTAGTCTGTAAACACCTTCTTCAGTCCAGCTGCCTGCTACTCATGTTCATACCCATCATCACTTGCTTTTCTTGCTAACAGAAGTCTAAAGTGTGCGTCAATTTATCCCTCAGGAGTTGCAGAACTGGGGAAGAATCAGGCACAAATGCCATATGCGAGGCATAAGCACAGAAACACTGATACGAGGCAGAAAATTACTGATAGCTTAACAATAAGTGGAAAGAACAACTCTGAAATGACTATAAATGCACACTGGGACTGAATGGTTAAATAAAGGGATGGTGGATGGTGGGAGTCAAGTTTCTCTCTGTTAGAGTGAAAGTTTCAGACAAGCAAGAAGGGAAGGCTAGAATGATCCATGTGAAATGGATTACAGTTGGAGACATCAGCTAACTTACCTTAGCTTAATATAATAAAAATACAGATGGACACACAGAGAAGGGTTTATGGAGAGATGAGCACACATGGCTCACGGTGCTTACTTATTTTCTTTCTTTCTTTTCTGTGAGTTATAAATCAGAGCAGCCCCATTCAAGTAGTTTCAACAAACTCACACACTTAGCATCCAGATCTTGGTTTCTAACATGATTCTCTAATAAAAGAAACCACCGGTCCTCAAAGAAACAACTGGCTCTAGGGCCAAGGCGGGAAATACACAAGACAAGCCTGGAACTTCTTGCAGCACCAGAAAGCAAAGATGTGTTAAACATAATAACCACAACCACAACAACAAACACAATGATGGGGCTGTGTCAGAGGGACAGAAAACCTGCTGAAAAGCTCCCAACAGCCAAAGTTAAAACAATCTGAGAACATAGTTAAGTAATATTGGATCATCCTTCTAAACAGGAAATAAGCCAACATGAGTTCACACTGATAAAAATAAAAGATTGAATAAATAGACAAATGAGGGAGAAGAGACATATCTCTGATGCAGAAGCGTTCAAACCAATTTATGTAGATTCTCTGCCCTCAAGGGGGAAAGCATAAATGCCCCTCCTTAAGTGTGGGCTGAGCACAGTGATGTCCTACCAAAGAACAGAGCATAGAATGTTAGAAAAAAACAATAACTTTATGAAGGAGAAATGACAAGACCAGACCTCAGCCGGGTGATCAAGATCACATGACTACTGAGCATAAATCCTGAGGAAACCATAATTCAAAAAGACACATGTACCTCTGAGTTCATTACGACACTATTTACAATGGCCAGGACATGGAAGCAACCTAGATGTCCACCAACAGATGAATGGATAAAGATGTGGTACACATATAAAATAGAATATTACTCAGGAGTAAAAAGATGGTTGGATGGCATCACTGACTCAACAGACATGAGCTTGAGAAAACTCCAGGAGATAGTGAAGGACAGGGAAGTCTGGTGTGCTGCAGTCCATGGGGTTGCAAAGAGTCAGACACGACTCGACACTGAACAGTGACAGCCATAGAGAAGTAACTACTCTGAGTTAGTGGTAGTGAGCTGGGTGAATCTAGAACCTGTTATACAGAGTGAAATGTCAGAAAGAGAGAAACAAATATTGTATACTAATGCATATACATGGAATCTAGAAAAACAGTGGTGATTAACTTGTTTTCAGGGAAGAAACGGAGACACAGATGTAGAGTACAGACTTGTGGACATAGCAGGGGAAGGAGAGGGCAGGAAGAATTGAAAAAGTAGCACCGACAATATACACTATCATTTGTAAAATAGATAACTAGTGGGAAGCTGCTGTATAACACAGGGAGCCCCGCCTGGTGCTCTGTGATGATCTAGAGGGGTTGGACGGGGAAAGGGTTCAAAGGCAGGGAATATATGTATAATTAAGATGATTCACATTGTTGTATTGCAGAAACCAACATAGCATTGTAAAGCAATTGTCCTACAATTGAAAAAAAAAAAGAGAAAAACAGTAAAAAAAAAAAAAAAAAAAAAAAAAAAAAAAAAC
>SJYV01011467.1:236983-300543 GCA_006410875.1 Neotragus pygmaeus | reverse complement strand
CGGTGATGGAGTTCTAGAGAATGCCATGCGAGCAGCAGTCATGGTGACGCTTTTCACTCGGCTCCTGCGACCTCCTCCTGAATGGTGGTGATACCCATAATAACAGGCAAGCCACACCCTGGAAATGAGAGAATAGCAGCCCTCCTGGCCTTTGAGTAACCACGCAGAAGAGAATAGCTGCGGACCAGATCACTAATCTAGGAATGATGCACGAAAACCACGCTTCTGGGCTTCAGGCAACTAAAATGCAGGCCTTAACAGATTCCCAACCCTCAATCATATCCCCTTCTCTCACCCCCTCCCAAGCTGAGTAAGGTTGCCTTCTCACGTACGTCTCCAGACCTTCTACTTGTACTCATTGCTGCTGCTGCTAAGTCGCTTCAGTCATGTCCGACTCTGTGCGACCCCATAGATGGCAGCCCACCAGGCTCCGCCATCCCTGGGATTCTCCAGGCAAGAACACTGGAGCGGGTTGCCATTTCTTTCTCCAATGCATCAAAGTGAAAAGTGAAAGTGAAGTCGCTCAGTCAGGTCCGACTCTTAGCAACCCCATGGACTGCAGCCCACCAGGCTCCTCCGTCCATGGGATTTTCCAGGCAAGAGTACTGGAGTGGGGTGCCATTGCCTTCTCCCTTGTATTCATTGCTCATTCAAAAATATGATGCAGAACTTCCCTGGTGGTCCAGTGGTTAAAACTCTGTACTTCCAATACAGGGGACACAGGTTTGATCCTTGGCTGGGAAACCAAGAGCCCACATGCTGTGGGTGTGGCCAAAAATTTTTTTAAATGTAATATAATGATGTTTGCAGAGATATGTAGGTATTCCTCTGGATACTATAGGCTGTATGGAAGATTTCAACCTAGAACAAAATGGATGTTTAATAAATATTTGTTGAATGAATGAACAGTATTTCACTTGTATTTGTATTATCCCATTGAGTTGGCTTAGTGGTCTGGAATGGTGGTCTTCATTATCCTCTTTATTGTAGACATGTTGGTAAGATGAGTAACGTATCTTTCCAAGTTCCCACAGAAAAATAATGTTAATGCTGAGATTTCAACCCAGGACTGCCTTCCGTGAACTGGGGTCATGGTAACTGGGGTCACTCTAGGGACACAGAGTTAAAGAGACATAGGACATCATGTCTGCTCTGGAGACCCTCACTCCAGTGAGACAAACCGGGGTATACAAGGGAGGCCTTAGCGAATGGATAGCACCTTGTTGGCGGGAGGAAGAAGGACATGCAAGGCACAAGAAAGGACAATGAGGAAGCCCAGAGGGAAAGAGAGGTGTGATGCAGTCAGGAGGGATGAGAAGCAGTCGCCTGGGTCCCCAGGTTTGGGATGGGTAAAGGAGTGTGGAAGGGCTGACTCAGTGCTTTGCCTGAGGGCTAATGTTCTCAGGATCCTGCCTTCACACTGTAGGCCAGGAAGGAGGGGAGGCAGCAGCGACGGAGAGTCTGAGGCTTATAAGCATGACAGTGATGTGATCAGTCGGTTCTGGGTTTTGAAATGATGACTCTGGCAGCCAGGATAGAGGGCAATAAGCAGGCTGCATCTGGATGTAGGAAGAGCAGTTGGCACGTTAATGGGACAATCCCAGATCCAAGAGCAGCACCCCTGGTATCCGGCGGGAGGGAATACAGGAGAGGGAGTCTTTGTGGAACAAGCAGGTAGTGTGGTCATGGAGAAGGATGCAACACAGGAGGAAGAAGAGACAGAGCCAGGCGCATGGGGAGGGAGGGCACAGTGAGCAGGCCTTCAAGATCTGGGTCTGAAGGAGCACAGAGCGAGTAAAAAGCGGCTGGCTCACTCAGTGCATCGGGTTTGGATTTAATTCAGAACCATCTTCAGAGATCTTCTACACTAATTGGTAAATGAGCTATCCATCCTCTTATCATGCAAGCTAACACACCCTGCTTGCTTTGAAAAATATTATATGAGCTATTTTAGGCAGTTGAAAGATAAGCTAAGGGACTTCCCTGGGGCAGTGGTTAAGACTCCAAGATGCCAGTGCATGGGGCATGGGTTTCATCCTTGGTCAGGAAACTAAGATCCCACATGCTGAAGGAAAAAAAGATTTTTTTTTTTAAAGCTAAGCTAAGAAGTGGTCCCAACCAAACAAACCATTTGATTAAACGGGCAGTTAACTACTCCAAATCATTTTTTGAAACTATCAACCTTTCGATGCTATGACTCATGTAAAGAGAATAAAATTGCAAGCAATTTCAGTGAAAACATTTGCATTTTAAAAAACTATATTCAAAGACTGATTTTCCCAAGTTTTCTCTGGGAACTCTGAGAACTAAAGTATGCACTCCTGGCAATGTATCTGCTCCTAAGACTTTGTAAGAGTAAGATCAGCAGTCCATTTTTATTGAACACCTACTGTACTCCAGGGAATAATGGGCTAAGTGGTTGGGAAAGGGGTGTAACTCTGTAGAAAACATATTTAACTTGCTTTCTTAACTATGATGTCACAAGAGTTTAGGGCCCAGGGGATGTCACCTCCTATTCCTTGACTCACTCTCCCCCTCCTTTGGTAGCCTCTGTCTCAGCAGCCAGCACCACCATCCATCCATCTGGAGCAAAACTCAGAATCCTTCTGGACTGCACCTTGACTCCTCAATCAATAAATCCATCTATAAGCCTGATGTGTTGTTCCTGTTGTTCAGTCGCTCAACTGTGTCCAACTCTTTGCAACCCCGTGGTCTGTAGCATGCCAGGCTCCCCTGTCTTTCACTATCTCCCAGAGTTTGCACAAACTCATGTCCATTGAGTTGATGATGGCATCCAACCAGCTTATCCTCTGTCGCCCGCTTCTCCTCCTGCTCTCAATACTGATACCAGGTATTTTCCAACGCACTGACTTCAGTTCCCAATGTCTCTGCTTTCTCTAGGTCCATGTACCTCCCACCCTGACCCTTCAACAGTCTCTTCCTTGATCTTCCTGACTGTAAGTTGGTCCTGCTCCAATCCAGCCCTCGTCTGAGAGCCAGAACCATCTTCTCCAATATGTCTCCCATCTTAAAACAAGTATAAATAACTCACAACAGCACCACTTAACGGGATGTTGTCAGGACTCACTGGTGCTTAGCTGAATGAGTTGCACTGCTTAGGAAAGCTGAATGTTGAGACGCAGCAATGCGAAAGAAGGTTCAGAGCAGCACTGTTGATGAAAATAAAAGCTGGAGACAAGGCCCACCAAGGTACCGTACCGTGAATGAGTGGCTTGTGACAGGCTAACATAATGGATAGTATACGATAGTGAATACAAATGCATCTCAATTATTAATATAAAATCAATAGAGATGTCTCAGATACCTGTTATTGAACAAGTTACAGAGACGCACGAAACGTGACACCACTTACATAAAGCTCATTGTCACTAAAGTCAATGTTTTGCTTCAGGAGCTGTACGTATGTGATAAAACTGTAAAGTGTCAGGGGAGTGGACACGATTATGGGGAGGGAGTAGGGGAAGTAATTGGGGAGGACTGGAGAGGGGCCTCAGACCTCTGCTGGTCTCCCCTTCTGAAGTCAGATTTTGTGCCCATTGGTGTCCACTCTAGTATTATTTCTTGAATGGTACAAATAGACTTTATACACTGTGTATGTTCCATTTAAAAAAATCAAACAAAAAGGATTCAGTTGGGAGTTCAACCTCCAGAATGAAAGCAGAGCTCCTCAGCCTATCTCAGGGGACTTCTGATGACCACATCTGAGTCATCCCCATCAGTGGGGCTTGCCCTTCTGGGAGCATCCTTGCTCCCAATTTGATTGCCTTATCAGCCTTGTCTTACCTAGAACCTGCCTCTTCTCCTTATGGACTCAGTCAGTGCTTACCAGACTTCAGGATCACTCCAAGGTTCAGTCTGCCTGGGCATCCCTTCAGCAGTCCCCTGTGCCATCAGGGTGAGAGCACTGATCTCTCTTCCCCCAACTGCTCACCACTCCTGCCACCAAGCTGGGACCTCAGTACCAGGACCACTTTTGTCCATTTCTAAAGCAAATGATGCTGTGCATATAATGGGCCTGTGGGTTTTTCTTAGTAAAGGAGTAGGAAGGGAGAAGGAAAGAAAACACAAGAGAATAAAAGAAAGGGAGAGAGAAGACTGAAGCAAATAGATATCCATCAAATGTTGGGAATTGTCTTTTTAAGAAATGTTGCTATTTATTCACTAAGTTATGTCCGACTCTTTTGCAACCCTGTGAACTGTAGCCTGCCAGCCTCCACTGTCCATGGGATTTCCCAGGCAAAAATACTGGAGTGAGTTGCCATTTCCTTCTCCAAAGGATCTTCCTGACCTAGGGATGGAATTCCTATCTCCTGCACTGGAGGCAAATTCTTTATTGCTAAGCCACTAGGAAGCCATATTTCAAGAAATATGCTTCAGTTCAATTTCTCCATTACTCGTGTGAGTTAATATGCTGAGTTTAGTGTTCTGTTTTTATATTCCTCTCTTTACCTATTTAACAGCTAATTAGTGGAGCATCTGGTAATTAACGCCACACTTGCATCAGCTGGTGATCCTTCAGAGTAACTGGTACACAGTTACGTTGGCCAGCTCCCAGAGTTGAAATTGAGACAGACATCTGTAGAAGTTCTGGCGCCAGAAAGTGATTCAATTGAATTAATATGATTACTTTCACCCAATTTCAAAGGCGTGTTATTGACTATTAATTTATTCTGTGGTTTTTAAAGTTCAGGCCTGCTTGAGATGTGAGCAGCTGATGAAATGCAGGACTGCCTTAATTGGGATATTGAGTAAAGTATGAAATACCAGAAAAAAGTTAGTACAAATCAAAGACCAGCATGGGCTCTGAGCTATCCCACTAATCCTCTTCCCTGTTTTGCACAGAAAGAAAAGTGGGATCTAGAAATAACTCTCCGAGTTACCCAGCTCCTCTGTAGTAGAATGAGAACTAGTTATCTCTTGAATCACATTTTGGTGTCCATTCCTCTCCACCCTCTACCATGCTGTCTCAACTTAAATGACAGTGTTACAGAGAATAAAATAACAAGCATGGATCAAATGCAGGTGCCAAGCAAGCACTGCTTTTAGCATTTTGTGCATGTGAACTCAGGGGCCATCTCAGGAAGGAACACACTCATGTTGTCCATTTCACAGATGAGGACACTGAGCTGGTGGTGCTCCAAGGTCCCACCAGTGGGTGAGACACAGTGAGTGCCTGTATTCTCCAGCTTGCAAACACTCAGCTCCCTCTATCAGTCACGTTTGGGAGCAGTCACCCCATCTGAGGTCTGTCTCAGACCTCCTACACTTGGGTGGTTTTTTCCTGAGTGTGCAATGTTTTCAAAGTAGATCAGGAAAATGTTCAGACTCCTACACAGAAATACACACACAAAAAAAGCTGATCCTGTCTTGCTGAAGATTCCCTTCTAGAACCCGAAAGCTGAAAACAGCATCATCTATAGGAAATCCATTTTACAAACATGAAGGAAAATTGCCATCAGACAGCAGCAATGGTGGGCTATAGCTGCATATCCCAGCCATATCTGTTCACGCCATATGAAAATAACTTGTATATACTTAAAATAAAAATGGGCTTCCAGTACCAAGCGTTTATTTAAATGGCATTCTGCATTGGAGGGCCAAGGAAAATCACTTGTATATTCAAGGGCTGGCAAAGTGTTGGGGGCAGAGATGAATGATAGAATGAACAAATGAATGAAAGAGAGCCAAAAAGAGAATTAAGGACTAAAACATCAAATTCCTGGCTAGATATGTATTCTTTTCCTGCCCACCACATCACTAACCAGTATCTACCTTGGCTTGAAAACTTTTCAGTCATGGAACAGAATATTTGCTGAAAACTTAGAAAACTTGATGTAAAATCTCTCTCCCATGTAAAATCTCTCTCCCATGTAAAATCTCTCTCCCACCCACTCTTCCTTCCTCCTTCTCAAACTCACACCCACTTTACATAGCAGACTTGGTGTATAAATGACACGAAGGCAACAGAATTAAAAAGACAGTTCAGTTCAGCTCAGTTTAGTCATTTTGTCATGTCCTACTCTTTGCAACCCCATGGACTGCAGCACGCCAAGCCTCCCTGTCTATCACCAGCTCCTGGGGGTTTACTAAAAGTCATGTCCATTGAGTCGGTGATGCCATCCAACCATCTCATCCTCTGTCATCCCCTTCTCCTCCCCCCTTCAGCCTTTCCCAGCATCAGGGTCTTTTCCAGTGAGTTAGTTCTTCATATCAGGTGGCCAAAGTATTGGAGTTTCAGCTTCAACATCATCAGTCCTTCCAGTGAATATTCAGGACTGATTTCCCTTAGAATGGACTGATTTCCTTTAGGATGGACTGATTGGATCTCCTTGCAGAACAAGGGACTCTAAAGAGTCTTCTCCAATACCACAGGTCAAAAGGATCAATTCTTCAGTGCTCAGCTCTCTTTCTAGTCCAATTCTCACATCCATACATGACTGCTGGAAAAACAATAGCCTTGACAAGACGGACTTTTGTTGGCAAAGTAACGTCTCTGCTTTTTAAAATGCTGTCTAGATTGGTCATAACTTTTCTTCCAAGGAGCAAGGGTCTTTTCATTTCATGGCTGCAATCACCATCTGCAGTGATTTTGGAGCCCTAAAAAATAAAATCTGACACTGTTTCCACTCTTTCTCCATCTATTTGCCATGAAGTAATGGGACTGGATGCCATGATCTTAGTTTTTTGAATGTTGAGTTTTAGGCCAACTTTTTCACTCTCCTCCTTCACTTTCATCAAGAGGCTCTTTAGTTCTTCTTCGCTTTCTGCCCTAAAGGAGGTGTCATTTGCATATCTGAGGTTATTGATATTTCTCCCAGAAATCTTGATTCCAGCTTCTGCTTCATCAAGCCCAGCGTTTCTCATGATGTACTCTGCATATAAGTTAAATACGCAGGGTGACAATGTACAGCCTTGACGTACTCCTTTCCCTATTTGGAACCAGTCTGTTGTTCCATGTCCAGTTCTAACTGCTGCTTCCTGACCTGCATACAGACTTCTCAGGAGGCAGATCAGGTGGTCTGGTATTTCCATCTCTTGAAAAAATTTCCACAGTTTGTTGTGATCCACACAATCAAGGGCTTTGGCATAGTCAATAAAACAAGCAGATGTTTTTCTGGAACTCTCTTGCTTTTTCAATTATCCACTGGATATAGGCAATTTGATCCCTGATTCCTTTGCTTTTTCTAAATCCAGCTTGAACACCTGGAAGCTCATGGTTCACATACTGCTGAAGCCTGGGTTGCAGAATTTTGAGCATTACTTTGCTAGCATATGAGATGAATGCAACTGTGCAGTAATTTGAGCATTCTTTGGCATTGCCTTTCTTTGGGATTGGAATGAAAACTGACCTTTTCCAGTCCTGTAGTCACTGCTGAGTTTTCCAAATTTGTTGGCATATTGTGTACAGCACTTTCACAGCATCATCTTTTAGGATTTGAAATAGCTCAACTGGAATCCCATCACCTCGACTAGCTTTGGTTGTAGTGATGCTTCGTAAGGCCCACTTGACTTCATATTCCAAAATGTCTGGCTCTAGGTGAGTGATCACCCCATCATGATTATTGGGGTCATGGAGATCTTTTTTGTATAGTTTTCTGTGTATTCTTGCCACTTCTTCTTAATATCTTCTGCTTCTTTTAGGTCCAAATGTTATGAAATGGTGTGAAATCTTTGCATGAAATATTCCGTTGGTATCTCTAATTTTCTTGCAGAGATCTCTAGTCTTTCCCATTCTATTGTTTTCCTCTGTTTCTTTGCATTGATCACTGAGGAAGCCTTCNACTAATCCTCTTCCCTGTTTTGCACAGAAAGAAAAGTGGGATCTAGAAATAACTCTCCGAGTTACCCAGCTCCTCTGTAGTAGAATGAGAACTAGTTATCTCTTGAATCACATTTTGGTGTCCATTCCTCTCCACCCTCTACCATGCTGTCTCAACTTAAATGACAGTGTTACAGAGAATAAAATAACAAGCATGGATCAAATGCAGGTGCCAAGCAAGCACTGCTTTTAGCATTTTGTGCATGTGAACTCAGGGGCCATCTCAGGAAGGAACACACTCATGTTGTCCATTTCACAGATGAGGACACTGAGCTGGTGGTGCTCCAAGGTCCCACCAGTGGGTGAGACACAGTGAGTGCCTGTATTCTCCAGCTTGCAAACACTCAGCTCCCTCTATCAGTCACGTTTGGGAGCAGTCACCCCATCTGAGGTCTGTCTCAGACCTCCTACACTTGGGTGGTTTTTTCCTGAGTGTGCAATGTTTTCAAAGTAGATCAGGAAAATGTTCAGACTCCTACACAGAAATACACACACAAAAAAAGCTGATCCTGTCTTGCTGAAGATTCCCTTCTAGAACCCGAAAGCTGAAAACAGCATCATCTATAGGAAATCCATTTTACAAACATGAAGGAAAATTGCCATCAGACAGCAGCAATGGTGGGCTATAGCTGCATATCCCAGCCATATCTGTTCACGCCATATGAAAATAACTTGTATATACTTAAAATAAAAATGGGCTTCCAGTACCAAGCGTTTATTTAAATGGCATTCTGCATTGGAGGGCCAAGGAAAATCACTTGTATATTCAAGGGCTGGCAAAGTGTTGGGGGCAGAGATGAATGATAGAATGAACAAATGAATGAAAGAGAGCCAAAAAGAGAATTAAGGACTAAAACATCAAATTCCTGGCTAGATATGTATTCTTTTCCTGCCCACCACATCACTAACCAGTATCTACCTTGGCTTGAAAACTTTTCAGTCATGGAACAGAATATTTGCTGAAAACTTAGAAAACTTGATGTAAAATCTCTCTCCCATGTAAAATCTCTCTCCCATGTAAAATCTCTCTCCCACCCACTCTTCCTTCCTCCTTCTCAAACTCACACCCACTTTACATAGCAGACTTGGTGTATAAATGACACGAAGGCAACAGAATTAAAAAGACAGTTCAGTTCAGCTCAGTTTAGTCATTTTGTCATGTCCTACTCTTTGCAACCCCATGGACTGCAGCACGCCAAGCCTCCCTGTCTATCACCAGCTCCTGGGGGTTTACTAAAAGTCATGTCCATTGAGTCGGTGATGCCATCCAACCATCTCATCCTCTGTCATCCCCTTCTCCTCCCCCCTTCAGCCTTTCCCAGCATCAGGGTCTTTTCCAGTGAGTTAGTTCTTCATATCAGGTGGCCAAAGTATTGGAGTTTCAGCTTCAACATCATCAGTCCTTCCAGTGAATATTCAGGACTGATTTCCCTTAGAATGGACTGATTTCCTTTAGGATGGACTGATTGGATCTCCTTGCAGAACAAGGGACTCTAAAGAGTCTTCTCCAATACCACAGGTCAAAAGGATCAATTCTTCAGTGCTCAGCTCTCTTTCTAGTCCAATTCTCACATCCATACATGACTGCTGGAAAAACAATAGCCTTGACAAGACGGACTTTTGTTGGCAAAGTAACGTCTCTGCTTTTTAAAATGCTGTCTAGATTGGTCATAACTTTTCTTCCAAGGAGCAAGGGTCTTTTCATTTCATGGCTGCAATCACCATCTGCAGTGATTTTGGAGCCCTAAAAAATAAAATCTGACACTGTTTCCACTCTTTCTCCATCTATTTGCCATGAAGTAATGGGACTGGATGCCATGATCTTAGTTTTTTGAATGTTGAGTTTTAGGCCAACTTTTTCACTCTCCTCCTTCACTTTCATCAAGAGGCTCTTTAGTTCTTCTTCGCTTTCTGCCCTAAAGGAGGTGTCATTTGCATATCTGAGGTTATTGATATTTCTCCCAGAAATCTTGATTCCAGCTTCTGCTTCATCAAGCCCAGCGTTTCTCATGATGTACTCTGCATATAAGTTAAATACGCAGGGTGACAATGTACAGCCTTGACGTACTCCTTTCCCTATTTGGAACCAGTCTGTTGTTCCATGTCCAGTTCTAACTGCTGCTTCCTGACCTGCATACAGACTTCTCAGGAGGCAGATCAGGTGGTCTGGTATTTCCATCTCTTGAAAAAATTTCCACAGTTTGTTGTGATCCACACAATCAAGGGCTTTGGCATAGTCAATAAAACAAGCAGATGTTTTTCTGGAACTCTCTTGCTTTTTCAATTATCCACTGGATATAGGCAATTTGATCCCTGATTCCTTTGCTTTTTCTAAATCCAGCTTGAACACCTGGAAGCTCATGGTTCACATACTGCTGAAGCCTGGGTTGCAGAATTTTGAGCATTACTTTGCTAGCATATGAGATGAATGCAACTGTGCAGTAATTTGAGCATTCTTTGGCATTGCCTTTCTTTGGGATTGGAATGAAAACTGACCTTTTCCAGTCCTGTAGTCACTGCTGAGTTTTCCAAATTTGTTGGCATATTGTGTACAGCACTTTCACAGCATCATCTTTTAGGATTTGAAATAGCTCAACTGGAATCCCATCACCTCGACTAGCTTTGGTTGTAGTGATGCTTCGTAAGGCCCACTTGACTTCATATTCCAAAATGTCTGGCTCTAGGTGAGTGATCACCCCATCATGATTATTGGGGTCATGGAGATCTTTTTTGTATAGTTTTCTGTGTATTCTTGCCACTTCTTCTTAATATCTTCTGCTTCTTTTAGGTCCAAATGTTATGAAATGGTGTGAAATCTTTGCATGAAATATTCCGTTGGTATCTCTAATTTTCTTGCAGAGATCTCTAGTCTTTCCCATTCTATTGTTTTCCTCTGTTTCTTTGCATTGATCACTGAGGAAGCCTTCTCTTATCTCTCCTTGATATTCTTTGGAACTCTGCATTCAAATGGGTATATCTTTCCTTTTCTCGTTTGCCTTTTGCTTCTCTTCTTTTCACAACTATTTGTAAGTCCTCCTCAGACAATCATTTTGCCTTTTTGCATTTCTTTTTCTTGGGAATGGTCTTGATCACTGCTTCCTGTACAATGTCATGAAACTCCATCTATAATTCTTCAGGCACTCTATCAGATCTAATCCCTTCAATCTATTTGTCACTTCCACTGTATAATTGTAAGGGATTTGATTTAGGTCATACCTGAATGGTCTAGTGGTTTTCCCTACTTTCTTCAATTTAAGTCTGAGTTTGGCAATAAGGAGTTCATGATCTGAGCCACAATCAGCTCCCAGTCTTATTTTTGCTGACTATATAGAGCTTCTCTATCTTTGGCTGGAAAGAATATAATCAATCTGATGATGTCCATGTGTAGAGTCTTTTCCAGTGTTGTTGAAAGAGGATGTTTGCTATGACCAGTTAGCCTTTGCCCTGCTTCATTCTGTACTCCAAGGCCAAATTTGCCTATTATTCCAGGTATCTCTTGACTTAACCTAGTTTTGCTTTCCAGTCCCCTATAATGAAAAGGACATCTTTTTTGGGGTGTTAGTTCTAGAAGGTCTTGTAGATCTTCACAGAATCGTTCAACTTCAGCTTCTTCAGCATTACTGGTTGGGAAATAGACTTGGATTAGTGTGATATTGAATGGTTTGTCTTGGAAACAGAGATCATTCTGTCATTTTTGAGACTACACCCAACAACTGCATTTCAGACTTTTTGTTGGCTATGATGGCTACTCCATTCTTCTAAGGGATTCTTGCCCACAGCAGTAGATATAATGGTCATCTGAGTTAAATTCACCCATTCCTGTCCATTTTAGTTCGCTGATTCCTAAAATGTCGATGTTCACTCTTGCCATCTGGTGTTTGACCACTTCCAATTCACCTTGATTCATGGACCTAAGCTTCCAGGTTCCTATGCAATATTGCTCTTTACAGCATCAGTCTTTACTTCCATCACCAGTCGCATCCACAACTGGGTGTTGTTTTTGCTTTTGCTCCATCTCTTCATTCTTTGTGGAGTTATTTCTCCTCTGATCTCCAGTAGCATATTGGGTACCTACCAACCTGAGGAGTTCATCTTTCAGTGTCCTATCTTTTTGCCTTTTCATATTGTTCATGAGGTTCTACAGGCAAGATACTGAAGTGGTTTGTCCTTCCCTTTTCCAATGGACAGAGGAAATCCTCAATTTTCTTACCAGCATTGAAAGTTCTAGGGAAAAAAATAATAGGTTCAGGTCTCCCAGCTATTCATTCAAGATAGGTTTTGAAAGTCCAGACAGCCTCTCTGGTAGGACAGAGAGAGATGCTTATCTCTTGCTGCTACAGGTATTTTGCACTGAAACTCAGATCCAGAATTTAACTGTAGTGACACCATCACTACAAAGATAGCCAAATGCATACATTTGGTAGATAAACTATGTCGGGGTCAGGGACCTGACAGAACATGGGCTGACTGACACTAAGAATGTTTTCAACTTTATGTTATATAAAATCTATTACATTAGAAATCAACAGATCCTATTTAATTATATGAATTTTGATATATGTATATACCTATGTAACCCATGCTTTGATCAAGATATCTACTACCTCTGTCATCTGTCATCCCCGAAAGTTTTCCCATGAACACTTCCAATCAATTCCCACCTCCCAAAGATGGTACATGTTCTGATATCTATCACCACAGATTTTGTTTTCTTGTTCTTGATATTCATATATATAGAATCACGAAGAGCTGTTTTTGAGAAGTATCAATGCTATTGCATGTATCAGTGCTTGCATGCTTGTGCTAAGTCACGTCCGTCGTGCCCAACTCCTTGTGACCTGATAGACTGTAGCCCACCAGGCTCCTCTGTCCATGGGATTCTCCAGGAAAGAATACTGGAGTGGGTTGTCATTCCCTTCTCCAAGGGGTCTTCCTCATCCAGGGATCAAAACCATGTCTCATCTGCCAGGCAGGTTCTTTACCACTAACACCACCTAGGAGGCCACATGCAGCAGTAGTTTATTTCTTTTTATTAGTGAGTGATATCCTATGGCATAGAAATACCATAATTTCTTATCAAATGTTGTTGTTGATGAATATTTTGGTCCTTTCAAGGTTGGGGCAATTATTAATAAAGTCATTTTGAATGTCTTGATGCAACTGTTTTTGAGAATGTGTGTTTTTATTTCTCTTAGAAAAAAAATATGTGTAAGTAGAAGTGCTGGAATACAGGGCAGTTATATGTATAACTTTTACAAAAAAACACCAGAACTTTCCCCAAAATGATTGGACCACGTTATGCTCTTAGCAGCAGTATATGAGAGATCCAGTTTCTCTATATTCTAACACTGAGTTTGTCAAGTTTTTTTTTCCATTCTAAGGGATTCAAAGTGGTATCTCACTGTGGGTTTAATGTGCATTTCCATAGTACTAACGATGTCAAGCACCTTCTCGTGTGCTAACTGATTACTCACACATATTCACACATCTTCTCTTGTGAAGTGTGTGTGTTAGTCACTCAGTTGTGTCTGACTTTTTATGACCCTATGGACTGTAGCCTGCCAGGCTCCTCTGTCAATGAAATTCTGCAGGCAAGAATACTGGAGTGGGTTGTCAAGGGTCTATTCAAATATTTTGCCTCTTTTTCATTGATTTGTTGGACTGTTGTTTTCCTGAGTGCATGCTAAGTTGCTCCAGTCATGTCTGACTCTTTTCAACCCCATGGTCTGTGATCTCCCAGGCTCCACTGTCCATGGGGTTTTCCAGGCAAGAATACTCGAGTATGTTTCCATTTCCTCCTCCAGGGAATCTTCCCGACCCAGGGATTGAAACTGCATCTCTGGCATCTCCTGCATTGGCAGGCAAATTCTTTACCACTGAGCCACCTAGGAATCCCTCATGTTTTAGTATGATTTGGAAAATTGTTGAAGATTTATTTTTTCCATGCAGATACCAGGATGCTTCAACATCACTTGTTGAAAAGAATATCCTTATCCCATTAAATGACTACAGCACCTTTGTTGAAGACAATTGCCCTTATATGTGAGAGTGTATATATAGATTCTCTATTTCATTCTATTAATGCATGTCCACCTTTGTGCCAATCTTTCTACACTGTCAGGATTAAAAGCAGCTTTATTTCTCCCTTGTATTCCATCATGTTCCATTATAGTAATTTATGAAGTGATGCACACATATTCCCAATGATCAGATCTCAGTGATAAAGTATTCCTTTTCTCTTTATGAAATAGGTCCTTGACATTTGCCAACATTCTTCATATTGAGATCGATTTCCTTCAATATTAAGATTGTCACTAAACTACATGAACTTATGGTTTGGTTAGTTTATCTTTCCTTCTCTACTTTCAACTGGTGTCCATATATTTAAAATTCATCTATTAAGGAACATTCAGGGTTTTGCTCAGAGAAGGCAATGGCACCCCACTCCAGTACTCTTGCCTGGGAAATCCCATGGATGGAGGAGCCTGGCAGGCTGCAGTCCATGGGGTCGCTAAGAGTCGGACACGACTGAGCGACTTCACTTTCACTTTTCACTTTCATGCATTGGAGAAGGAAATGGCAACCCACTCTAGTGTTCTTGCCTAGAGAACCCCAGGGACAGAGGAGCCTGGTGGGCTTCCGTCTATGGGGTCACACAGAGTCAGACATGACTGACGTGACTTAGCAGCAGCAGCAGCCGAGTTTTGCTGGGGGTGGAGGTGTTCTTTTATCAAGTTTAAAAATCTCTATCTTTTAGCTAGAGTGTTTAATCTATTATTTGCTTTTGAGAAAGCAAATTTATATATAGAAGATATATATATATATATATATATATATATATAGAAGCTCTCTACAATCAGAAAGGCATATAGCTATACTTTTACAGGACACTGCATGGTTAAAGTACAGGTCATGACAATACCTTATATGCATATCTGGAGTGCATTTAACATCATGGAACAAGCTGGGTGTGTTTAGAAGCTATTTGAAAACACAGCTCCCACCAATATTTCAAAATATTCTTACTCAGTTGCAGCTAAATAATCTCATTTATAACATGTGTATCCACCCTGGAGTCCCAGAAATTGTTTCCAGTACCTACTTGCAACAGTTTTCCAGTGGATGTTTGAGAAAGATGCTAATGGACTGTGGATAATATTGAGTAAGTATTCATTTCCCTTCTTTTCAGACTCTGAGAGCATCTCTGTCCTGCATGTTACAATATACAGAGCTAGAAGAGCCTTTTAAATCCTAACAGTCATAGGAAATACCAAACTTTTACTGCAGTTCCATGCTCTTAAACAGAAAAAAATAACACAAATATATACCAATAATGCATATTCTGGAATCAACTGGGGAACACCTAAAGTAAGCCAGACAGAGAAAGAGACAAGTATGATGTCACTCATATGTGGAATCTAATTTTTTTTTAATATACAAATGAACTTTTTTACAAAGCAAAAACAGACTTGCAGATATCAAAAACAAACTTACGGTTACCAAAGGGGAAACATGGTGGGGAAGGATAAGTCAGGAGCTTGGAAGTGACATATACACACTACTACTTTTTCCAGTGGTCATGTATGGATGTGAGAGTTGGACTGTGAAGAAGGCTGAGTGCCAAAGAATTGATGCTTTTGAACTGTGGTGTTGGAGAAGACTCTTGAGAGTCCTTTGGACTGCAAGGAGATCCAACCAGTCCATTCTGAAGGAGATCAGCCCTGGGATTTCTTTGGAAGGAATGATGCTAAAGCTGAAACTCCAGTACTTTGGCCACCTCATGGGAAGAGTTGACTCATTGGAAAAGACTCTGATGCTGGGAGGGATTGAGGGCAGGAGGAGAAGGGGACGACCGAGGATGAGATGGCTGGATGGCATCACTGACTCGATGGACAGGAGTCTGAGTGAACTCCATGAGTTGGTGATGGACAGGGAGGCCTGGCACGCTACAATTCATGGGGTCGCAAAGAGTCGGACACGACTGAGCGACTGAACTGAAGAGGAAAAGTTAAAATTTTACAAAACTGCCTGCTGCTCTGCCTCTGTAACCCAGCTTTGCTCCTTGCAAAGTCTAGATCACATAGGTCTCAGAAAGTGGGCACTCACAATACTAGGAGCTGGAGCTTATCTGGCTCACCCTTATCCTGCTCTTTGCAATCGCACTAGCCCCTGCAAACTCGCAAACATGCTTAATCATGCCTGTCCTTGTATAAAAAACTCTGTAACCCCTTTGTTCGGGGCTCAGAGCTTGGAGTGTTGACTCTTCGGGGCTCACCGGCATAATAAACCTGAGTTCTTCAACTCTCCAAGTGTGGTGCTTGGTTTCTCGAGTAGTGGTTTCTACAACACTACATATAAGATAGATAACCAACAAGGACCTACTGTTTAGCACAGGGAACTCTACTCAGTATTCAGTGATAACCTATATGAGAAACAAATCTGAAAGAGAATATATATATGTATATGTATAACTGATTCACTTTGCTATAGACCTGAAAGTAACACAACTTTGTAAACTAACTATACACCAATAAAATTAAAAACAAAAACAATAGAATCTGAATGAATTGGAACATGTGTGACTTAAAACCAGAGGCATAAAAACTGTAAATATTGCCATTATTTTCTGAGACTGTAATTGTACACTTATAGAAACACATATAAAGAATAAAATATTTCACTAAGGAAAAAGAAAAACCAGAGGAAATGCTTCTTAACTCATTCAAAGAGGCCAGCATTACCCTAATACCAAAACCAGATAAAGACACTAAAGAAAGGAAAAGTACAGATTAACATTTCTCATGAACAAAAACACAAAAATCCTCAATAAGATATTTGCAATTGAAACCCAGAAAAGTACAAAAACAATCATAAACCACTGCCCAGTGGGATTTGTTTCAAATATGCAAGGCTGATTCAACATTCAATATTAATCAGAAACTAATATGCCACAAAAACATACTAAAGGAAAAAACTGTATAATAATATCAGTTGGTGCAGATCAGTTTGTATCTACAAGTGAGGAACACAAAAGATTGTCACAGTCACCAGAAACTAGAAGCAGAAGCAAGAAAAGATTCTTAGAATTTCTGAGGGAACACGGCTCTACTGACACCTTCATTTTCAGCTTCTAGCCCAGAACTAAAAGTAGATGACCCACAGGGGTTTGAAACAAGTGGACATGAATGGTTAGTACAACCATGTAGCTGGGATGAAGCACACCAGGTTCAGGGCTACAGAAAGGAGCTGGTCAGAGACATACAGGCTTCACCAAGACCAGGGCCACAGTCCAAATTCACTGGAGAAGGTCCCAAGGGACCACCTGGCAAACTAAAGCTTCAGCTGCAGGGTTGAGCCCCCTAGGAGTCAGGGGAGGGAGAGGCCAGTATTCACAGAAGCTTCAACATGGACAGCTGAGGCAGAGACCTGCCCAATTCTCTGGACAACAGTGAGCCCCAACGAGAAAGCATGATGCAGGGCACCTCCCATCATACAGATGAGGCGGGCAGGCTGCAGAGCTGCAGGCATGAATCCCCTCACTTCCTTCTGCTGACTTTGATGGTGGGGTGCCGAGGTTTGAGGGGTCCTGTGAGCCTCAGGGGAGGCAGCAGAGAATCATCACAGCTGGACAGGGTCTCCTGATAATATAACTTGCATAGAAATAAATATCGCCCAAAAAGCACAATTCCAGAAGACAGAAGACACTGAGTTTACCAGACTGGATTTTGATTATTATTTGTGGCTGTTGTTGTAATGGAGGTTTGAGAGAAAGCTCATAAAACTTATCAAAATGAAGCAACATTTCTCTTTTCATCATGATGTCTGACTCTAGTTCACACCTGCTACACTAATACATTTTGACATCTTGTTGAAATCAATATATTTCTAGAGAAAACAACTCCAAAATGTATTTAAGAAAATAAGGAAACCCCATTACCATAAAGGAAATTATAAAGTTGACCCTATCCTCCACACACACAAATCTAAAAAAATTAAAACTGTAGAGGTTCAATGATTTTACAGTGAACTCTAGCGAGACTGCTGAGAACAGGTAATTTAAGAGGTTTTGTTTGTTCTCCTGCAGCACAAAAGATGTGTAACTTTCAAGCCAGCAGGAAAAAGTATACCCCAAGAGAAAGTCAAGCAATGGAACCCAGAGACAACTGACAAGAAATTCAAATGTTTCCTAACAATAGGAAAGTAGATAAAAGAGTCGTGATTTTCACATACTGAAATGGTGATGTATCAGCACACAAAAGGAGCCCCTTCCTGCTGTGAATGCAAAATCCTCAAGTAGGTTTAAGTCTGAGGGCAGGACGGCAGAGACCCTCCTGGATGCACATCCGACACCCTCCAGGGACTGAGCTGCTTGGTAAATGCACAGCTCAGAGTCAGACTAGGAGGCTCTCACTGCTCCTGGCCCTGGGACGAATTCAGGCCATCTTCGTGGGAGACCACAGCCAGAGCCTTGCTCCTGAGAACCTGATCCACCTGTCCTCCCAAGAGGACTGTGATGCTCTAAACCTCACAATATGGACAATTACAATAATAAAACCTTAGAAAGGGAAGGAACGTTTTTACACAGAAAACAAAGAAAAAGCTGACCTGGGGAATGAATGCTCTTTGCCTTTGTCAATGAAATAATCAATAAACAATCTAAAATAGGAATAGAAAAGAGTTTTATTTGAGCCAGTCTGAGGGCAATAGCCCGGAAGACAGCTTCTCAGATAACTCAGAGGAACTGCTCCAAAGAAGCAAGGTTTTCAGCACAGGTTTTGTTTGTCAGAACAAAGAATATCAAATAGGTCAGGATTTAGAAAGACAAAAAAAAAAAAAAAAAAAAAAACCAGGAGCTCAGCCTGGTGCTCTGTGACAATCTAGAGGGATGGGATGGGGTGGGAGGTAGGGGGGAGGTTCAAGAGGAGAGGACATGTTTATACCTATGACTGATTCATGTTGACATATGGCAGAAACCAACACAATATTGTAAAGCAATTATTCTCCAATTACAAATAAATAAAACAGGCCAGTATGTACACAGCAAGTCAGCAGGGCCTTGGCACCTGACAATGGGATCTTACCATGGAAGGAGGACCAGCATTGACATCCCAGATAGGGAGGCATTTAATCTTTATTTTAACATGGATATTCTTTACTCCTCACCAACTTTTTCTTTAATATTAAAGCAGATGTACAATGTATGTTTGATAGCCACACACAGGCTGTTCCAGGTAGCATAAAATTCAAGTTAACCCATGTACAAGCCAGAATGACTTTTCCATGCTTCAATACGTAAACGTTTCTTTTACTGCACTGAAGGAGCCCACTGAGCCAGGGTCTGGTCAGGAGCTTCCTGGCGAGCATGGTGCTGATTTCTTGGGTGATGGAGAGAAGTAGAACCACCCACTATTCTTTAGTAGAGAAGGGAGAACCAGAGGCCAGGAAGGACTGCAGACACCCATGAGACTCCCATGTAGCATCCTCTGCTCTTACCATTACCACAAAGTGGCCTTCTGGAAGTTTCCTGCCCCGCCCCTCGCAACATCATTTCTGCCTCTGGGCCTTGCTCTGCTTCATGCTGCTGAGAGACTGTCTTCCTAAGGCCTGACTTTTGTTTCCTTAGCTCTCTGCCCTGGAGACCACCTGCCCCGGCCCAGCCTCACCTGCCTCTTACAGGTTGGCATGCCCATGCCTCCTGCAAAGGGACAGAGGGTTTCGATAAGCACTCTGAAACGCACTTTTCTCTTTCTTAACAGGCCTAACAAGGGGAGCTCCGAAGCACGTGGGCAGAGTGCCCACCACACAGATCTGCAGCCAGAGTAGCCCTGGGGCTGAGATTGCCCTCTGCTCTGAGCTGGGATAATACGACTTCATTTGTTTTTGTCTTGAGATGGCAACCTAGGGACTGACCCGATGCTTTCAGGGCCCCAGAAAAAGAAAACTGCGCATCCCCAGACTTCAGTGATCCCTGGACTGGTGGCTGCTCCTCCTCCTCTCTGCCCATAACCTCTCTTTCTATTGCGAGACTTCCATACCCTCTACACACCGTGCCCCTTCCCAGCTCCAGCCCCACCCACTGATGTCTGATTCTCCCACTTTGCCCTCAGGAACGTCGTAGAAGAAATTACCCTATAAGTTGGGGGATGCTGATCATGTTTCTTCACACATCCCCTCTCCAGATTTAGCATCTCATGTCCGCATAAGACATGGCATTCAGATGCCTGTTAGTATTTTTATTAGCATACTTTCTCTCCCAAAAAATCAGTAAAACAGCTCTGCTTTCGCTGATTATTTGAAGGAACTGGTTTTATGAAAAATTAAGATCTGCGTTGCTGTGCTCAGTTGAGGTTCATCTGTTCCCATGACGTTGCCACACAGGCATTAATGACATTGGGAACCCCGTGGACTCTCGGTGTCCTCACTACACAAGGGAACAAGTTCTGCCATGGTGAGTGCTCCTCTGTGCAAAGCAGAGTTCAGAGTGTGAGTGGAGATGGGACAATGCAGTGGCAGCTTAGGTGTTGCCTGCAGGCCAGCACATACAGAAGACACAGCTGTCTGAGTATCTGGTGCATCAGCTGGGAGGTTTTGTCCTGCAAGAAACTGAATATTCTTCCTTAAGCATATTGTCAAGCCTATTAAATGTAGGGGCTTCCCTGGAGGCCCAGATAGTAAAGAATCTGTCTGCAGTGCAGGAGATCAAGGTTTGATCCCTTATGGGGAAGATCCCCTGGAGAAGGGAATGGCTACCCACTCTAGCATTCTTGCATGCTGAATTCCATGGACAGAGGAGCAAGGCACGCTACAGTCCATGGGGTCACAAAGAGCCAGGCACAACTGAGAGGTAAACCATATTATTCGTAGGGGAGAATGGTATGCAGGGTGGCAATCACTCCAGTACTCTTGCCCGGAAAATCCCATAGGCGGAGGAGCCTGGAAGGCTGCAGTCCATTGGGTCGCTAAGAGTCGGACAGGACTGAGCAACTTCCCTTTCACTTCTCACTTTCATGCATTGGAGAAGGAAATGGCCACCCACTCCAATGTTCTTGCCTGGAGAATCCCAGGGACGGGGGAGCCTGGTGGGCTACCGTCTATGGGGTCGCACAGTGTCGGACATGACTGAAGTGACTTAGCAGCAGTCATGAAAAAGAAAATTTAACTTCATGAAATCGACGACAATGCTGCCCAGTATTCTGGCACATTTGGCATTTCAGATGAGGGTGAAAATTTTCTGTGGGATAAAGCCTCAAAAGTAGAATTGCTTGGTAAAACTAGTATATTATTGCTTCAATGGATATTGCTCAGTTACTGTTCATAGATGCTTTAGCCATTTATGCATAAACTATAAATTTTTGAGAGTTTGTGACTTATGAATTTTTCTGAATGTTATGTTCTTGCTAATTTTAAATTAAAAAAAAAGATTTGTTTTGTGTAACATTGAACTTATTGTCAAATATTTAACATTTAAGCATTTTCTTTAAACTACTCAGCCTTTTATACATTTAGCTAGAGGTTGTATTTGTCTTTTTTTAAGAGATATTTTAATATCAAGGAAACTCAGTCTTTAGTATGGGCTGCTCCTGCTGCTATCACTTCAGTCGTGTCCGACTCTGTGCGACCCCAGAGAGAGCAACCCACCAGGCTCCCCCAACCCTGGGATGATTCTCCAGGCAAGAGTACTGGAATGGGGTGCCATTGCCTTCTCCTTAGTATAGGCAGTGTAAATATATTTCCTATGTTGACTTTCAAATTGATAAATCTTTCCTCAACTGGCTTATTGACTGATACATGCTATCTCTACTCTAAGATGGTTAAAAAATAGTGTTTTCCCATGTTTTCTTCTAGTATTAGTAAGCCAATATTTTTACCTTTAAACAATTTGCTCACCTGAAATTCATTTTGTCATAAGAAAAAAACTGTCCTCTTTCCAATAGTCTGTCAGTGAAATTTATGGAAAAGCTATAATTTTCCAACTCATTCTCTAGACCATATGTTTCTGTTTATGTGTTAATTTTGGATTCTATTGTGTTTTCTTGTTTATTCATGGCTGTGTCACACTATTTTGTTTATAATATGTTTCGCTATCTGCCTAGGGCTAATGCCCCCTTTTTATTCTTCATTTTTTCAAAATATTGCTGAATATTTTTACTCCTAACTTAGAATCAACTTGTCAAGTTTTTAAAAAGTGCAATATTTCATTGTGATCATGTAAAATGTTTAACTTAATGTGGAAAAATATAATCTCTCAGGAATATTGAAATTCAGTGTGTTGTGTCCTAAAGTTTGTTCATACATACATTGCAAATTTATTTAACACTCTTTCATAAATGTGTTTTCTGTTATATATGGTATACATTCTTCCATATATGTAACTGGTTCTTTTGGATACATGAGAGATATGGTTTTTATATATTTGTACTCANACATCCCCTCTCCAGATTTAGCATCTCATGTCCGCATAAGACATGGCATTCAGATGCCTGTTAGTATTTTTATTAGCATACTTTCTCTCCCAAAAAATCAGTAAAACAGCTCTGCTTTCGCTGATTATTTGAAGGAACTGGTTTTATGAAAAATTAAGATCTGCGTTGCTGTGCTCAGTTGAGGTTCATCTGTTCCCATGACGTTGCCACACAGGCATTAATGACATTGGGAACCCCGTGGACTCTCGGTGTCCTCACTACACAAGGGAACAAGTTCTGCCATGGTGAGTGCTCCTCTGTGCAAAGCAGAGTTCAGAGTGTGAGTGGAGATGGGACAATGCAGTGGCAGCTTAGGTGTTGCCTGCAGGCCAGCACATACAGAAGACACAGCTGTCTGAGTATCTGGTGCATCAGCTGGGAGGTTTTGTCCTGCAAGAAACTGAATATTCTTCCTTAAGCATATTGTCAAGCCTATTAAATGTAGGGGCTTCCCTGGAGGCCCAGATAGTAAAGAATCTGTCTGCAGTGCAGGAGATCAAGGTTTGATCCCTTATGGGGAAGATCCCCTGGAGAAGGGAATGGCTACCCACTCTAGCATTCTTGCATGCTGAATTCCATGGACAGAGGAGCAAGGCACGCTACAGTCCATGGGGTCACAAAGAGCCAGGCACAACTGAGAGGTAAACCATATTATTCGTAGGGGAGAATGGTATGCAGGGTGGCAATCACTCCAGTACTCTTGCCCGGAAAATCCCATAGGCGGAGGAGCCTGGAAGGCTGCAGTCCATTGGGTCGCTAAGAGTCGGACAGGACTGAGCAACTTCCCTTTCACTTCTCACTTTCATGCATTGGAGAAGGAAATGGCCACCCACTCCAATGTTCTTGCCTGGAGAATCCCAGGGACGGGGGAGCCTGGTGGGCTACCGTCTATGGGGTCGCACAGTGTCGGACATGACTGAAGTGACTTAGCAGCAGTCATGAAAAAGAAAATTTAACTTCATGAAATCGACGACAATGCTGCCCAGTATTCTGGCACATTTGGCATTTCAGATGAGGGTGAAAATTTTCTGTGGGATAAAGCCTCAAAAGTAGAATTGCTTGGTAAAACTAGTATATTATTGCTTCAATGGATATTGCTCAGTTACTGTTCATAGATGCTTTAGCCATTTATGCATAAACTATAAATTTTTGAGAGTTTGTGACTTATGAATTTTTCTGAATGTTATGTTCTTGCTAATTTTAAATTAAAAAAAAAGATTTGTTTTGTGTAACATTGAACTTATTGTCAAATATTTAACATTTAAGCATTTTCTTTAAACTACTCAGCCTTTTATACATTTAGCTAGAGGTTGTATTTGTCTTTTTTTAAGAGATATTTTAATATCAAGGAAACTCAGTCTTTAGTATGGGCTGCTCCTGCTGCTATCACTTCAGTCGTGTCCGACTCTGTGCGACCCCAGAGAGAGCAACCCACCAGGCTCCCCCAACCCTGGGATGATTCTCCAGGCAAGAGTACTGGAATGGGGTGCCATTGCCTTCTCCTTAGTATAGGCAGTGTAAATATATTTCCTATGTTGACTTTCAAATTGATAAATCTTTCCTCAACTGGCTTATTGACTGATACATGCTATCTCTACTCTAAGATGGTTAAAAAATAGTGTTTTCCCATGTTTTCTTCTAGTATTAGTAAGCCAATATTTTTACCTTTAAACAATTTGCTCACCTGAAATTCATTTTGTCATAAGAAAAAAACTGTCCTCTTTCCAATAGTCTGTCAGTGAAATTTATGGAAAAGCTATAATTTTCCAACTCATTCTCTAGACCATATGTTTCTGTTTATGTGTTAATTTTGGATTCTATTGTGTTTTCTTGTTTATTCATGGCTGTGTCACACTATTTTGTTTATAATATGTTTCGCTATCTGCCTAGGGCTAATGCCCCCTTTTTATTCTTCATTTTTTCAAAATATTGCTGAATATTTTTACTCCTAACTTAGAATCAACTTGTCAAGTTTTTAAAAAGTGCAATATTTCATTGTGATCATGTAAAATGTTTAACTTAATGTGGAAAAATATAATCTCTCAGGAATATTGAAATTCAGTGTGTTGTGTCCTAAAGTTTGTTCATACATACATTGCAAATTTATTTAACACTCTTTCATAAATGTGTTTTCTGTTATATATGGTATACATTCTTCCATATATGTAACTGGTTCTTTTGGATACATGAGAGATATGGTTTTTATATATTTGTACTCAGCTATCTTTCTATATTGTTTTATAATTTTCAGTTTTCAAATTTTCCATGAAAATAATTGTATCATTTCCAATGAACACAAATTGATTTGTTCCCCAATTTTTATACTTTAATATTTTCTCTAATTTCTTGTCATCACTAGTACCTCCAGGGCTTTGCTGAAAACTCGCAAATTGTTCTCTTATGATATATAACACTATTTCATCTTGTAAAAGGAAAATTTTTAAATTCTAAGTTCATTAAAAGTTTCTGTTTTCTTTATAATGAATAAGGGATGCATATCTTCACTGACTTTTCACCATCTATGTTGGTTACTATTATATATTCTATGTGATGAATTAGAAAGTGTTGTAGTATGACATATTATATTACACCAACACATTGTTTTATTATATTGAAAGTCACTGTGGATGGCAACTACTGCCATAAAATCAGAAGACAATTGCTTCTTGACAGGAAAGCTATGACAGACTTAGTTTGTTGAAAATCAGAGACATTACTCTCCTGACAAATGTCCATATATTCAAGGCTATGGTCTTCCCAGTGGTTGCATACAGTTGTGAGAGCTGGACCATAAAGAAGGCAGAGCACTGAAGAACTGATGCCTTCAAACTATGGTGCTTGGGAAGACTCCTGAGAGTCTCTTGGACAGCAAGGAAATAAAACCAATCAGTCTTAAGGGAAATCAACCCTGAAAACTCATTGGAAGGAAGGATGCTGAAGCTGAAGCTCCAGTATTTTGGTCACATGATGCGAAAAGCTGACTCATTGGAAAGGTTCCTGATGCTGGGAATGATTGAGGGCAGAAGGAAAAGAGGCATCACAGGGTGAGATGGCTGGATGGCATCACCAATACAATGGACATGAACTTGGACAAACTTCGGGAAATGGTGAGGGACAGGGAAGCCTGGCATTCTGTCCATGGGGTCACAAAGAGTGGACATGATTGGGTGACTGAACAACAATTCCTGAAATAAATTTGTCTTAATTAGAATATATATTTACTGGGCTCCTGACTTTGGTTTTCTAATAGTATTTATGAATTTTGCATTTTCATTCATAAATGAAGTTGGACTACAAATTTTTAGTATATGCTTAAGGGTTTGGGTAATGATACTATGCATGTGTCAAAAAATTCTTAATGTTTTTCAAATTTTACAATAATTTAAATATTATTAGCATTGCCTAATTTTTAAGGTATGCTAGATAGAATTCCTCTGTGGATTTTAAGGCAGGTAAATATTTGATATTTTTTTCTTGAAAGAGTAAGCTAAATTATTTTTGTTGTTAATATGGTTTTTAAAGAAAACATTCTCTTTATGACTCACTAATTTTCATTTGTGTCTGTATTAATACTTCCATTCTATTTTCTTGAATTTATTGTGTTGCTTTTATTCGCAAATTCTTAAGTAAGTTTTGCAATCAATTTGTATGTTTTCCACTTTTACATTAATTCATGTTTTTAATAATATACATTTTCTTCTTAAAAATGTTATAATTCATTATTTCTATATGCAATATTCTCTTCATTTTTAAAATATATTTCAAAATGAATTTAGTTTCCAAGAGGAGATTTAAATATAGCTTTGCTTTTAACAGTAGTATTTTAAAATTCTAGGTGGTAGGGTTTTGTTTTAAATTATTTTATCAATTTGTGGCTCTGCTATAATGTGGTCAGAGAACATTGTCCTCTTTCCACTGTATGGAGTTACTGACCAGATGTGTGGTCCATTGTCATGAATTTCTATGGGCAATTGTATAGAAAGTGTATAGGAATTATTATATTACATACATATCAATTATTACTATATATCAATTAAACCTGTCTTAATAAAGTGCTTACTATTTCTTCAAACTCAGTTTTTTCCACCTTATCTCTCAGTTTTCTGCTGCATTTTTTTAGTTCCCTTTAAAAAAAGAATGTTAGTACTTAGATACTTTCTAACCTCATATCTTTATTGCGGATTGTGCTTTGTTGTTTTGTTGATATTCAGTGCTCATTGACCAGAATTTAAACTTGTCTTACAAGAAGATCAGTGATCACCATTTTCATCTCCTTCAAAATATCAGGTTTTCTGGTGAGTAATCTTCCTCTGACATTTGTTCCTTAGATTCTTTTTCCTCCTTTTCTCCTGGAGAATATGTAGGTTCTTTGGATCTTTCATCAATAGATGGTCATGTCATCTAAGAATAAATAAAGCTTTATATCTTCATTTTCAATTTGTATATTTTTAACGGCTGTATTACAGTAGCCAGAATTTTTGGTTCAGTGTTACGTGGTTGCAACATAGTTAACATTTTTAGACTCTAGACATAAGTGACCATCTCCAAGAAAAAAAAAAAATGCAAAAAAGCAAAATGCCTGTCTGAGGAGGCCTTACAAATAGCTGTGAAAAGAAGAGAAGCCAAAAGCAAAAGAGAAAAGGAAAGATATGCCCATATTAAAGCAGAATTCTAAAGAATAGTAAGGAGAGGTAAGAAAGCCTTCCTCAATAGTCAGTGCAAAGAAATAGAGGAAAACGATAGAGAGGGAAAAACTAGAGATCCCTGCAAGAAAATTAGAGCTACCAAGGGAACATTGAGCAAAAATGGACTCAGTAAAGGACAGAAATGGTATGGACCTGACAGAAGCAGATGATATTAAGAAGAGGTGGCAAGTATACACAGAAGAACTGTACAAAAAAGATTTTCAAGACCCAGATAATCACGATGGTGTAATCACTCACCTAGAGGCAGACATCCTGGAATGTGAAGTCAAGTGGGCCTTAGAAAGCATCACTATGAACAAAGCTAGTGGAGGTGATGGAATCCCAGTTGAGCTATTTCAAATCCTAAAACATGATGTTGTGAAAGTATTGCACTCAACATGCCAGCAAATTTGGAAAACTTGGCAGTGGCCACAGGACTGGAAAAGGTCAGTTTTCATTCCAATCCCAAAGAAAGGCAATACCAAAGAATGCTCAAATTGCCGCACAACTGCACTCATCTCAAACACTAGTAAAATAATGCTCAAAATTCTACAAGCCAGGCTTCAGCAATACGTGAACTATGAACTTCCACATGTTCAAGCTGGTTTTAGAAAAGGCAGAGGAACCAGAGATCAAATTGCCAACATCTGCTGGATCATGGAAAAAGCAAGAGAGTTCCAAAAAAACATCTATTTCTGCTTTATTGACTATTCCAAAGCCTTTGACTATGTGGATCACAATAAACTGTGGAAAATTCTGAAAGAGATGGGAATACCAGACCACCTGACCTGCCTCTTGAGAAANAAAAGCAAGAGAGTTCCAAAAAAACATCTATTTCTGCTTTATTGACTATTCCAAAGCCTTTGACTATGTGGATCACAATAAACTGTGGAAAATTCTGAAAGAGATGGGAATCCCAGACTACCTGACCTGCCTCTTGAGAAATCTGTACGCAGGCCAGGAAGCAACAGTTGGAATTGGACATGGAACAACAGGCTGGTTCCAAATAGGAAAAGAAGTACGTCAAGGCTGTATATTGTCACCCTGCTTATTTTACTTCTATGCAGAGTACATCATGAGAAATGCTGGGCTGGATGAAGCACAAGCTGGAATCAAGATTGCCGGGAGAATATCAATAACCTCAGATATGCAGATGACACCACACTTATGGCAGAAAACAAAGAAGAAATAAACAGCCTCTTGATGAAAATGAAAGAGAAGAGTGAAAAACTTGGCTTAAAACTCAACATTAAGAAAACTAAGATCATGGCATTTAGTCCCATCACTTCATGGCAAATAGATGGGAAAACAGTAGAAACAGCATCAGACTTTATTTTCTTGGGCTCCAAAATCACTGCAGATGGTGACTGCAGTCATGAAATTAAAAGACACTTCCTGTGGTGTTGGAGAAGACTCCTGAGAGTCCCTTGGACTGCAAGGAGATCCAATCAGCCCATTCTGAAGGAGATCAGCCCTGGGATTTCTTTGGAAGGAATGATGCTAAAGCTGAAACTCCAGGACTTTGGTCACCTCATGCGAAGAATTGACTCATTGGAAAAGACTCTGATGCTGGGAGGGATTGGGGGCAGGAGGAGAAGGGGACGACCGAGGATAAGATGGCTGGATGGCATCACGGGCTCGATGGTTGCGAGTCTGAGTGAACTCCGGGAGTTGGTGATGGACAGGGAGGCCTGGCGTGCTGCGATTCATGGGGTCGCAAACAGTTGGACATGACTGAGTGACTGAACTGAACTCCTTGGAAGGAAAGCTATGACCAAGCTAAACAGAATATTAAAAAGCAGAGACATTACTTTGCCAGCAAGGGTCCATCTAGTCAAGGCTATGATCTTTCCAGTAGTCATGTACGGATGTGAGAGTTGGACTATAAAGAAAGCTGAGCACTGAAGAATTGATGCTTTTGAACCGTGGGTTTGGAGAAGACTCTTAAGAGTCTCTTGGACTTCAAGGAGATCCAACCAGTCCATCCTAAAGGAGATCAGTCCTGAGTGTTCATTGGAAGGACTGATGTTGAAGGTGAAACTACAGTACTTTGGCCACCTGATGCGAAGAGCTGACTCATTTGAAAAGACCCTGATGCTGGGAAAGTTTTAGGACAGGAGGCAAAGGGGATGACAGAGGATGAGATGGCTGGATTGTGTCACTGACTTGATGGACATTAGTTACAGTAAACTCCAGGAGTTGGTGATGGACAGGGAGGCCTGGCGTGCTGCAGTCCATGGGGTCACAAAGAGTTGGACACAACTGAGTGACTGAACTGAACTGAATATAAGTGAAATTATGCAGCATTTGTCTTTCTGCATCTGGCTAATTTCACTTAACATAATGTCCTCCCGGTCCACCTATGTTGTTGAAAATGGCAAGATTTCCTTCTTTATAAAAATGAAAAATATTTCATATACAAATATATTCTCTATATATTCTGTTATATATATATATATATTGAATTTCTTTGTCACTAAGTTATATTTATATTTATGTGGGTTTTAATGGGCTTCCCAGTTGGCTCAGTGGGTAAAGAATCCACCTGCAATACAGGAGAGGCAGAAGACAGCAGTTCTAATCCTGGGTGGGGAAGATCCCCTGGAGAAGGAGGGCATGGCAATCCACTCCAGTACTCTTGCTTGGAGAATCCTATGCAGAGTGGAGCCTGGTGGTCTACAGTCCATAGGGTCGCAAAGAGTCAAACATACTGAAGTGACTCAGCACGGGTTATAATTTTTAAAATATCCCAAGCCAATCAAGATAGGCAATTTTAATTTAACTTTATCTCAGAGTAGTACCATTTCCCCCTATATTTTCTTATCCAGAGGCTGCTCTCTGCAGTGATGGCATGTTGGTGTGTTCCTCCTTTTTCTCTTCTACTCTGCTTCTCTGGGCTACCAGATAATGTTTATGAAAGCTCAGAACACCAAGTCACACACATCATGCTGTCTCTCAAGATGTCATAATACTTGAATAATATGGCCTGGAGGTCTTCACAAACCTACAAACCTATGGTCATTGGAGCCTTTTAGGTATATTCCTGCATTCCTGTTAGGGATTGCATTACTTTTCTGCTTTCTTTGTCCTTAGGGGTCATTTTTAACCAGTAGTACAATTTTTTAAATAAAAAGTCTGCTACTTAACCACTTTTGCTATTAAAATAATAACTAGAGGCTGAGAACACACGCCTGAACACTGACAGAGGCTGCTGTTATGGGACTGGAAAATCAGCTGAGCTTTAGGTTCCTGACCAGAGCTGGAGCAATAAGACTGTTGGCTGGAGGAACCTCAGACCCACAACCGATCTCCTCTTCAAGAACTTTACCAAAGTATGAAACTCCAGGTATTAAAAAGCTAAAACAGCTAAGTAAAAATTTCAAAATTAAAGGGGAAATCCTCATCATTTCTTGTTGATGAGGAAACAATAGTGTGCCTTCATCTCACTTAGCTCAAGGGCTCCCAACCTAAAAAAAGAAAATATACCAGGGGAAAACCGAGTGTTAACTGCAAAACTCTCCCAGCCTTAACTCTGTTTCATTCATGATTGAATTAAGATGATCAGGAAAATGGGAAAAATCTTTCTGGTGGAAGACATCATAATCTGGGACCTCTATAATTTTCTTAATACAAAATATCTTAGCTTCAGTTTTAAAAAATGACTAATTATGTGAAAAAGGAATGGACTGTGAGGTGAAAAGAAGACCCTAGAATTACACTCAAAATTAATATAGACTTGGAGATTTTAAAATAACTGTTTAAATATGTTTATTCAAGTAGAGGAAAAATAAGACAAATTGTTGAAAAGATGAAATATTTCAACACAACCATATAGAAATAAGAGAATTAAATTGACACTAAAAATGAAAGAGCTAAATATAAGGCCCAAAACCATAAACTCATAGAAGAAAACATAGGCAGAACACTCTTTGACATAAAGTGTAGCGATATTTTTTGGATCTGTCTCTGAATGCCAAGGAAACCAAAGCAAAAATAAACAAATGAGATCTATTTAAACTTAAAAGCTTTTGCACAGCAAAGGAAGTTGTCAACAAAATGAACTGAATGAGAGAAAATATTTGCAAATAATATGATCAATAAGGTTTCAACATTCAAAATATATAAACAGCTTATACAACTCAATATCAGAAAACACTGAGGCATAAGACATGAATAGACATTTCTCCAAAGAAAACATACAGATGGCCAATAGATATTTGAAAATATGCTCAACACCACTAATCATTAGAAAAATGCAAACCAAAATTTCAATGAGATGTCACTTCAGACCTGTCAGAATGGCCATTATCGAGAAGATTACAAATAGAAAATGTTGGTAAAGAAGTGTAGAAAAGGGAACACTTGTATACTGTTGGTGTAAATTGGTGAAGTCACTATGGAAAAGAGTATGAAGGCTCTTCAGAAAACTAAAATCAGAGTTGCCATATGATCCAACTCTTGGGCATATATCCAGACAAAACTATAATTTAAAAAGATACTTGCATCCCTATAGCAGTCCATCCATGTTGCTACAAATGGTATTATTTCATACTTTTTATGGCTGAGTAATATTCCATTCTGTATAGTTATAAGATCTTTATTTTTATTCCATTTTCAAACTGCTTCCAAAGTAAAAAAATTTTTACAATACAAAATACAGTAACAAAATACAATTTTGTTGCTTTGAATGTTTATCCTAAAGCTTGGCATATATTAGATTATCTACAGAGTTGATAAATGAGGGGGGAAAAGCCTTTTTTAAACCATCAGATAAAAAGGAAGGACTTTAAATTAAAACCAACTTAGTGTTTCTTTACTGGTGTCACATATTAAAGTCTCTTGTGAAATGTCCAGAAGATCACGCTATGGACTTTCTTAATTTAAGCCAGGCATAGAAACAAATGTTCATAAATATCAGTTGAGAAATGCATCTTCTGAAAGAATAATTAAATTTCCTGGAGCTAGTTACATGTAAAAATAAAAACAAATATATTCCTACTTTAGGAAATATGGGTTCCATGTAACAATTATACAAATTAGAATAATAACATGAGAGTATATTTTATTGGTTTAGAGCAAAGAGCTTCCATGTTCTAATAATACTAATGATGGCCACAATACTAATAATGAAAAATATTGGCTATGAGAAGTCAAATATTAAAACCAGGAATGACTCATTATAATTCTCAACCCTCAGGCCTAGTGAATGAGTTACAGTTTTATACATTCATCTAATCATTCATTGTGCAGCTGCACAGCACTGGAGAAATCTGTATGCAGGTCAGGAAGCAACAGTTAGAACTGGACATGGAACAATACACTGGTTCCAAATAGGAAAAGAAGTACTTCAAGGCTGCATATTGTCACCCTGCTTATTTAACTTCTATGCAGAGTACATCATGAGAAATGCTGGGCTGGATGAAGCACAAGCTAGAATCAAGATTTCTGGGAGAAATATCAATAACCTCAGATATGCAGATGACACCACCCTTATGGCAGAAAACAAAGAAGAAATAAACAGCCTCTTGATGAAAGTGAAAGAACAGAGTGAAAAAGTTGGCTTAACAACTCAACATACAGAAAACTAAGATCATGGCATCTGGTCCCATCACTTCATGGCAAATAGATGGGAAACGTAGCAGACTTTATTTTGGGGGGGCTTGAGAATCACTGCAGATGGTGACTGTAGTCATGAAATTAAAAGGTGCTTACTCCNAGTCAGCAAATACAAGACTGAGAGCTGACTGTGGCTCAGATCATGAATTCCTTATTGACAAATTCAGACTTAAATTGAAGAAAGTAGGGAAAACCACTAGACCATTCAGGTATGACCTAAATCAAATCCCTTACGATTATACAGTGGAAGTGTCAAATAGATTCAAGGGATTAGAAGTGATGGACCGAGTGCCTGAAGAACTATGGATGGCGGTTCGTGATACTGAACAGGAGGCATTGATCAAGACCTTCTCCAAGAAATAAAAATGCAAAAAGACAAAATGGTTGTCTGAAGAGGGCTTACAAATAGCTGTGAAAAGCAAACGAGAAAAGGAAAGATATACCCATTTGAATGCAGAGTTCCAAAGAATGGCAAGGAGAGACAAGAGAAGCTTTCCTCAGTGATCAATGCAAAGAAATAGAGAAAAACAATAGAATGGGAAAGACTAGAGATTTCTTCAAGAAAATTAGAGATACCAAGGGAACATTTCATGCAAAAATGATCACAATAAAGGACAGAAATGGTATGGACCTAAGAGGAATAGAAGATATTAAGAAGAGGTGGCAAGAATACACAGAAGAACTATACAAAAAAAAATCTTCATGACCTAGATAATCATGATGGTGTGATCACTTACCTTGAGCCAGACATCCTGGAACGTGAAGTCAAGTGGGCCTTAGGAAGCATCACTATAAACAAAGCTAGTGGAGGTGATGGAATTCCAGTTGAGCTATTTCAAATCCTGAAAGATGATGCTGTGAAAGTGTTGCCCTCAATATGCCAGCAAATTTGGAGAACTCAGCAGTGGCCACAGGACTGGAAAAGGTCAGTTTCACTCCAATCCCAAAGAAAAGCAATGCCAAAGAATGCTCAAACCACCACACAATTGCACTCATCTCTTATACTAGCAAAGTAATGCTCAAAATTCTGTAATCCAGGCTTCAACAGTACATTAACCATGAACTTCCAGATGTTCAAGCGATGTTTAGAAAAGGCAGAGGAATCAGAGATCAAATTCCCAGCATCTGGTGGATCATCGAAAAAGTAAGGAGAGTTTCAGAAAAACATCTACTTCTGCTTATTGACCATACCAAAACCTTAGACTATGGTTCACAATAAATTGTGGAAAATTCTTCAAAAATGGTAATACCAGACTACTTGATCTGCCTCCTGATAAATGTGTATGCAGGTCAAGAAGCAACAGTTAGAACTGGACATGGAACAGGCTGATTCCAAGAAGAGAAGGAGACGACAGAGGATGAGATGGTTGGATGGCATCCCCGACTCAATGGATGTGAATTTGAAGAAGCTCTGGGAGTTGGTGATGGACAAGGAAGACTGGTGTACTGCAGTCCATGGAGTTGCAAAGTCAGACATGACTGAGCTACTGAATTGAACTGATATGACTCAAAATATGGTCTATCTTGGTATATGTCCATATACATCCAAAAAAGTGTATTCTACTCTCCTTGGGAAGAATGTACAATTAATATACATTATAATCAGGTCCAGTTGGTTGATAGTGTGAGTCACTTACTGATTTTTCTTTCTTCTTGGTCTATCATTTCTGGAGCGAGGACTCTGAAATCTTTGACTATATTATTGTCTATTTCTTCTTACAGTTCCATCAGTTTCACTACTTACACTTTAAAGCTCTGTTATTAGGTATATAGACATTTAGGATTGTTACATTGTTGACAAACTGACCTCTTTGCAATTATAAAATAAATTTTGTTTTTCCTTATACTACTTCTTACTCTGAGATCTACTTTGCCTGATGTTAAGCTGAGATCTTGGGATAGGAAAGAAAATGATACCACTTAGCTATCTACCCTCATGACCTCATCTATCTGAAGCCCAGGAAGCACACAGAGAAGCATTTTATTTTTCTCCACAATGAGAGCTCCAGCAGGGCCTGACTAACTTCACTGCTTGATGAGTGGACAATAGAGGTCAGGTTCCTAGAAACAGTCAGGGGACTCCAGGAAAACCTCTGACCTCACAGGCCAGATCCTCAAAAGCACACAAAGAGTAAAAGTAATCAGGAAGCCTAGGCATAAAAATGACTGAGATTTATCTTACCTTTACTCAATTGAAGGTTTTGGCTATAATTATTACTAAATTCATTCATTATGTAGCTCTTACCTTTTATTTTATGCTACTTTTTATCTTTCATTTTTACCTTTTATAACACTTAAAGTGAAGTGTTATCCCCTTCATTTTATGCAAGAAACAAAGATTTCTAAATAATAAATATAAAATATATATAAATACAAATATAANATTCATTCATTATGTAGCTCTTACCTTTTATTTTATGCTACTTTTTATCTTTCATTTTTACCTTTTATAACACTTAAAGTGAAGTGTTATCCCCTTCATTTTATGCAAGAAACAAAGATTTCTAAATAATAAATATAAAATATATATAAATACAAATATAATAAAGAATATATAATAATATAAAATTGCATATATATATATATATATATACACACACACATTTAATATAAATATAAGGGTTTCCCAGATGGCTCAGTGGTAAAGAATCCACCTTTAATGCAGGAGATGCGGGTTCAATCCCTGGGTCAGGAAGATCCCTTGGAAAAGGATATGGCAACCCCTTCTAGTACTCTTGCTGGGAAATCCCATGGACAGAGAAGCCTGGCAAGTTACAGTCCATGGGATCACAAAATAATCAGACACAACTAAGTAACTAAACTACAACAATATATATCACTGCTCATATTGCTGGCTGAATGTTGCTAGCTATAACAGATTGATTGCAAAAATGACTGTTCTTTATTCCTGTGTCCTCAGACCTTGCAATGTCGTTTTGCATTATTTCCATCCAGGAATGGAGTGAGTTTCCCTCCTCCTTGAATTAACCTGGAATTATGACCTGCTTTTGTCAACCAAATATAGATAAAATTATTACTTGCCAGTTCCAAGACCTCAAGAGACACTCCAAGTTCCACTTGCTGTCTTTAATTTCCCATACGCACCATGAACACCAGCCTGGGCTCAGCTGGGAGGATGGGGGACACACAGCCCAGGTATCCCCTTTCCCTATAGTCAGTCAATCACCAGATATACAGGGGGATCCATCCCAGGGGACTGACCCACCAGTCACTGCAGAACAAGTAAACCCACACCCAGCCCAGAACAGTAGGCATTCCCAGTTGACCTATTGACTCACAAATAGTGATAATCCTGTTTTATAGCACATCTTCATGAATGGTTTGTTACTCAGATAACTAACTACCTGATAAAGTGGGCCACCAACAGAAAATCCTTCCAGTGATTAAAAACCACAGATTAAACATACCTTTCTGTTTGATGTTGTGAAAGTATATTTGACAAGCTGGAGACTAGAACATTTTATTTGCCAATTTGGATTAAATTGTGAACTCAGATGAAAATAGCAGGAATAAAAGAAAGTGGTAGCTAATAGCACCTTAGATATGATTAACCGTATTTTTCTAATTACATATGGCTTGGTAAGGTGGGTTGGAATAGAGATACATTCAAGTTCATATAGCTCATTTTTTCTCAAAGTATGTTCTGGGTACTACTGTGCATGTGTGTTAAGTTACCTCAGTGGTGACTGACTCTTTGTAATCCTATGGACCATAGCCCACTAAGCTCTTCTGTCCATGGGATTCTCCAGGTAAGAATGCTGGAGTGGGTTTCCATGCCCTCCTCCAGGGGATCTTCCCAATCCAAGGACTGAACCCATGTCTCTTACAGATCCTGGATCTCCTGGGTCTTTACCACTAGCACCACCTGGGAAGCCCATGTACTAGCTTATGTACTACCGCTACATCCAAGTAATCTGGGTGAAAAACAATGCTTTAAATTGTTTTAGCTATTTAAATATGAAATTATTATTACAAGTGGTTCTTATTTTTCCATGCTGCTCACTTCACAAGAAGAGTCACCATCTAATGGGTGCTCAGGAGATGATGTTGTGAGATTCTCCCACAAAATTGGATTTGAGTTTGATAAAGCCTCTCAATTTAACCACTACAGGAAATATAGGAGGCAAGATGTGCATGTCAAAGCATACTAAGAAGATATAGTCAGCAAAATGTAACATGGGAAATTCTATGGAACAGATGACCTGGTTTTTTATCAAATAATTTGCAAAAGAATCAAGAAGAAGAGAAGGGGAGAGAGGTAGAGGGGGAAACAGGAGGAGAGAGAAAAAGAGGAAAGAGAAGTCACCCTGAAAATTAATAGTGATTGACTATCAGCCAGTTTTTATATATGAAAGAGAAAGGCTCTTATTCTTTTAGAAATACATCCAGAAATATATACAGGTTCAATAATTTTTGAGATTGCTAAGGTCTCTGAAATTGTTCAAAATAATCCAGGGATAGAGAAAGTAAGGAACAAGATTGACCATAAATTGATCATTGCTGAAGCAACTGGGTTCATTTCACTCTTCCCTCTATTTGTACATAGACACACATGTATTTTACACTTTCCATAAAAAGTAAATTGCATGTACGCTGTGGCTAGCTGGTTCATAAATTGCATGTACCCTACAGATAGCTGGTTCATAAACTGCATGTACACTGTGGATAGCTGGCTCATTCTCCTAGTTCTCTGGGCTTCTTTCTATGGGTGGCTTATGCAGAGACATTAGAAAGAATAAACACACAACCTCCTGTGGTTGAAGCTGTGTGCTCACTTAGAGTAAAAAATATATAACTAACTGCACAATGATTATCCACACATAATAAATTACTTGTGTCACAAGCAATTACAGTAATTACAGAAATAAAATAAAAGGTCACTTGGTCAGGTTGTGGCCATTTGGTTGGGTTCAGAAACCACAGAGGAAAAACCCATATGCTAGTTTTGTCAGTGAGATTTCAATGAGCCTTTTGCTTAGAATCTGGTGCCTTTCATTTTGTGTGTTTTTACTTTTTTTAATTTTGTTTTGTTTGCTTTAACTTTGGGTTTTTCACCTCTATTTTCTGGAAAGAAAAGCTAAGACACTGTGTTGTTGCTATTAAGATTTTTGTTTTGTTTCATTATTTTATTATACCTCCACCTCAATATTTCTACATTAAGTTGCTCTAAAGAACACTTTCACTATAAGGAGTTTAGAAATGTCAATAGAAATAGCATTATACATGTTTCTATGAATATCAGTCAAGTAAGCATTAGACTTTGAGGGATATTGTTGCTGTTGTTCAGTCGCTAAGTCATGTCTTTTGCAACTCCATGGACTGTAACCTGCCAGGATCCTCTGTCCATGGGATTTCCCAGGCGAGAATACTAGAGTGGGTTGCCACTTGCTAATCCAGAGGATCTTCCCAACCTAAGGATCGAACCTGCATATCCTGCATTGGCAAGTGCAGTCTTTACCACTGAGCCACCAGCGAAGCCCATTGGAGGATATAGCCTGTTACTCATCAGGTATTGTTTGAAGCCAAAAAAATACGCCATATCAACTTATTTCCACTGCGAACTTTTGCCCACTTTGACTGTAAGATCTGAATCTCAAAATCCAAATAAAGTTTCCAAAGTCAATCCTACTCTCCCAATTTGTCTCCTACCCTCTCCTTCTCACTCTGTGTCCATGTCTGTTCTCTACATTTGCATCTCTATTGCTGCTCTGCAAACAGGCTCACCTGTACCATCTTTCTAGATTCCCTATGCATGTGTTTAATATATGATATCTGTTTTTTCTTTCCTGACTTACTTCACTCTGTATGACAGACTCTTGGTCCATCCACATCGCTACAAATGACCCAATTTCTTTCTTTTTATGGCTGAGTCATATTCCATTACATATATGTACCACATCTTCTGATTCACTTCGCTGTACAGCAGAAACTAACACAACATTGTAAAGCAATTATACATCAATAAAAAAGTAATAAAATTTTAAAATGTTTTAAATTCCCTAAGTCATATGGATATTTGGTGATAAAGAATGCTTTATTTATTTACAAGTCTCTCTCTGTGTATATATAAAGTAGATATAATAAATATAATTTTATGTCTTATATTTATATAAGTATATACAAAGTATATAAAATATAAAAACTATATTTATTATATCTATTATATAGTAATAAATATTGCTTTATATATTTTCTAAATCCAAGTCTAAAAGAAGATTTTTTAAGAACTTGAAAGATTGAGTTAACTAGGGCAATGGGCCACAATGGCCATCAAGTCCATTATCAGTTGAGGCATTAATACATAACTATTACAGTTAGAACATAACTATTACATTAATAACTATTAATACACAACTGTTACAAAATAGAACAATGTGCATCATTTTAGGTCTTTCAAATGTAAGAATAAGAAAATAACATTTATATGGATGTATGGACCAACTGAAAAAATCAGACATATTAATATACAAATGTTCATATCTACTAAATTGAGGCTTCATTGAACCTTGGCTTAATAGAATTCATGGGGGCAGTATTGGGAAAATAATATTATCTTTACTTCAGGAAATAATAAAACTTCTCAAATTAAACCCTGAAGCAAATGTGGCTGTGTGGAAGGCTCTCTTAGATGGCCCCTGATGATGCCCTGCCTCTGGATATGGGCTGGACTTGTCCACTTGCTTTTAACTAATGGCAGATGTGGCATCCCAGGCAGTTCAGTGATAAAGAATCCGTCTACCAATGCAGGAGACGTGGGTCCTATTCTGAGGTTAGGAAGGTCCCCTGGAGAAGGAAATGGCAATCTGCTCCAGTATTCTTGCCTGGAAAATCCCTCAGACAGAGGATCCTGGAGGGCTACAGTCCTTGGGGACGCAAAAGACTCAGACACGACTTAGCAACTAAACAACAACAATAAATGTAGTGTCACTCCCAAGAAAAGGTTATGGAAAGCCTGTGTGCAGTTTAGGGGCTCTCTATAGCTCTCTTGCATCACTTACTCCGAAGGAAGCCAGCTGCCATGTCATCAGGGAATCCTGCGCAAGGCCCCACGTGGGTGAACTTGGATGTGTGTCTTCTGAGGCCTAC
Organism: Neotragus pygmaeus; assembly: GCA_006410875.1. NCBI lineage: Eukaryota > Metazoa > Chordata > Mammalia > Artiodactyla > Bovidae > Neotragus > Neotragus pygmaeus. The sequence continues at coordinate 260,833 of SJYV01011467.1, read as the reverse complement.
GAACAACCACAGAGGCAGATCTCTTCCTGAGGCGCTTGCAGCCCTGGCCCAGAGTTTGACTGAAACCTCCAGGGAGACCTTAGCCAAAGCCATTCGGCACAGCCACTTCAGGATCCCTGACCCGCAGAAGCTGGGAGAGATTACCTATTTTTCCTCCCAAACTGTCAAGTTTGCAAATAATTTATACCAGTCATAGATAAATAACATGGATGACAAGAAGTGATGGGACAGCAGCCCTGAGAAAATTCAGAAAGGCATCACTAGTGACTTAGCAGTTACCCTACAAACACGAATTTCATTTTATTGTGATAACAAGCTTGTCCTGAGGTGAACAGGTGGCAAGATGAAGTATCAGAAACAAATAGCAGGAAAACTAAGTGCAGTGGAGATTTAGAAACTAGCACAATGAAAAAATAACTCTGATTTGGATTATGAAGGCAGATCTAATCAGTGTTATTTGAAAAACAATCTCTGCCACAATTTTCAGTAGAATAAGCTGCAAAACTGTTAAAATATTTCTCCACTGAGAAATTTTTCTTTGTAGGAGGAAATACTCAAGAGCCAAAAATAAATGAGACAAGTCATTTTAGACAGTAGAACATACTAGGATATGTATTATAAAGAACAATTCAGAGGTACATATGAATAAAATTGTTTTATGACAGGTGAAGCTCTGTTGTTTATACAAAGAATATTAGAAAGTTGTGAGTAGAATATTAAGTTGCTTTAATGTTCGCTATTTATATGAAGTGGAAAAGGACAGCCTTTTTGTTGTCAAAATTGCTTTTTTGGAAACTCATTAACAGACAGGTTTTTTTTCAATGTGCTTAAACAGAAGAAGTTCACAGAGGAAAAGTGCAGGTTGTTGTGGTCCTTGTGAAATGAAGTGAGAAATAGACATAGTGACTGAAGCAGCTGAAACAATGTCGATTTCTATGGCAAAGTCAAAGCCAGGACAAGTAAGTAAAAATGAAAAGAAAATGAACTTATAAGAAGCAGTATGCACCCAAAGCCCCAACTTGACAATACTTTCTGAATAATTTGACCAGAGGCGCCAACGAAAACTGAAAGAAATTTTTGTATGTCTGGACTATCTGTCATAAAACAGAGATTAAGTCTTTTGGATAAGGTGATGCCTGCTTTGTGTATTTTAACTTTTAGTACAAAATAAACCTCAATTTTAATAATGATAAATGTTCATATTAAATACTTGTGGCATTGCCATTCAACCTTTTAATGATTTTTATTTGGCATATTCCCTTCTCTAAGTGTTTCTTTTACCAAGTGATTGTATCGTATAGAGATCATGTTTGTGTATTGAAACACATGATCATGCCTCAGCACATCAGTTCATAGTAGCAATAAATCATGCTTTGCATTTATTATTATTGCTTTTTATTTTACAGAAAAATCTCCATAAACTTTTACTGTAACTGTGTCCCCAGAAAAACCTGATTCACTCTTTATTATTTGATCACTCATTATTTAAGGACTTGTAAATAGAGTGCTACGAAAAATAAAGTGTAATTTATGATTCAAGCCTTCCCAAGAATTCTGATGACTCATTCAAGAATCCTGATGACTCGTTCAAGAATTCAGAAAAGCACATCTGTTGGGATTTGGAGGCATTCAGTGGGGGTGCCTGGGGCTGGAAATCAGTGTAGAGCAGAGCAGAGAAGTTCCTGGAAAAGCCCAGCAAAGTTGGTTGTAAATTGACAGAAACCAGAGAACAGTCACACCCCTGTATGCAGGCTCTGAGTGCAGGCCAACAAGCATATGCCTTATCCACAGTTACTATGTGTTTAACAGTTTATCCTGCTGTCACTCTCTGCTTTCATCTTCCTTTACCTAGCAGTGACCCTGGACCATCGGACAGGCTGGCAGCCAGTCCAAGACAGTCAGAGACATGCCAGGGCTCATTCCACCTAATTCAACATGACCACCTCTGCAGGCCACCCTCCACGGTCCCTCCGTCCCAGGAGATGAGCACAGAAAGGCACCACTGTCCAGCCTCTGAGGGGAGAACTGTGCTCTGTCCATGTGTCTGTCCATTCTTCTGTCCACAGATAACAGAAGACAGATGTCACCTTTCTTTCACTCAGTGTTCACAGCCTTTGAACCAAGCAAGTTCTAACATCACATTATTTTTCTCTCAGCGAATAACTTCCAGAAAGAATGGACGATTCCGGGACATGAAGGTGTAAGGACCTCCAGGAGTCCCTAAACGGTTCAAAAGAGGCCCCTCCTCCTAAGACATAGCGCAATTTGAGAGCAGCAGGTGCCTTGAATTAATAGGAAGGGTCCCCTGGCACCTGGCATCAAACGATTTTACCCAAACAAACTCCAAGCCAACTTTCTCTAAGGGTATCTCCTAGACCCGAGCGAGGAAGGATCAGTATTCAAAATGAAAACGACGCTGCATTTCCTTGGCCACAGGTGACCACAGGAGGTGTGAGTGAGTAGTACACTGCCCTGATATTCATACCACGTGATTGTGTTTGTCTGTTTAGCCCCTCAGTCGTGTCTGACTCTTTGTGACCCCATGGACTGTAGCCCTCCAAGCTCCTCTGTCCATGGGATTCTCCAGGCAAGAATACTGGAGTGGGTTGCCATGCCCTCNATTCATACCACGTGATTGTGTTTGTCTGTTTAGCCCCTCAGTCGTGTCTGACTCTTTGTGACCCCATGGACTGTAGCCCTCCAAGCTCCTCTGTCCATGGGATTCTCCAGGCAAGAATACTGGAGTGGGTTGCCATGCCCTCCTCCAGGGAATGTTCCCAACCCAGGGATTGAACCAAGGTCTGCCACATTACAGGCAGATTCTTAATTGTCTGAGCCACCAGGGAAGCTCAAGAATACTGGAGTGGGTAGCCTATCCCTTCTTCAGGGAATCCTCCCAACCCAGAAATCAATCCAGGGTCTCCTGTATTGCAGGTGGATTCTTTACCAGCTGAGCTACCAGGGAAGCCCTAGCTATACTACCATGCGTGTGTATTGTTCACAGGTACTGTGCACATATGTGTGTGCATGTATGTGTATGTACACATTTGTGTGTTTCTTCATGTAATAACTGCATGACTTTTGATTATATTATACTTTTATTTTAAAAATAAACGTGTGTGTGTACTCAGTCATTTCTGACTTTTTGACTTTTTGACCTTTGGACTGTAGTCTGCCAGGCTCCTGTCTCCATGGGATTTTTCAGGCAAGAAATACAGGAGTGCGTTGCTATTTCCTTCTCCAGGGATCTTCCCAACCCAGGGATCAAGCCCACATGTACTGTGTCTCCTGCATCTCAAGCAGATTTTTACCCAGTGAGCCATCAGGGAAGTCTCAAAGAAACGTAGAGGCCCATAAAATCTCCTTCATCTGGGAAATGGAAATGACAATTTATCACATAGCTATTGTGAAGATAACATGAGAACACACAAGTAAAACCATATTTTATAATATCTGGCATGCGGTAAATGCTAAATGAATGTTTAGTTAGGTTCAGTAGCTCAGTAGTGTCCAATTCTTTGTAACCCCATGGACTGCAGCATTCCAGGCTTCCCTGTCCATCACCAACTCCCAGAGCTTACTCAAACTCATGTCCATCAAGGGCCTAGCTTGTGGGAGGATGTGTCTGGAAGTGTGCCCAGCATAAGCTCCACAGAGCAGCCCCATCTCATCCATTCTCTTCACTCCACTCCCACACCCAGAACAGCATCTGAACAGAGTGTGTATCAGGCAGCTCAGGCTGCCCTAAGAAAATATCACATGGATTGGGTGGCTTAAACTAAACTTCTAGAGGCTAGAAGTTCAAGATCAAGGTGTCAGCTGGGCTGGTTGCTCCTGAGACTCCTGTCCTTGGTGTATAGAGGGCCATCTTCTCCATATGTCCTCACATAATCTTTCCTTTGTGTCTATTTTGTCCTAACCTCCTCTTCTTAAGGACACAGTCAGATTAAATTAGGGCCCATCCTAACAGCCTCATTTTGCCTTAAGTGTTACCTCTTTTAAGAATCTGTCACCTCTTTTAAGAACCTGTCACACGATATAACCACATCTGAGGTACTAGAAGGTTAAGACTTCAGCATGTGTACTTGGCGCATAATTCAGCCACATCAGGGCACAAGCACATAAGTTTGGAAATTGAATACTGTTTCTAAAATTTCAAATAAGCATCATGGCTGATCATTCTATTCGCTTCATTATGTGAGGTTTGGGGCTAATCGTTCAAACTTTTCTCTCCCCTGAACACCCTCTGACTATGCCCAGATTTAACATAAATGTCACTAGAGCCAAGAGGCCCATGACTATTAGGAAAAATAACACATCCACAGAAAGACCAACACCAGTTCAGTACACACTGTTCACTCAGGCTTGTTTGGGGTAAGGGAATCTAGTCATCACATCATTGTCAGTGACACAGGTGAAATCAGGGCCAGTTTGTTCCGAAGAACCTTCCAAGGAACAACTAAGAATTATTTCTAATAGGACCAAATTTATTCTCCAAAATAAATTATTTTTAAGATCTGAGCCATTACAAAAAATAAGTCCATCATTAATAGTGATTTTCTAAGAAAGGTTTAGAATAATGAGCATATTAAATAACATTTTATTAACTCAAGGTAGATTTATCCTTTCAGTGAAGACTGATAGGAAGGGCTGGGACTGAAGCCTGCAAGAGATGTGGAGCTGGTATATAGGGTCACTGCCTCAGAGAAACTTTTAGTCATAGGACCAACATGTTTCATTGTTATCAAAGGTATAAAATAACTTTCATCCCAAAGAATTGCCACCTGAATCTCAACTGATAGATCTATACAACCTAATTCAGATCCATTAACAATAAACATTAACACGTTTGTTAAAGGTGTGAGTTATTTACACAGGGATTAAAAGAATGCATAAACCAAACTGTTACTTGAGTGAGAAATAGCTTGGCTAAATGATATCAGATGTAGAAAGTATGACTATTACTTTTCCCTAACTCATGATCAATGAATGATGAAGTAGCAGATACCCAAGGACTCGTGGACCTGCCATTCAAGAAACTCGCTCCTGAACTCATACTAGATTTGTGATCCTCAAGGAACTCCATGAGCCCCTGTGGAGCTCATGACAAATCTTCAAGGAGTCCAGTAGTCAAAATAGTGTCACAGAAATAATGAGATATGATTTGCTTTTTTCAATTCCATTCTCCCACATGATGTGTAATATCATAAAAACTGGAATTCAGACACTTATGAGAATCTGTCTTTCATTGAGCCAGAAATTCAAGAAATTTGCAGAATTATGAAACAAAGACATTTCTGTCATTACTTCTTTTAGAAAGTGCATTTTTTTAAAGAATACGTTATGTGCATCCATGTCATGGGTTTATTGTTACTTTTATAATAATTTAATATATAACTATTGCTACATGCTGCTCAGAGAAGGCAATGGCNTTTAAAGGTTACATATCTTTTACAGTTATAACAAAATATTGGCTTTATTCCCTATATAACATATATTCTTAATTTGTCAAAGTTTAAAAGGAATTCTATGTTTTCATCTTTTTGTTATACAACAAATACTTTAGAATATTTTAGTTTTTATTCCCACCTGCCACCCCTATCTCTACATTATTGTTGTTGTGTATTTTAATTTTCTTATTTTTTTCCTTTTTAAGCCCTGGTGATTTAGTCTGTAAGCTGAGTCCAACTCTTATGATCCCATGAACTATAGCCCACCAGGATCCTCTGTCCATAAGGTTTCCCAGGCAAGAATATTGGAATGGATTGTCATTTCCTTCTCTAGAGGATCTACCCGACCCAGGGATTGAACCTGGGACTCCTACATTGCAGGCAGATTCTTTACCAACTGAGCCACCAGAAGAGCCCTAGAAATTATTAACAGAATCTCTTCTTTCTTTCTTCTTCTTTTCACCTGTGATTTACCATCTGGGACTACTTTTCTCCTGCTTAAGTACACTCTTACAAATCCTAGTTAAGTTTTGCTGGTGGTAAGACGCTTAGTCTGTGTTGTCTGAAATGTTTCTTTTGCTTTATTTTTGATAGCTATTTTCCCTGGGTGTAGAATTTTAAGTTGACTGTTATTTTCTTTGAGCACACTGAAAGCCTGCTTCTACTGTTTTGTGGCTTCCTCTGTCATTACTAAGAAATCAGCCCAGTTCCTACTTTCTTTTTTCAAAGGTCATCTGTCTGTTCATTCTGGTTCATTTCTTTCCCCACAGTTTCACTGCTACAGATCAAGGTGTGAATTCTTTCCTAACGAACTTCTTTGTTATTAGATTTCTTGAACGTGTTAATTGCTGACTTTTGTCAGCTCAGGGAAAAAAAAAAGTCCAACCTTATTACTTTAAATTCTTCCTCTAGCCTATTCTCTCTCTTTTTCTATAAGCATCTTTTGCTCCTTAAATTTCATTCTGATCTTTTCTTTTTCAAATCTCTCATCCATTTCACTGACTAGAAGTTACTGACCCCTATGTCACCCTTCACTGGGGGCGTGTCCCTTTGGACTTAGTGATACAGGTTCCTCTATTAGCTACCCGCCCCCTCCCACCTTGAATCCCCCTTTGCCTGGACTCTGATTTTCATGTCAATGTGGCTTCCAGAAGTAAAGTTGAAATTCTCCATAGCTGGTAAAGTATCCTCAGAGAGACAGCCTGCTATTGCACTCCACTTGTCACCCACTTAGTTCTGTTCTAAGAATGCTTATTACTTGCCTACTCACATATGCTTTTAAGAAAAGGTGTCTAATATGTTTTCAGCATTTTTAGTTGATTTCAGTGAGAGGATGATTAATCTAGATATCTGAAAGAGAAATTTATTTTCCCTTGGTTAGTTTTTTTCATGGTTTGTTTGCTGAGTTAATGGCCCCCTTTAGGGTTATTTTTTCTGTTTATCTATGTCTCTTGCATCTCTCCATCATATTGCAGTTTGTCCTCAAATGGCAGTTCTCCCTGTTTACCTTTTTGAATTTTGGAATAAATCATTAGAAAAGCTGGAAGTTTCACCTGTGAGTGAGGGTTCTGAATGCAGCTGTCACCTGAGGTGACTGCGGGACAGGCTGTCATGGAGACAGAAGGCAAAATGCGCGAATGTGGAGGATTTTCTCTGGAGATGCTCTAATCAAAGGGCAGAATCCTTCAGTTATGCACTCAGGAAGCGAGACCTTGAAGTGTTAGCCTCTGAACAGGGGGACATGAAGAGACAGTTGGGCCAGCTGTCCTATGGTCACATCCTCAATGAATCCTCAGCCCCATCCCATCACAGCTGAAATGTCTGAAGCCCACCTCCCCACGGTGCTTCTGCCTCCTCCGTAGACGCTTCAGTGATAGCCTCTCTAGGCCCACACTGACTGTGAAAGTTTGGCCCCAGTGCTCCTTCCAGATTGTTGCATCCTCTTGTATCTGATATGTATGCTCCTAAGTTCGCTGTGACATCCCAGTTTTATTAGGGACTTCAAAAATAAAATGTCTGTGGTCTATAATTGATCTCAATCCATTTTCCAGAATGGTTGGCATGTGACTAGTTTGCTAAATTGATGCTGAAATCTCTAATCTCCTGTTACATAGAAATAAAGTGCAGTAAGAGAGAATGTGCAAACTACTCTTACATATTTATACACAGAATTATTTGTGGTCATCTACAACTTGGAGATAAAGACTTTCTAATACTAATTTCAAATGTTTATTACTTCAAAATAGGCAAAGAGAAAGAAAATTGGCTTCTTAATTTTCCATTATGTTCAGGCTTTTAAAACTCCATTGTCAGGAAGGCAGAAGAACCTGCACCCACTGATTGCACTGGTTCTTTCACTCAGCTCACTACAGAGCTGTGACTGCCCTCAGTCAGGCCTCCTTAGCAAGTCTGAGTCCACTGTGAAGATCACCCCATGTTGAGGAGGGGAAGGGGACCTTGGTCAGCTCAAAGGTGAAGGAGATGAGGCAGGAAGGAAATGGTTGTGCCTGTGTACATGTGAATTTATAACAGCCACTCTTGTTATTGTGAGAAGATTCTGAGAAATGGGCCAACCACAAACTTCTTGCGGCTGAGCTGTAATGTGTGTGGAAATCACCCTCTGGTCTCTTTATCATAGAATTTCTAGCAAATAGATACAGATATTTTTACATGCATGAGAAGGTAGTCTGTGGGTTAAAAAAACAGGAAACGAACAATGCAAAACCAGCAAATGCTTGAAAGAGCAGAAGCTATTGAAAGTAAAACTGCAACGCCTTTGAGGCTTTGAGCTTCAAGAAGTACAAAAGTAGGTCCTAACTCTGCATTAGAAGAGATCCAAATTAACATCATAAAAGGGCCCAGAGACAAGGTAGTTTGATAACTTAGACCAGTTTTACAATCAGTCTCTTACATTTGACTATGCTGCTCACATCCAATTGTACCTAAGTGACTGCAGGTTTTCAACTTTATTGAATTTCAGTTTGCATGAAATAAAAATTCATGCATTTTCCAGGAGATTCAATAATCAATCAGACATATTTCTAAGTCTTGGTATTTCCCATTAGCTTACGTAGGTGTATACATGTTGCAATGAGTATGTATTTTATTTTATTTTATTATTTTTGCCTTTTGATCCCATTCACCCATTTCTCCCACTTCCACTATCAATCCCGACCTCTGGCAATGACCAATATGTTCTCTCCATCTATGAGTTTGGCATTTGTTTTGTTTAGATTCCACATATAAACTGGTTTGTCCAGTATTTGTTTTTCTGTTAGATTTATTTCACTTACCATAATGCCCTCCCATCTATCCATTTTGTCAAAGGGGCAAGATTTCCTTCTCTCTAATGGCTGAATGCTATTCGTGTGTGTATGTGTGTGTATATACCAAAATTTCTTTATCCATTCATCCATCACTGACATGGAAGTTGTCTCCATATCTTGACTATTGTAAATAATGCTGCAATGAATGTGGGGGCACAAACATGTTTACTTGTTAGTGTTTTCATCTTTAGATAAATAACCAGAGCTGAGATTGCTGGATCATATGGAGTTCTATTTCAGATTTTTGAGGAGCCTCCACAGTGTTTTCTGCAGTGGCTGCACTTTTTTGTATTCCTATTGTCAGGAGAGTGTATGTTCCTCCGTTCTGTCTCGTCACAACAAAGATTTGAAGTGACGGACATTAAAGCCCTCGGCAACAGCTCTCGGGTCTTGGACAGACCTTGTTATAGCTCTGAGATCTCGAACAGACTGTATTGTAGCTCTTAGACAAATCAGTGTTACAGCTCCGTGTTACACCTCTATGTTATTTAGAAAATAGCGGGAGAATCCATCCTCCAGGCGAGAGGGCATGTCGACGCAAAGACGCGAACAAGCGCTCGGGAGAAAGAGAGAGAGAGAGCGAGAGAGGCCTTTGGCTTCTCTTTTCCTGTTTTTTCCTCCCTCTGGGCCTGCCAATGTAAACTGGGCTAGCCAGGAGTGCTGTTTGTTCTACCTAAGGTCTTCACTCAGGTCCTCGGACCTTCCTTTGACCTTCCTTTGTTCTATTTTCGTGGGCTTTCCCATCCTTGTATTTTAGCTACCGCCATTTTGGACTCCTGTTTCCTATTCTAACTACCTAACATTCCCCCCCTCAAGAAAGGGAAGGCCCAATTCTTTGGGAATAGGGATGCTGAGGTTTTTCTGGCTATTTCTTGCTGAACTGGAAAGGCGAGGGGCATCGGGCCTCCCCCTCCTGCTAGTCTCAGGCCTCAGAGTCCTTATAGCGGTGTCCATCTAAGGGTGAGTGATATTTTCCGTTGCTCGGCTCTAATTTTACATCTTTGTTGAACTGACACTGCATGTTGTAGCTTGTTGACCTGGCCAGAGACAAAACAGCTTAGACAATTGATAATACATGGAATGATCATAACCAGCATCAATATGGCATAACAAGGACTAGTAGGGGCATTAGCCAATTTCAAATTCCCTTTGCCAAGATGGCTCAAGTCCCTCTTTGTTCAGGGATCAGAAGATTTATCTCCTGCCTGTTTTGGACTACAGTCTCTACCAAGCTGTGTTGGCTCTTTGGAGCTGTCCTGAGAAATCTTATTTCCAGAAACTAGATTTTGGAGTGTTTATTAGAATGGCACTCATTGGTAGTTCTGAATAGGTATCAGATCTCCCAGGGGCTCACAGGTGTATTGAGTGTCCTCTTCTGTTTTCTTTCATGGGTCAACTTGTGAGTAGTGAATCCAGGAGTCATGTCCTGGTACCTTAACTGCCATGGAGGTAGAAAGTACTGCAGGGTAATGGCCCTTCCATGTGGGCTGGAGTTGAGCCTTTGGGGACCCATCATTCTAGACTTTAATTAGGATTTGAGTCCCTGGAGCATATAGTAGTGACTCTTTAGAATCTTTTGGGTCTTGGTTCATATCCCACAAGCGTATATCCTGTTGAAATTGCCCAATGGCCATGGTATAAGACTGGAGGGTCTGAACCTCTGGATCTAGGAAGAGGTCATTGACATAAACAAAAGGTCTCCCATATAGCATCTCATAAGGACTAAAACCAAGCTGTTCCCTAGGGGCAATATGGGTGCAGAGGAGAGCTATTGGTAACGCCTCTTTCCATCCCAGGGAGGTCTCCTGGGTTATCTTTTTTATCATTGATTATAAGAATTGGTTGGCTCTTTCTACTTTTCCTGAAGACTGTCTCCAGGCACAATGGAGATAATAAGTAATGTCCGATGCTTTTGAGACCTCTTGGGTGACCTTAGAAGTAAATGATGTCCCATTGTCACTTTGTAATGACCTGGGCAGACCAAATCTTGGAATGATTTCATGGAGCAGTTTTTTTTTACCATCTCCTCAGCCTTTTCAGTCTGAGTGGGAAAGCTTTCAATTCATCCTGTGAATGTATCTATCATGACTAATAGGTATTTATATCCTTGAGAAACTGGCATCTGGGTGAAGTCCATCTGTCAGTTCTCTCCTGGGTAGGCCCCACGTCGTTGGATAGACTGGGCCAGCTGGGGTCTTTTAGCTCCTTGGGGGTTGTTTAATTGGCAAGTGGGACAAGAGGAGACCACTTGCCTTATAGTTGTTTGGAAGCCTGTTCCTCTGAAGAACCTTTTCGTAATTTTTGGAGGGCTTTTTCTCCTAAATGAGTGGTGACATGTAAAGAGTTAACCAATTTCCATTGGAGGTTCCCAGGCAGAAAAAGAAGTTTCTCCTTTTGAACCACCCCATATGATCTTCTTGAAAGTCCTCACTCTTAGCTTTAAGAGTCTCACCTTCAGGATATAAAGGAGTTTCTGGCAAGTTAGTCTGTGGAACTAGGGTGGCAACCCCTATTAGGTCATTGGTCTGTAATGTTGCTCTCTTTGGTGTTCTTTACAGTGGGAGACTGAAACCTCAGTGGGCAGATGGACTGCCTCCAAGAGTCTAAGAATTTGATCACCATATTTGATTGGGGACCCTCTGGTGGTCAAGTGGCCCCTTTCTTTCCAAATAGCAGCATGTGCATGTAGCACCAGAAAGGCATACTTGGAGTGAGTGTAAATGGCTATTCTTTTTCCTTTTTCCAGCTCTAAAGCTCGAGTCAGGGCTATGAGCTGAGCTAATTGGGCTGAAGTACCTGGTGGCAGAGGCTTAGCCTCTATGATCTCAAAATTGGAGACTACTGCATATCTGGCTCTTCTTTTTCCATCTAAGATAAAGCTGCTTCCATCAGTGTGCCAGATTTCCTCAGGATTGGTCAGAGGATCTTCTGACAATCCCTCTCGGTGTTTTGTCCAGTGGTTCAAGGTTTCTAGACAAGAGTGAAAGGGGAGAGAGCCCTCGGGGATAGACAGGAGGGTGGCTGGGTTAAGAACCTCACAAGGGGATATAGTGAAGCCTGGATTTTCCATCAGCATTACTTGATATCTGAGGATTCTTTGACCAGACATCCATAAATGGCCTCTCCCATTTAGGAGTTGTTTAACTTGGTGGCTGGTAAAAATAGTGTGCCCCCAAAGGAGCGTTTTAAAGCATCTTCTATCATGACTGCAATAGTTGCAAGATTTCAAAGGCAGTTGCCAGCCGCAGGTGGTTGGATCAAGCCTCTTGGATAATTAAGCTACAGGCTGGGGCTCAGATGCCAACCTTTGAATTAACACTCCCAAGGCTATTCCCTCTCTTTCATGGACATCAAGTTGGAATGTTTTTTCTGGGTCTGGCCACCTAAAGGCAGGTGCCTGAGTTAAGGCTTGTTTTAGTGTAGCCTCTGCCTTCTTTTGAGGAGTTCCCCACATCAGTGGGATAGAATCATCTCATCCCTTTAAGTTTTCATATAAGGGCTGGACAATTAGACCATAGTTGGGTATCCAGATTCTACAATACCAGATAGCCCCAGGAAAGCTCGCAATTGTTTTTGAGTCGTGGGGGAGGGCAACTGGAGGATTCCTTGTACCCGATCAGAGAACAGCCTCCAGGACCCATGAGTAATCTGAACTCCCAGGTAAGTGACTTTTGTCTCGACCATCTGTGTCTTAGCACAGGAGACATATCCCCTTTCTGCCAAAAAGTTTTGAACCTGAATTGCATGTTGTTGGGCATTTTTCTCATCTAGAGAACATATTAGTAGATCATCTACGTATTGTAATATTTTCCCATTAAGTCCCAGGTCCAGATCTAGGAGATCCTGGCTAAGGGCCTGTCCAAACAATTAGGAGCTATCTCTGAACCCCTGAGGTAATACTGTCCAAGTCATCTGTTGGCGTTTTTCTCCTGGGGCCTCNAAATGTGCATGTGTATACACAAGTGCATGCATGCATGAACACATGTGTGAATATGTACATATGTGTGAGTGTGTACATACATGTGAGTGCATATACACACGATCACATTGACACGTACATGTATTTGTGTGCATATATATGCGTTCTCTAACAGCAGAGATGCCATATATTGGGTAACAACTACATGCAGTTGCCATGTGAGATCACCTAGGCACATTCTCACTAAGTCCTTATAAGCTTATATCCTCCCTCATTTTATGAGGAAAAGAGATTCTGGGAGGAATGCCATTGCTCAGTGTCAAGTAGCCAGAAACATCCAAAGCAAGCTAGGGCGGGCATTGTGATTCTCTGAGGCTCTGGCTGCTTCTCAGGCTTCTCAGCTGGCCTCAGCCTTCCTCTGGATGTAAGTCAGCTGCAGGCCCTGGAGGAAGGAACACAGCCCTCTGCAGATGGCCAGGAAGAGAGAGGAGGAAGGAGAAAGGTGGGATGGAGATGGATTTGGCTGAGTTACTTCAGAGGGGCCGCTGGGGGTCTCTGGGGGTGACAGGCTGAGCCTGTTAGCTCACTCTCCCTTACTGGACTGGTCTCATTTACACATTTTCCATCCTTATATGAAGAAGCTACTTTCTAGTCCCTAAAAAGAGAGGAGTGACACCACCTATTCATCCAGAAGCGCTACCAAGTCCCTGGCTGACAGCCCTGCAAACGTGATTCTGAAGAATAAAAATGAAATGCTCCAGTTCAAGCCATAGCAGTGATGTGGCCCTCACTGCCCTCTGCTCTTTCTTGGTGTGCAGTCTGGCAGCCCTCACTCATCAGGCAGAGAAGGGTGGTTCCCAGTCCCCACGTCTGGCCTTGGTGTCTTTCAAGTCCATTCAACTCCATGAGCACGTTTCCCTTTTTGTTTTAGTTACCCTGGTGATTTCAGATGTTGTGCTATATATTACTGTACGGAAATGTCATCTTTCATGAAACTGGAGACTGAAGCCCTAGAACCGTGCCAAGGTCAGGTTGGAGGTATTGCTCTGGAGTTTGTAGACGTGGATGATAGAGGAGTCTTGGACCTAATCTTGGATTGCTTCCTGAAAGAACTGCGGGGCGGTGCCTGGATGGGCAGCTGTGCAGACATCCTCAGGTGCCACATGCACTCAGTGTGGAAGCCAGTCCCGGACCTGATGCTGGTACTCGGGGATGAATTATGGAATCTGAGCTTCAGGGATGCAGACACAGAAGAATGAAGCCTGGAGAATATTTTCTTGGCATGGTCTCTGGCAACTTGAAATGGGCTTTACTGCAGAAGAAATTTCCAAAGAAAATAAAGTATAATCAACTAGATGGTTGAAGTCTCTCCAGTGGAAAATGGTAGCAGTTTGGGCTCCAACTGGCAAAGCCAGTATAAAATGTGGCTGCTATTAATAGCAGGTAGAACCCTATCAAACTAAGATGGTGATCTTTTTATTCACCAGGGAAAGCCAGAGAATATCCAATACTACTGAAAAATCATTCTGAAGACACATGTTAACAGATTTCATAGTCAATTAAATACCTCAGGTACCAAAAAGGATCAACCAAGCTCTTAACTTGTGTGTGTGTGTGTGTGTGTGTGTGTGTGTGTGTGTGTGTGAGATATCAATTAAACCACTCAAAGAGACAATGTTATCTGCTCAAGGTAACATGTGAAACAGATCTTTACTAATTGCAGGCTCAGCATTAGCAGAGTACACTCATGGCAGACAACAACTCAAGTGTGTATCTTTTGTCTTTGAGCAGGTTGATGGTAGGTGGAGATGTAGCTGTCCAAGAACAAAGTGGAAATGTCAAATTGCAAGCCTCGGAGGGCATCACTAACCCTTCCTCCTCTCTTTCCTTTAGCCTCTAATGGCCCCACTCAACTGCATTCAGAGACTGTAAACTATAAACCCTTGATATATGTTTCATAACCAGACAAAATCTTATTTTAATGCAAATTTTATTCATTTGTTCATTCATTTCACCACCCTTTATGGAAAACTCACACTGAGCCAAGCACCCTACTAGATGTGAAGGGAAAAAGTGAACAAAGTATGAGTGCTTATCCTGATTCAACAGAGGTCTTATAAAGAAAACCATAATGTTCTATCTAGACATATACACATGTGTGTGTGTGCACACACACATCCAATATATATCTATGTCTCTATGTATATGAATGGTGTATCTATGCACACACTCACACACACACAGACACACCCCAAACTGTGAATTGTAAGAAATTTTCCTCAAACTTCACTCTTTTGTGACATCCCCTTCCCTTGATGAAAGTCCACCATAGTTTCCCACCTCCACTGGTGGAGCTCTTGGGTGAAGAAGTTGGAGACTGGCATCCACAGCCTCTTCACTGAGAACAGTCTTCCACTCAGCAAAGCACATCTTATGAGATCTCTGGTTCACATAGTCTTTGAACAGAAATGATCTGTTCAAGAATGGAAAACTGAATCCAGTCTCTCCATGGGAAGTCTTGTGTTTTACACTCTAAAAGGCACCTGGTCCTGTGGAAGGAGTGTGGAGTTCTCAGTTTAGCAGAACTACATCAAATAATTTTCTGCTGGTTTCATTTACTGAATGTGATTGTAGCACATGCTTATGAGACTCAAAAATAATCTATGAAAATCTGCTAGAACATTTCTAACATTATTGTCAAGTCTGGTTATAAAAAGTAATTGAGTAATTTTAACAACCATGTGATTTTTTAAATGATGTATTCTGTAAGCACTGGGAAATGCCTTTTCAAGTCTTTTTCAAAAGATAGAAGTCATAAAACGAAATCTTGCAAATAGCCAAAGTTTAAACAGAAAACAAACAGAAGAAATGTTTCACCCATATCCCACTGGGGATCACAGAGGTCTGATTAGGAGAGCTGAATGCTGCTCCCATCTCTTTCTGGCGATGGACCTGGAGCAAGTGGTCTACTTCTTTGAGCCTCTGTGTGCTCAGCTGTGGAAGACAGTTGGTGCTAGCTCCTGGCTCAAAGGTTATTGCTAGGACTACAAATAGGAAGGGGAAAGGTCATCAGAGTGAGCACCACAAGCATATGGTTTCAATAAAAGATAGTTGTCATGATGGTAGATGGCAAATATTTGCAGGCTCTCTGAGAGGAGTCAGCTGTAGAGAAACAGGAATTTCCCAGGAAGACTCACAGAAGGCAGAGGTGGTGAATGCTGGTATCCTGGAGCATCGGGCAGGATATAACCTGTGTGTCTACCTGACTTACCATCCAGACTTGATTCCTCCATNTGGTTTCAATAAAAGATAGTTGTCATGATGGTAGATGGCAAATATTTGCAGGCTCTCTGAGAGGAGTCAGCTGTAGAGAAACAGGAATTTCCCAGGAAGACTCACAGAAGGCAGAGGTGGTGAATGCTGGTATCCTGGAGCATCGGGCAGGATATAACCTGTGTGTCTACCTGACTTACCATCCAGACTTGATTCCTCCATAAGAAACAGTTAATGATGCATGAACCTAGAGTCTGTTATACAGAGTGAAGTGAGTCAGAAAGAAAAAAAATATATTGTATATTAGCACATATATATGGAATCTAGAAAAATGGCAGTGATGAACCTACAGAGTAGGCTGATGAACCTGGAGAGGAGCAATGGAGATGCAGACATAGATAACAGATTTATGGACACAGCTAGGAAAGGAGACGGTGAGACAAGTTGACAGAGGAGCATTGAAACATGTACACTGCCGTGTGTAAAATAAATAGAGTTCGCCATGTGATGCAGGAAGCTCAGCAGGGTGCTCTGTGACCAAGTAGAGGGGCAGGATCGGGTGGGAGGTAAGAGGGAGGTTCAGGAGGAGGGGGACATACGCATACCTATGGCTGATTCATGTCGACATGTGGTGGAAACCAGCACATCTTTGTAAAGTAAATATCTTTCAATTAAAAAAAACAGTACATTCATAGTGCTTATGAGTCTTTCATTCCCCAAGCCCAGCAAGGTTTCACATACTACCACATTATCCTGGCGATTCTCTGGTGGCTCAACTGGTAAAGAAACTTTCTGCAATCCAGGTGACCTGAGTCCTATACCTGGATCAAGAAGATCCCCTGAGGAAGGAAATGACAGTCCACTCCAATATTCTTTCCTGGGAAATCCCATGGACAGAGGAGCCTGGCGGGTTACAGTCCATGGGGTCACAGAGTCAGACAGGATTGAGCAAATAACACTTTGACTTTCTTTTGCTACAGTATCCTTACAAATCCAATTCTAAAATTATTTGCAGGTTTGGATAATCTGTATTCAGAATTATAGCCATGGAACCAATAAAAACTGTACACACCCTCTACCACAGGTCTTGTCTTCATTTGGTGGGTGTTCCCTGGAATGCCAAAGTCATGTCAAAATCAGAGCATCTTTGCATCTAAAACTACCTCTTTTTATAGTGGTCAGGAAATACCCTGGCAAAATCAGAAGAATGTGAAATTCACAATAGCCTTGTTCTACCCTCCAAAATCTACTCATCACCCATGGCAGACACTCAAATATACCAGACAATTTGTCTGACAAAACGTGTGAGCTGTGAAACCCAGGCACCGCCCAGAGCCAAGAACTCATGAATTGACTTGAACATTTTATAAACACAGAGCAACCTCTTCCACTTATGGAATAATCCGCAATTCATTAAGCTCTTTCACAACCTCCCAGTATGGCGATAATAACAAACTATCTATTTTCACATAGACCTTTAGACTGACAAAACCTCCACACGCTCTATCATGCTACCTTTAAAAAGTTGTAAATAAGTGGACATGAACATCCCCTGTTTTCAAATAAGAAAATGAAGACACAGAGATGTGAAGTAATAATGCCCGCAGGCTCAAAGGAGGACATAAAGAGAGAAGCCCACATCTATATTCTAAACACCATTGTTTTTCCTTGATGTCACACCATCCTTCTTAAACCTTTCCCTAGTAGTCTCCAAGGGTGAGCATTAGAGTGACCCACCAGAGTACTGATTTGCAGATAGTATTCTGAAGTGGGGAGGGAATATTGCAGAAACGGGCAGAGTTTGACCCATCAGTGAACCACACTAAAGGATTAACTTGTCAACCAGAGCCCTCCAGAAGACCCTCCCCCGTAGGCAGGGATCTTGGAGAGAGGCCCTAGCCCTGGCCACTGATGGCTTAGCCTGATTTGCTTGGTGGCCTCGCTCTGCAGCGAGTCTGCATGGTTGCTCTTCTCTACCACAGCTGGCCTACCCCACCCCTTCCCCTCGTGTGTCTGCCAGTGTCTTCACTTACATTTGACCAGTTGTAGGTTGCTCCTTTTCTCCTTCCTTTTCTCCCTCCTTTTCTCCCTTCACACCCCAGATTCCATCCATCAGCAAGTCTTACATCTCTGCCTCCAACTTATAACTCTAAAATGGCCTTCTGCACAGTTCCCAGACGTTCAAACCATCCATATCGCTGGCTTGGCCCAAATATCCCCACCCCGACCCCTGCTTCCACTCTAAGGGCCAGTCTCCACAAAGCACCAGAGCCAGTCTCTACAAAGCACCAGAGCCATCTTGCTAACAGCTTCCATTTCAATCAGTAAAATCCAAACCCTGTACCACTCAAGGCCACCTCCCTCTCAGGTTCCACCTGCCCTGCTCCCCATCTCCACATCTATTTGTCCCTCTAATCCTGCACTTCTCAAAATGTGAGCCCAGACCAGCAGCATCAGCACCAGTGATGGAACTGGAAATGCAAATTCTTGGTCCCAGACCTCTGAGCCGGGGTCTAGCTCTACCTGATGTTCTCACCAGACCCCAAGGGATGGCTGAGGCAGCTGCAGAGTGAGAACACTGTTCTAAGCTATCAGTGATTCTTTGACTCCCGCCTCAGGCCTTTGGCATCACTCCTCCCTCTACTTACACGTTCTTCCCACTGGTTCAGCACATGTCTATTTCTCACAAGTCACTTCTGAGACTATCTTAAGCACTTACTTGTTTTCCTGTCCATTTTCTGCTTTCCTCACCCAATGGGAGTCTAAACCCTATGGGCAAAAGGGGCCAGCATCCTATGTGCCATAGGTTTTCTAGAACTGGTGTGGAAGACCCCATCAGCACATGCCATGGGTAAACACATGAGCACAGGGAACACCTATAGCCCAGGAAGTGCATGCTGGACACTGTTCTCCCCACTTCACATACGGTCAAACTGAGACTCAGGGGAAATGGATCAGCTGACCTTAGGTCTAAAGGGCAAGCAGTTAGTAAAGCTGAAACTTACACATGGCATTTCCACACACTTTTACTACATGTCCTGAAAACATTACTTAAGGCTACCTCCCCTCTGTTCAAACTCACCTCCATGTCATACACAAAATCTCTGAAATACTTAGCTTTTTCCTCATCCGCACCCTGGGCCTGGCACTTAAGATGCACCAGTTTATAAACAAGTTCTGATGGTGGGAAGCTCATTCACTCTGCTTAACAAACCTGACAATGTGTCCCCATCCACTTGGACCTGAGTCTGAGTTAAATTGGCCACCCCAACTCTTTGCAAATACAGGGAGGGTTCAGGAGGGTGCTTTATGAGATGGCTTTGGCTACTTGGTTGGACGTGATCTGGCATTCAGATAACCCAAAAGATTTTGAACATTTTTATGCTTTGATCACACCCTGATATTTGACTTTGGCTTACTTTTCCATGTTTAACATTCCTACTACCCCTGAGCTTTTTCAACTACCATTTTTCTTTCTTGACTTTAAAAGCATTGACTTTTTTCAGAAAAAATCATCTCAGTTAAGATCCATATGAGAAAGAATTACTTACAAAGTTGCAATTGTGTTCTGGGAATGTGGCTGTGCCCAGCATTACAAATGCTTTGGCAGAATTCTAGGTTGCTTGAAGCTCACCCTTGTTCTGCTGTAATGGGTTGAAATTTGAGACTTCAGTAACTGCAAATCATTTGTCCCCACACTGAAGTATTCCAGATTCGGAACAGCTGGGTTTAAATTGCCTGTGCATTTTCTTCTATATACATTACCTTCTTTCCTGGAGCCAAGCCACTGTATCTTTTCTTTTCTACAATTGAAGACAAATCCACAGAGGAAAAAAAAATAGCTCTTAGTGGTACCAGCAGGGACTGAAATGTAAAATGACATTTTTATCTAATTGTGACTCATTATAGCTATAATGAGGAAAAGGAAAACTAGTCATTTAAAATCTCATTTGTCGATTTTATGGCCTAATTTTTCTGAGTTGTTTCCAAGACCCTGGAAAGTCATAGAAAGTATAATGTAGAAAAAATTGCATGCATAATTAGCTAAGGAAATTAAGTTTGCATGCTATTTTGTGGTCTGACCAAGGAAAGAAAGGAAAAGACACAAGTTACTAGGGTCGAGACCCTGCTCTGGAGCCTCCTGGGCTACAGAATGCTACACTTGTTCTGGGGAAACTTCACATTAGAAAGATGCTTCCTCACTTCGCTGTCACCTGGAGGGCAGGTGGTGAGGCTTCTCATCCGCCTTCTTTCAGCTGCCAGCAGGGCACTGACATTCAACAGCATGAGTGTCAGTGGATCAATCTGAGATCCATTCTCACCAGCCTTGAATGTCTCATCCTATGAGAATGTTGCCTATCATGATGGTGGGGTTGATGGTATATCCCTGGGAAGGGGTAAAATTTGGCAATTTCACACTGTATCATGGACACATGTTTAATCTACGCCTCTGGCCCTGATAGGTCTGCAGTTTCTGGTTGCGGGCATCTTTCGGCAGCCCTCAGCCTCCCGGGGCGCCTCAGTTGCATCCTGTGCTCTGCACGTCCGCAGCTGCCCTCCATTCTCCTCAGCTGTGCAGTGGCCAGGGCCTCTCTTCCGCCTTGGCCTTGAGCTTCTCCCAGCAGAACCCCACCCTCCCCCTCCACAGAGCTGCCAGTTCTCCCCCAATCTCCTTGGCACAAGCTAGGACAACTGTCATATCTGATTCCAGATGGTATTTGCAGGCTCACCCATGGAAGCTGAGGACCTCGTGCTTTCCTCAGCAACCCGACTCACCCCTCATCCCTGTGTGGCTTCTGAGCTCCCTCTCTGGCACATTCTCAGTTCCCTCAGCCAGGGATTCTGACCTCCACTTAGATAATCACACTTATCTTTGAGCTGCATTTTAGATGTCACCTCCTCTCATGAAGTTTCGGCTCTGTCCCAAATCAGTCAGGGAACTTTGCGTGATGACAGTGTAACCTCTATGACAAATCCCAGCTCATGTTCTTCTGCAGTAAGAAGATGATGTTTGTCTTCTCTCCCTGCCTCTCACTGGAATCCAATAACTATTTATGCAGTAGAAATTGAAGATTAATGTTATGTAAAACAAAGATGGTATGTATGTGTGAACGTGTGTGTGTATGCGTGTGTGTGTGTGTGCGTGCACGCACATGCGCACACATTATCAAAGTGATTCTGTGTCATACTGGGAGCTGACTCTCTGCACATGAAGTTTGAGAATCCTTGGTTTCCCAAGAGAGTTCTGAGATAGATACAGGAAATATCACTCAGACTACAGTCCCTGCTCTGAACCCAAAAAAAAAAAAAAAAAAAAGTGCTGTGGATAGGAACATGATCCAAGGTGGATGAGGTTTTCCAGGATCAAGAACAATGATTGGGCCAAGTCAAAGGCCCTACCACAAAGTGTCAGAAATCTTTAATGAATTAAAGCTCCAGCCATTCGGTGGGAAAAGAAAGACAGAACCCTGTTAATTTTGTTGCTGCCACAAAAGATGACTTTACATTCTTGAAGATCAATATATTTGTAGACAAATGTACATCTAGTGTCTTAAAGGACATGTGTTGAGTATTTTAGCATGGAGATCTACATATGAGCAAAGAGTGTAGTACTGGGAAAGAAGGATAAGCAGGGGCGGAATTGAAAAAAAGAGAATTGCTAAATATTTCAATGATCATAATATTTGTCAAATGGTGTTATTAAACCAAATTGGGTATATGTGAGATTTGAAATATATTAGACATTGCTGAAAATGGCAGAGTAGGAAACTCCAGATCTTTCTTCCTCCAGAAAAACAAATAACAAGCTTACAAAACTAACAGAATCAACATTTGCAGACCTCTGGAATCTAGTCCCTAACTTGTGACAACCAGGGGAATCTTCATGAAGAAAGAAGCACTGTGTTGTGTCAAACAGTGCTGCGGCATTTTAAGTTGTTCTCCTACTGTCCCTGCTCCCAAGAACAGTGGTAGTCATGAGAAAAGCAGCTTCCCCCTCACCCCAGAGGAGGCTGCTGGTGCCAGGGGGCTGGAAGCATTCTTAGAAATGGCCTGAGAGGACCCTAAGTTTTCATGCCTGGC
Organism: Neotragus pygmaeus; assembly: GCA_006410875.1. Taxonomy (NCBI): domain Eukaryota; kingdom Metazoa; phylum Chordata; class Mammalia; order Artiodactyla; family Bovidae; genus Neotragus; species Neotragus pygmaeus. The sequence goes on along the minus strand of SJYV01011467.1, from coordinate 238,784 downwards.
TGACCCTCCAGGGTTATGCAAATAGGAAGTGAAGGTCAAGCAAGGCAGGACTGTAAATGTGCAGCGAGCATAAAAAGAGTGCTCCAACACAGAGCCAGTCTGCAAAGAGTCTACGATAATAGGTCACTTCTGCTCAGAGCCTGTCTCCCAAAAATAGGGACACAATTGTCCCTCCTGTCACTGAAAGGGGGAGGGTAATATGGAGGAGAATTGGGTATTCCTTGAACAACAAATGTCTCATCCACAAGAACATGTAATAATGTGGAGGCCCAACCTGATGCCCTCAAGTTGGAGAAGTCCAAGTAATTCAGTATAGGTGGTTCATTGGGTGCACATGGGGTCAAAGAATCGTAAAAAGCAAGCTTGCAGAAGAGGACAAGGGCAGAGAATGAACAGCCTACATAGCATGGTAGGAGCCTCATCTGGGAGGCAACAGGGGTTAATGCAAGATTTTCTGCAGGGACCCAGGTGGATAAAAAAGACCGGCATGTGGTTAAGGCAATTCAAGAATTTCCTAATATGGTGGACATTCAGGTGTTTCATAATGGGAGGCAGAGGTGGATGGAAGAATGACTCACCTCTCCTGTTCTCACCTCTGCTTTCCTAGGATAAACCCAATATAGTCATGACATCTGCTGAATATTCTTGGCTTCAGTTTACTTAAGTTGAAGACTTTTGTGTCTGTAATGATGTGCTGGTCAAGGTCATCAGCAACACTGCCAATGCAATGTCAAATTTCTATGTTCATTTTGTATAATCAGTCTTGTTTGACTCACTGGACCAGTGACTCCTCTTGGCCACACTTTTTCATTGCATTTTTTTTGAGTGTCATTCATTCTTGATTCTCTGCCAGCTCCAAGGATCACTCCTCGTCCACCCCTCCCACCAGCCCTGCTTTTCTTCCTATTAGAATGCCTATCTGTATTTCTCTCACATTCTCTCTACCCTAACTCTCTGAATAACCTCATGGAGACACAGAACTTCCATTCAAAGTTAATGACTCTTTTTTCCTCTCCCCAGCCCACACACTCTCCTGAATTCCATGTGTTTACACAGTAGCCCAAACAACACACACACTAGGCTATCTAATAGATCACAAACTCAATATGGTCAAGACAGCCCTCACTCCTCATCTTGCCTCCTACAAGCTGCTCCACCAATAACCTTTCTTGTTTCCATTTTGTATGACAACTTCTGCTTGTTCAAGGCGAAAAATTTGAAGTCATCTCTTTATTTCATTAGACGTAAGTGCATCCTGGGGGCTCCGGTTTAAAACAAGCCAAAATTCAACCATTTCTCATCATCCTTACAGCTAGCGTCCTTCATCAAGCAAACATTCTCTCTGACCTGTATTACTCTAAGAGCCTCCTAACTGGTCTCCTTATTCACACTATGGTTTCCTACCATCAGTTCCTAATAAATTAACCTTACTAAAAAATCAGAGTTTATCACTCCTTGGCTCAAACCCAGGAAATGCCAGATCATCTCATGTAGAGTAAAAGCCCATGTCGTGTGATGCTGAGAAGGCCCCACGTGATCATCTCCTATGCCCTCTCTTACTCTGTTGTAGTCCCTGGATTAATTCTTCCTAGTCTGTGCTGGGCAGGATCCAATCTGGAAGCCTCTGAAGTGACTGTTTCCTCAGCTTGGGTGCTCCTCCTTCGCATAAATGCATGCCTTACCCTTCACTCCCTTCAAGCCATATCAAAAAGTCATTTTTAAAGTTCACCCTAAGATTAAATCGCAAAACCACCCCTGACTTGCCAACAGTACCCCAATAAAACTTTAATCTCCTCTATTT
>SJYV01011467.1:209355-230719 GCA_006410875.1 Neotragus pygmaeus | reverse complement strand
GTCAATAAAGCAGAAATATATGTTTTCTGGAACTCTCTTGCTTTTTCATTGATCCACTGGATGTTGTCAATTTGATCTCTGTTTCCTCTGCCAAGTAGATAAGCTTAAAATAAGTCTCTCATTTTCTGTTTGTCTAAAATAGTCTTTATTTCTGCTTTATTTTTGAGAAATGACTAGTTATAATTTCACTGACTATAAAATTCTGAGTAGGAATATTTTTCCTTTTGGTACTTTAAGGATTTTATTCCACTTTCCTTTTGCTTGCATAGTTTCTTATGATAAATCTGCCATAGTACTTCTCCTTATTCCTTTAGAAGTCAGATACATGCTTTCTTTGGATTTTTTCAGAATTTTCTCTTTGGTTGTCTGCAGTTTCAATGTTTCTCTAGCTTCTTGAACTTATGGTTTGATATCTGACCTAAATTTTAGAAAATTCTTGGATGTTACTTTTCCAAATATTTCTCTACCCTATTCTGTCTTTAATTCTCCTAGTGTTCCAATTGTATGCCTTTTACATTTTTTTTATAATTACCTCACATTTTTTGGATACTGTGTTCTTTTTGTTACTAGAGACAAAATATATCATTGGTGTATCGCTCAAGTCCCACTGAGTCATTAACAATTGGTCAGGACCATCTTGACAGCATTTAACCGAATGTCTTCCAGAGTGATGCCACTCAAGTTTGCAGGCTCCTGTTGACATTACCAGGTTCCACAAACAAAACTCTTAGCATATGGATTTACCATTTTGGTCATCTGGTATAGCTAAGCTAAGACACAATATCATCTTTTGCTCCAAGTCTCTCTCAAGGCACCAGTGTAAAATTGGATAATCCTTGTGGTATTTTATTCACAAGGACTGTTTATTTTATTGATCCTGTTTATTCATCCCTTCAGCCTGAGCTACTCTTTCTCCTTCTCTCTATTTTTCATTGATTTTTTCACCCACACTTTTCCACTTTTGGAAGGGATGTTGTTTAGTGCTGGTCCAGACTGCAGGAGGCAATACTAGTCTAACAATGCCCCATACTCAGTCCAAGCTCATTTGTGTAGGGCAGGGTTATACTGAACCAGAACTGATGAGCTATCTCAACAATGAGGCAAACAGCTGCATTCACTGTCAACCCCAGTTTTTCCAGATGAGGATTCCACTAATTCCTCATTTTCATATAGAGGCTAAGATCAAGAATCCCTAGGAATTATGACATAAAGTTTAAAGATAAAGCAGTTTTTTATTTAGGACTTGTGGTTGCTCTCAATACCTGCTGTTGCATCTCTGGTCCTGGGACAACTGCATCAGGTAAGAAAGAGAAAGCTACAGTCAGGCCGAAACCCTGGCCCTTTAGTCAACACTTACACTGATGAGTTTAGGTGGCTCAGATGGTAAAGAATCTGCCTGCAATGCAAGAGACCCAGGTTTGATCCCCAGGTCAGGAAGATCCCCTGGAGAAGGGAATGGCAATCTGCTCCAGTATTCTTGCCTAGAGAAATCCATGGACAGAGGAGCCTGATGGCTATAGTCCATGGGGTCGCACAGAGTCGGACACAATTGACTGTCTTTCACTCACTCACTACACTGATTAGTTTATAGGACCATCAACCAAAACAATTCAAGTTCAATTTTCCCATTGTCTCTGAACCTTCTAGCTTATTTAATTTCCCCAAACTAGGGCAAATACAGTAGATTTATTTTGGACCTTTCCATGCCAGGGAACCAGCAGGATTTCCATCTACCCACCCAGCCTCTGATAGTGCTGCACTAAGACCTTTGCTTTCTCTATCAGTGTTCACTTTTATTTTTTAAATCTCAGTTCTTAATAACCATTCAGAGTGTTCCAACTTGCTGGAATAAGTCCCTTGACTCTTACTTTGTCTTCCTCATTCTCTTACAAATCCCGCTAACCTTCTTAGCTATCTGGCATCTCAGTAAGACTTTCTCCATTGATGGCAACCTTGAGGGAACTGGCTATAGGTTAGACTTGTTGGAATTCAAGCTTGGCCAGCATCAGGATCTTCCCCAATACCTTACTTTTAGCAATTAAAAATACAAGAGCTAAGAGATTGTATATTCTGCTTATTTTGCATTACTTTCATTTCTTTATGCAATCAGTGAACCAGTCTTCTCAGGAGTTGTATCTACCATCTCTAAATTTAATTGTAACTATTAACCTCCTTTAACTGGTTATAAGCACAACTGCCTGGAGAAGGAAATGGCACCCCACTCCAGTACTCTTGCCTGGAAAATCCCATGGATGGAGGAGCCTGGTAGGCTACAGTCCATGGAGTCTCCAAGAGTCGGACACAACTGAGAGACTTCGTTTTCACTTTTCACTTTCATGCATTGGAAAAGGAAATGGCAACCCATTTCTGTATTCTTGCCTGGAGAGTCCCAGGGACAAAGGAGCCTGGTGAGTTGCTGTCTATGGGATCGCACAGAGTCGCACACAACTGAAGCGACTTAGCAGCAGCAGCAGCAGCAAGCACAGCTGCATTTTCATACCACGGATGACACCAAGGCCTTCCAGAAACCAAATATTTGTCAGTTCTTACCACCACACTCTTTTTTTCCCCAAACTACATATTTCAGTCAGAAAGGGTCAGTCTAGTGAATCCCACTTTTAACATCAACTACAAAGTTAGAAGGGAGTCTGGGGGTTCTCAGGACCAACCTCATGTCTACTAGAAGGATTCATGGAACTCTCTGAAAGCTGTTATCCTCATGTTTGTGGCTTTTCTTATAAAAGGCATGGATTACAGTCAGAGATGGAACAGCTAAGGCAGAGCCCAGGAGAGTTCCCGTGCAGAGCTTTCTGTTGTCCTATTCCAGTGGAGCTGAGAGCAGCACCGATTACTCCCAGGAAAGACGTGTGACAGCTCAAACAGGAAGGTCACCTGCACCGCAGGGGCTTTGTCCTCTGGGCAGCCTAACCTTGTGACTTATGATAAAAGCTTTGGGCCCTTGCAGCATCACTGTCTCTCTGGATAGGCTGAAGGTCAAAGGTTGGTCAACCTTGCCTATGTGATGAAGATCCAGGAGAAACTTGAATCCAGCAAACCAGGTACATTTCCCCAGTCATCAGTCCTGCGGGTATGCTATCACATATCACTACCAGCAGGAGGTAACACGCTCACATTCCCTCAGGAGAGGACAGCTGGAAGCTCCCTGCTTGGAACTTCCCTGCTTGGAACCTCCGTGCTTGGAACCCTTCTCAACTCTGCCTCTGCATCCCTTCCCTTGACAGATTTTAATCTGTGTCCTTTTACAATAATGAACCATAATCATGAGCAGAGTAGCTTCCAAGTGAGTTCTGAATCCTCCTACTGAGTTATGAAAACATATAGCTCAACAATCCCCTAACTTTACAAACACAGAGAAAGAATCTTTTCCAGAAACACTTATCTGCACATGAAGCCTCTGTAGGATTGGCCCAGCTCTCCCTGCCCTCTGCATGGCTGGAGCCTGTACCTCAGTGGGAAGATGAATGTGGTCTCATTATCTTCATTCCACTCAGGAGGACAGAAATTCATTGCTTACTTAATAATCCTGGGGGCCAAGAAAAGAATAAACAAATTTTAGAAAAGGAAAAAAGAGTCTTGTCTCAAATAAGTTCGACAACACCTCACACAAACATACACATAGAAACAATTGTATCATCTTTCTTAAGAAAATACTAACTTGTGAAAATGCACATTTTTATTATTCATGAAATTAAAATTGGACTTCCCAGGTGGCTCAGTGGTAAAGAATCCTCCTGCCAATGCAGGAGACGCAGGTTCAATCCTGGGTCAGGAAGATGCTCTGGAGGAGGAAATCGCAGTCCGTTCCACTATTCTTGCCTGAAAAATCCGGGCGGGGAGGAGGGGTGTGGTTCAGCACAGAGGGGACCTAGGTTTGTTCATGGCTGATTCGTGTTCAGTTCAGTTCAGTTCAATTGCTCAGTCGTGTCCAACTCTTTGCAATCCCATGGACTGTAGTGCACCAGGCCTCCCTGTCCATTACTGACTCCCAGAGTTTACCCAAACTCATGCCTATTGAATCAGTGATGCCATCCAACCATCTCATCCTCTGTCAGCCCCTTGTCCTCCCAACTTCAATCTTTCCCAGCATCAGGATCTTTTCAAAGCAGTCAGTTCTCATCACCTTGCCAAAGTATTGGAGTTTCAGCATCAGCATCAGTCCTTTCACTGAACACCCAGGACTGATCTCCTTCAGAATGGACTGGTTGGATCTCCTTGCAGTCCAAGGGACTCTCAAGAGTCTTCTCCAACACCACAGTTCAAAAGCATCAATTCTTCGGTGCTCAGCTTTCTTTACAGTCCAACTCTCACATCCATACATGACTACTGGAAAAACCATAGCCTTGACTAGATGGACCTTTGTTGGCAAAATAATGTCTCTGCTTTTTAATATGCTGTCTAGGTTGGTCATAACTTTCCTTCCAAGGAGTAAGGGTCTTTTAATTTCATGGCTACAATCACCATCTGCAGTGATTTTGGAGCCCAAAAATATAAAGTCTGACACTGTTTCCACTGTTTCCCCATCTCTTTACCATGAAGTGATGGGCCCAGATGCCATTATCTTAGTTTTCTGAATGTTGAGCTTTAAGCCAACTTTTTCACTCTCCTCTTTCACTTTCATCAAGAGACTCTTCAGTTTTTCTTCACTTTCTGTCATAAGAGTGGTGTCATCTACATATCTAGGGTTATTGATATTTCTCCCGACAATGCTGATTCCAGCTTGTGCTTCATCCAGTCCAGGGTTTCTCATGATGTACTCTGCATATAAGTTAAATAAGCAGGGTGACAATGTACAACCTTGACTTACTGCTTTCCCAATCTGGAACCAGTCTGTTGTTCCATGGCCAGTTCTAACTGTTGCTTCTTGACCTGACACAGGTACACTGATGGCTGATTCATGCTGATGTGTGGCAAAAAATCATCACAATATTGTAAAGTAATTATCCTCCAATTAAAATAAATAAACAAATGTTTTTAATCCCATGGACAGAGGAGCCTGGCAGGCTACAGTCCATTGGTTCGCAAAAAACTCAACACAAGATTTTCAAATTAAAGTTAGATTTTTAAACCATATAAAACTTCAAGAAATAGTCATGCCAACATCTGCTCCTTATGCCAGAGTCATAAATATCAACACTTGCCAGTGTAAATGAAGGCAAAGCGTGCTGTGGGAGAAGAAACCAAAAGGAAATGACTGAAGAAGAGAACTACAAAGAGCATAACAAGGGAAACAGGAAGAGAATGAACCATCAGTCAAGAATGGATGATCAGCCAAGCCCAGACAGTCTCAGAATCTTTTTCAACACAGTACCCAGTCCCCATGAATAGATAAGATATGAAATGCCGTCACTATTCCAGAGTTAAATTAATCAGGAATAGAAACATGGATGAAAGGCATAAAAGACCAGGGTGAATTCCGTTAGTTCATGCCTGGCGTTGCGAAGGATTCAATTGCATATATTCATTTGCTGGTGACTGCAACCATGAAACCAAAAGACTCTTGCTCCTTGGAGAAAAAGCTATGACAAACTTAAACAGCATATTGAAAAGCATAGACGTTACTTTGCTGACAAAGGCCCATCTAGGCAAAGCTATGGTTTTTCCAGTAGTCATGTATGGAAGTGAAAGTTGGACCATAAGGAAAGCTGAGCACTGAAGAATTAATGCTTTTGAACTGTGATATTGGAGAAGATTCTTGAGAGTCTCTTGGACTACCAGATCAAACCAGTCAATCCTAAAGGAAATCAGTCCTGAATTTTCATTGGAAGGACTGATGCTGAAGCTAAAGTTCCAATACTTTGGCCACCTGATGCAAAGAACTGGCTCATCGGAAAAGACCCTGATGTTGGGAAAGGTTGAAGGCAGGAGGAGAAGGGGATGAGAGAGGATGAGTTGGTTGGATGGCATCACTGATTCGATGGACATCAATTTGAGCAAACTCTGGCAGTTGGTGATTGACAGGGAAGCCTGGTGTGCTACAGTCCATGGGGTCACAAAGTGTTGGACACGACTGAGCAACATAACTGAACTGAACTCAGCATCTTCAGACTGACCCTTGTTTTGAATTCAGGATAGTAAGGTACAGCAGAAGAACGTGATAAACCAGTGTCACAGAAGCTGAATTCTGTAATCTAGGACAGGGGCTGGCAAACTGCAGCCCACACACCCAATCCAGCCCTTTGTCTGTTTTTGTCAGTAGAGTTTTACTGGTACATAGCCATGATTATCATTTTTGTATTATTTACAGCTGTTTTTGTAATAAAAGGACAGATTTGAGTATTTGCAACAGAGACATTATGGCCTGAAATGTCTAAAATATTTACCATCTGTTCCTTTTCAGAAAAAGTGTGCTGACCCCTGGCCCAGGACACTTTTCACTACAGATTGTTTTAAAATCCCAGAATAAAAAGCACTGATGCTTGTACTTCATGTTTAGCATTATTTTAAATTAGGGTTGCCAATGATCAATTTCTGACTTTGTGAGAAGAGAGTAAAAGAAGAAAGCACAGGGCAAAATATTTTTCTTGCCAACCCTCTGACCCAAAAATTGATTTCCAGAAAGTTAGAATTTTATATCCCAAGAGCATTTGGCATTAGAGTTTCTAGACATCAAAAGGAAAAATATCAATGTGTTTGAGGCCCTTCTAGAGTTGAGAGACATTTTATTCTAAAAATAGTAATAGTTACCATTAACTAAGTATTATGATGAAAAACAAACATGTTAAATGCTTCATAGTATTTTTTCTACCCTTAAAACAAATCAATAAGACAGGTAAGATTTTGCCCTCTTACAGAGGCTGGTAAAGGTAAAAGAATTTTCCCTAAGACAGTCAAGGAAAGAGAAACCTTGTATTCAAACTCAGGGCTGTGTGACTTGAGTGGGCACACTCTGCACCGTGCAGAGCAAGGATTCTAGAGTGGAAGACAAGGGAGCACCAAGGCGAGGGGAAATCACCCCTGGTGCCCCCCAACTGTTTCAGGCACCAGAGCCAGCCTTGGGACCTCTGGGTACACATTCCTCCCTCCCTCCTTCAGACGGAGAAATTGAGGCTTAGAGAGGCAAGGATGTCCCCAGACTGTTCTCATTCGTGGCACGTCTTCCCTGTCCGCTGTGCTTTGGACAATCCGTGATAATATGACACATCATTCATTGACTCTACACCAGCGTTCCTCAATAAGATGGGTAAGTGAGCATGGCTCACTGAGTAAGCCATTCTTTCTCCTGAGAACCATTTTCTGCAATTATGACACATCGCTGGCCACATCGCTGCCCTTGTTTCAACACGTCCAGCAATCCCTCGCACCCCTGAGATGAAACATGGCCCACACAGAGAGAAACTCACAGAAAAATGCAGCCAAGAAACCAAACTAGCCACCTGGACCTCTATTTTCATGCTGTGAACCAGAAACCCCTGTGCCAACTACAACTGCAGGGACCATGTAGAGAGCTTGTCAAGGGCCCTTTTCCTTTCATTTCCTTGTTAGTACCCTGGGAAACAGACAGTAAACATCAAGACAACAGGACAAGGAAATAAAACCTTAAGTGACTAATTATTGTAAAAAGTTCCACACAGGTTCCAAGATTGAGGATTAACAAGAGAAGTGTAGGACTGGATAAACATGGTTTTATATGATTTTATTCTTCCAAATTCCTTCTATATACAAACTCCAAGTGGAACCCAAGACTTAAAAGCTGGGCTATTTTACAACTCTGTGGGGCTGGAAACTCGCAAAGGGGCTACAGCCCAGACCAGTAAGCCTGGAGCTCAAGAAGGTGCTTCCTAGATAGGCAGGACATGGCCACACAGTGCCCATGCTCAACAGGACACTAATGTAACAAAGGTCTGCACCCAGGAGACAGGGAGTAGGGTTCAAATACTTACTGTGGCCACTGGTGACGTTTAGCTTCTATAATCTATTTTTGCCTTTATAATTTTAAAATAAACACAAGCCAAGAAATGCTTTTCCCCCCAGAAGTTGTATTATCATGAAAAAGCGTTCTCTCATTTGGTTTAAAAAAAAAAATTCTCACGAACTCCTTGGAATTCATAAATAACACTGTTTCAAGAGGGTATGATGTCATCCTTGCTTTCTGAAAAGAAATCAATGTGACATTTCAATGGGCATCAAAAACAGGAGAATGTATCTCTCCTTGCCTCAGTTCAAACAAATCTTCCCTAAGGTGGATCTGTTTATCTTTGACTGACGTCATAGTCAAGTCAAGGATGAAAAGTGAACTAGACCATCAAGGAGATTACTAGTTGATTCACATCAAAAGGTCAGGGCAGAACCCACGTCATGGCTGGGTCTGATTCAAATAGACTATTGTGCTTTCTGTGATAATTACTGATTGCGTTGCCACCTTGGTTTGCCGCTGTGATGCATGGGTTCCCACACTCAGCTCATATCCACTGATCATGTTCTGTGTCCCAGACACCACTCTGGGCACCAGTGGCACAGATGAGAGCAGAATGCCCAGGGAATCAGTTGTCCAGGAGGAGGCTGGACCATGACATGATGGGGAAGGAGTTTTGTCGGAGGCTCACCGGGAGCTGATGGTACCCCTAGGGGACAGCCTAGCCAGGTGGTGTAGAGAAGTTTCCTGATCCTCTCAGAATGCCTGTGCAAAGTCCTGGAAAATGATTAAGAGTTAGTCCCATGGAGATCAGGAAAAGGGCATCCCAGGAAGATGTGCAGAGGAAGATCCAGAGTGGCAAAAGCCAGCATTAGTCTGCCGGGGCTGCTGTAACAAAACCCCATAGGTGAGGCAGCTTAAAGAGCAGATATTTACTATATCATAGTTCTGAAGGCTGAAAGTTGGAGATCAAGGCATCAGCAGGGTTTGTTTCCCCTGAGGCCTCTCTCCTTGGTGTAGACACCAGTTCTTCTCCCTGTGTCCTTACATCATCTTCTCCTCATCGCATTTAGCCATCCTTCTTGAATCTGGACCATAATGTCTGGCTTGACTTCTTTCACTCAGCAAATATTTATTGAAGACTATCTAAGTCCTGAAAGTTCTGTAGAGAAGGGGGTGGGGGGGACAAAAATTCCTGCTTTCACTCGGATTATGTATGGGATTCCAAATGCTGCTGGAAAAAAAGAAAAAAAAGGTCACAAATTTAGTGACTTCTTGTTGCTGTTCAGTCATTAAGTCATGTTTAGCTCTTTGCACCCCCATGAACTGCAGCATACCAGGTTTCCCTGTCCTTCACTATCTCCCAGGGTTTGCTCAAACTCATGCCCATCGAATCAGTGATGCCATCCAACCAATTCATTCTCTGTCACCCCCTTCTCCTGCCTTCAGCTTGCTGCTACTGCTGCTAAGTTGCTTCAGTCATGTCTGACTCTGTGCGACCTCACAGAAGGCAGCCCACCAGGCTCCCCCATCCCTGGGATTCTCCAGGCAAGAACACTGGAGTGGGTTGCCATTTCCTCTGCCAATGCATGAAAGTGAAAGTGACGTCGCTCAGTCGTGTCCAACTCTTCGCGACCCCAAGGACTGCAGCCTACCAGGCTCCTCTGTCCATGGGATTTTCCAGGCAAGAGTACTGGAGTGGGTTGTCATTGCCTTCTCCGGCCTTCGGCTTAAGTCAACACAAATATATTCTCTCACAGTTCTAAAAGTCAGGAGCCCAAAATGCTTCCTTAAGGGCTAAAAAAAAAGGTGTCAGCGTGACTCACTTCTTCAAGAGCCTCCAGGGGAAAACTTGTCCTTACTTCCTTCAGTTCTAGAGGTGGCAGCATTCCTTGGCAATTGGCCACAACACTCCTCTCTCTGCTTCCTTCACCACATGCCCTTCTCCCCTTCATTATATCTTATGGTTAGTATTCACATGGAATATCTTGGCCATCTTTTTATTTGTATAACCTCCATTAGTGAATCTATCTTTTCCAATATTGAAAGTTTCCACTCCAAAATTTCTCTTTGGTTTATTTTTATATTTTCTATCTCTTTGGTAATAGTCTCCACTTGTTTAGACATCATTTTCATGGTTTCCTTTAGTTATTGGTCTATGGTTCCCTTTAGCTCATTGAGCAGATTTAAGATCATTGATCTAAAGTCTTTTATAGTAAATCCAATACCTGGACTTCCTCAGGGAAAATTTCTCTTATTTTGTTTTTCCAAAGATTGGGTTATGCATTCTTGTTTCTTTGCACAGATTGCAGCTTTTTGTTGATAACTGGACATTTTAAATAACTCTGTGGCAACTCTGGAAAACATAATCCCCTCCTCATGAGAGTTTGTTGTTTGCTACTTTTTGAGGGTTGCAGTTGCTTGTTTAATAACACTTCTAAACTCTTTCTATAACAACTCTTCTTTGTCGTGGTGATCACTAAATCCCACTTCTGTTAGTTTAGTGGTCAGCTAGTGATTTAACAGTGTTTCCTTAAATGCCTGAAGCCAACATAATGACATACTCTCCCAGTCTTTGCACATAGGCTATGTGTTTGGGCAATCTTTCAATGCTTTTGCCATTCACAACTCTGCCTTAGCATTCATTTCCAGCTTGAGCAGAACCTAAAGATCAGCCAGAGATAAAATTTAGGGTCTTCTCTCATCTTCTCTGAGCATACATTCAGCCCTGGGCACACACGTAGCCTCCTATATTCTCTAGAATATGTGGAAGCTTTATGAAGCCTTATTGCCTCGTTTATATCCTTACCCATCCTCTTCCTAAAGCTTCCAGTCTGTCTGCTGCTTGTCCATTTGCTATCCTCTGCCTCAAACTAGGTAGATAAATGCACAGTCACTTCAGTCGTGTCTGACTCTTTTGCAAGTCTATGGACTGTAGCCCACCAGGCTCCTCTGTCCATATTGGAGTGGTTTACCATGCCTTTCTCCAGGGTATTTTCCCAACCCAGGATTAAACCCACTTCTCTTGCATCTCATGCATTGCAGACAGTTTTTTTTTTTTTTTTTTTTTACCCACTGAGCCACCTGGGAAGCCCTGTAGCTCGTATGCACGCATGCATGCTAAGTCTCTTCAGACTTGTCTGATTCTTTGCAACCCCTGCTACTGTAGCCCACCAAGCTCCTCTGTCCATGGGATTCTCCAGGCGAGAATACTGGAGTGGGTTGCCACTTCCTTCGCCAAAGGATTCTCCTGACCCAGGGGTAGAACCCACGTCTCTTGCATCTCCTGCATTGCAGGCAGATTCTTTACCCACTGAGCCACCTGGGAAGCTCAGTATATTTCAGTAGTATATTTGCCTTTAAATACTTCTGGTAAATGCCATCCAGAAGACTACTTTAGCCCCAAGAAAATTCCAAGGGAAGTGAAAAAAGAGCCCCTAACCAATCCCTCAGGGAACCACCAGACAGACACACAATCATACATATTTGAGACCAAGGTCTATACTGCCTCCTCTGGAACCAGCCAGTCACATGAGGAATACAGGTCAACATCCCCATAGCCACTATGGAGCTGGGAACTGGAAGGCTGTAGGTGAGTGAGTTAAAATGCCATGATGATGCTCTCATGCTGAAATCTAGGAGCTTCTTCCTTCATAAAACACTCTCCTGGTTGTTGTAAACTTTTATTAGATTCTAGAATAAGAAGAGGTTGATGCCTATAGCTTTTTTTTTTTTCCAGCTTCATTGTTGTTTTAGTGGAGGAACAGAGTTCTAAGAATCCTTAATCTGCCCTATTCAATGACATCGCTCCCCTGACTTACATTTCAGAAGATCCATTGGTGGCTGTGGGAGACTAAAGGGAGGGCTGAGGCCAGGAAGCAATAATGAGATCAGATGTGAGGGTACCTTAGACCCTTAAGAGCAGAGGAAGTGATGAGACACAGACAGGTTCTGGAAATATTTGGAAGTTATAGTCAGTGGATTGTAAGTGATTTGAACTTAGGTGATGAAAACCGTGGAGCTGAGACGCCTGGTGAAAGATGGGTACACCATCTGATCTGGATTCCTGCAGAAACATCCTGCCTGGTCTCTGCTTCTATGCTCAGTCTTCTACTGTGTATTTTCAACAGAGGGAGCCTTTCCTCTTCTACTCTAGCGCCCTATCCCAAATCCGTGCGATGCCTGCAGAGCCCTGTGTAATCTGGTTCACTGAGCCGTTTCTGTTCACATCTCCTAACTCGGATTCAGCGTTGCTCCAGGCTGGCCTCATTGTTGTTCTTCTAGTTCACCATCCAGGCTTCTGCCTCAGGACCGTGGCGCTTAAGTTCCCTGGCATGCACAATTTCTCCCTTACTGCTTTTTTAAATTTTTTGGTTATGTTGGGTTTGGGTTGCTGCACATGTGGGCTTTCTCTAGCTGCAGCGAGCAGGGGCTACTCTCTAGCTGCAGTGCACAGGCTTCTGGCTGCAGTAGCTTCTCTTATTTTGGAACATGGGCTCTAGGTGCATAGTAGTCTCAGCACACGGGCTCAGTAGTTGTGACTCACAGACCAGAGCATGGGCTTCTGAAATTGTAGCACACAGGCCTTCATTGCTCTGCAACATGTGGAATCTTCCCAGACCAGGGACCGATCCCAGGTCCCCTGCATCGGCAGGTGGACTCTTGTCCATTGTACCACGAGGGAAGTCCTCCTCTCTTATTATTTTTTTTTTTTATGGATCTATGCAATGTCATTTTATTAGAGGTGACTTCTCTAACTGCCTTGGGTAAACCACAAATTTAGCCACTCCAGCTGCCCTGACACTGCCTCTCCTCTTTCCGTTGTTACATTTTCTCCACTTGTCACTTGATTATTCTCCTTCTGTACATCCCACCCCACAGGTTCGCTCCATGAGCATAAGGCAACCACTTTCCTCAGGGCTGTAACTCTAGCACTTTGAACAGTTCCTGGCAGGTGGAAGAGCTAAGTTTATCTTTCCTGAGGTCATACATTGAGACAAACAGTTCCATGAGAGAGAGAATCATTCTGTTCAGGGATTCCATGTTTGAGAAGGAAAGAGAAACAAGCAACCCAGTGATCACACCGAGAGCATGGCTCCCGTGCTCAAGATGGGCACAGGGGAGCAATGGACATCCGCAAGACGTTCTCAGGACTCAGGTAACCAAGTTGGCACAACTGCGCCAGGGGAGGGGGCCAGCCCCCAAGGCCCCATCAGAACTATTCTGCCCTAATTGCCTCTTATTGTTGGCCCACATAAGATTGCATTTGACAAAACATTCCTTAACCTTAAAGTAATGTTTAAAATGACAAGTCTAGGCAGAACTCTCTTGTTTGCCCACACGCATCTCTGACAAATGTCCTGTACCAATAAATTTACTTCTTGCCTATCACTTTGCCTCTCACTGAATTCCTTCTGCCCTGAGATGCAAAGAACCTGAGCCTCAGTCCAGACACAGGGGAAACACTGACTCAAACTCACCACCCTGGCCAGGCACCACAGTAACCATTTGCATGAGTTACTTTACAAGAGGAGGTCCTGGTAAGGAACATGGAACTAACAAGCCACCACCAACCAGAAGAATTCAGGAAAGGTGAAAAGAAGATGCCCCTTGTCCTACCAACCTCCTAGGACCCACCTCTCTAAAATCCATCTTGGTTGAGCAATGTATGCATCTCCAAGAAAGACCCTGAGTCAGAAGGACTGGCCAGAGACAGCCCAGAAACTAATTCCCTCGCCGTAAAATCCGAGATTGTGAGCCACAAGGAAGGGCAGTGCTCCTGGTTTCCTTCCCCCTCCTGCGCTCCACTCAGTCACCCCTCCCAATAAAGTCTGTTGCTTTGACAGCAGAATAAATAAATAAGATGACAGGTCTATCCTAGTTGGTACCTAATTCTTAACTGGTTGGAACTGATACATTATGGCTTCCTGCTTTGGGTGAGTCCTGCCACAAACCACTGGAGGTCGCAGGGCACCACTATCTATTTCTTAATTCTAGAATGGATGTGTTGGAAGAGGTTTCCGTTGTGATCCTTTAGCTACAACGTGTGTAGTCTGGGTCCCTACACACTAGGCCAAAATAAGACAAAGCATCCTCACGATAGAAAACAGTTAAAACCAAGAATTTGTCGACTACTTTATTTCTCCCAAGAGAGTTTCCAACATCTCTTTGCTTTTGCTATTATTCCTTGGAATTAAGTTTAATGAGCAGATGTGATTTATGCCATGTATTTATAATAATCTGAACTTCGATATTACATTTTCCATCATTGGCTTCCTTGATTTTGAGATATTTGCACCAGGTTTAGAAAGGCTCTTTTCCCTGTTTTGTTTACAGCAGATGCTAGAAAAATATAGCCAAGAAAGAAAAAAGCAATCATCACTTATCTGCATAGCCTCCCACCAGTTTCTCAAGATTTGAAAAATACTGCATCAGTCATACAAATAGCACAGAAATGCAAAGGGGTCATCCTTTCTAAAAGATGCAGAATCCTTGGTCATATTTTTTTAATCTTTTCAATTTAAAAGTATGCCTCATTCATATACAAGCTGTTTTTGAATACTTCTGATAGACCGGTTACACAAAAACAAATTCCATGTGGTTCTTTAATCGTTAAAGGGTTTACAGATAGCCTAAAAAATAGGAATCATCAATATTTAGAAGCATCATACTGGGGAATGGACAGTGTTTGTTAATGGATAATGGCCTTTTTTTGGCAGAGAGGGGGGTATGACAAAAATGTTCTAAAATAAGATTGTCGTGATGGTTGTACAATGCTGTGACTATACTAAAAAACATTGAATGTCCAATACAAATGGGCAACTACAAGGTATATTGGCAAATGAATTACATCTCAATAACAGTGCTACTCTAGGGGGTAGGCATAGAGCTTAGTGGGTCACTGAAGATCTGAATCAGTTTTGATTAAATAAAAAGTCATATTTTGAGGCAGGACAATAAAAATGGAAACACAAAGCTTTTCTCTGCCCACTGCAGCCCACCTCACTTCCCTCTAGAGAGCATTGTGCATCTGCACCCTCCCCCCACACACACACACAGTGACAGAGATGCCTGCTCAACCATAAAGATCAAGTTTACTTCATTTTCTTCAGTTTTCTGACAGCCTTTTAACTCCCTAAGTAACAACTCCTTTCTCAATCCTGTCATGGGTCATCATGACCCACCACTCATCTTGTACACGTAGACGTCTTTGGTGAACTCTACATGCAATGCCAATGAGCCGTTTCCCACAAAGATAGTGACTGGTGCAGAACATACCTGCTCAACCATAAAGATCAACCTTACTTCATTTTCTTCAATTTTCTGACAGCCTTTTAACTCCCTAAGTAACAACTCCTTTCTCAATCCTGTCATGGGTCATCATGACCCACCACTCATCTTGTACACGTAGACATCTTTGGTGAACTCTACATGCAATGCCAATGAGCCATTTCCCACAAAGATAGTGACTGGTGCAGAACAGACTGGTCAGATGACCTGGGGAGACACTGGCCAGGCTCTTCTGTCCACGGGATTCTCCAGGCAAGAATACTGGAGTTGCCATTTCCTTCTACCCAACCCAGGGATCAAACCCACATCTCTTGTGTCTTCTGCCTTCATAGGTGGATTCCTTACCACTAGCACCACCTGGGAAGCCCTAATGTTTATGATACATTTTTACTAGCTGTATTACTTGTATTCTGCCATTTTATAAGATTAGTTCCTTGCATTATCAAATGTGTGACCAAGTCACAGATGATTAGGTGATTTGAAATGATTGATCAAATATATAGCTCTATAAGATCAGTAATTGAAAATAGTGTAAAAACTACAGATATGGGGAAAAGCAACAAGAGGGACCCTAGGGATGAACATTCTAAGCACTGCGGGACAACTTGGTCACAAAATACCTCCCAAACCTTGGTCGTAATTAAGGTCAAAAGGGAAGGGATTGTAAAACAAAGAATGGTGCCCACCTTTCAGTTCGACAAGATCCAAATCGTTAATACTGCAGTACCGACTTACAATACACCCTGAAAGGAGTCTGGGGCAAAGATCAGAATGAGGCACTTCGTGCACTAAGAAAACTGGGGGAAAGAAACTGATCCTCAGATAGATATTTTCGGGAGCAATTTTCATAAACCTAGTCTCCTGCTTCTTCCCATACTTAGAAGAGCCTTGAGGCCACTAGTTAAGATACCTGTTTCTGGATAATAGCAGCAACCTTCCACCAAGATGTGTGCTTGGTTGTATGTGCCCCTCTGTCAGTCACATCGATCCTGGCCGCCCCTTTTACCGCTACAGAACGGTCCTCAGAGCCCTCTGAAAGACCGTCTCCCAGGTTATAAAGCTCAGGTTGGCTCAAATAAGGTTTTCCATCTCTTTCTTAGATTGACTATTGAATAATTTTTTCATCAACAGTGCTCTTGAGGGCGAGGCAGAGAAGGCAGGATAGAGACCGTTCCACACAGAAGTCAGAAGTCAGACTCGTGTATTCCCCTTGCCACACCCCTACCCACGGGTTGACTAATAATCTACATCTCACACTCCACATGCCCACAGCTGATGCCTAGTCTCTCCTCCAGACCCCTTGATGGGCAGTGTTCCACCTCTGCTAACTATGATGTTGTCACTGGGGGACGCTCTGTGAAATCCCATCATTACCTCCATCCTCACCCCACCCTGGGATGGGCCATTTGTCTCAGCAGGCTTGTTATTTGTCTCCCTCTGACCAGCTTTATCTTCCAGTGACCATTCGCAACTAATACTTTCAGGTGGATAGTCGTCCGCTGGAGGCATCCCTCAGGATGCTGACAAGCTCCTGCCTGCCCCAGGTCAGAGTCCTGTTGGCCCCATGCACCCAAGGCTGCTTTAATGTGTGTCTGCCACAGGCGTGTGCTCTCCCCTCCTCACTTCCATTTCTGTGAGCTTACATATGGTGATCATTTGGCTGACAGGGCCTCCTTTACTCACAAACCAAGTCAAGAAAGAGAAACTTGAAACAGAGATAGTCAGAAACCTAGAAAATATACTATGGTTACCAAAGGGGGAAGGGTGGGGAGGGATAAATTAGGAGTTTGGGATTAATATACATAACACTACTATATATAAAACAGATCACCAACAAGGACCTACTGTATAGCACAGGGAACTATACTCAGTATCTTGTGATAACCTATAATGGAAAGGAACCTGAAAAAGAATAGATGGATAAACACACATTTTATGAATGTTCTGCTGCTGCTGCTGCTAAGTCACTTCAGTCGTGTCTGCTGTGCGACCCCATAGACAGCAGCCCACCAGGCTCCCTCGTCCCTGGGATTCTTCAGGCAAGAACACTGGAGTAGGTTGCCATTTCCTTCTCCAATGCGTGAAAGTGAAAAGTGAAAGTGAAGTTGCTCAGTGGTGTGCAACTCTTTGCGACCCCATGGACTGCAGCCTACCAGGCTCCTCTGCCCATGGGATTTTCCAGGCAAGAGTACTGGAGCGGGGTGTCATTGCCTTCTCCGATGAATGTCCTACTAGGTATGAAATACCAACTTGCTACAAGACTGTTATTGTCAAGATTACTTTTGTTATGTTATTTGGGAACTTAAACTTAAATGAAAAGCATTTGTTGCAGAGCCTGTACCTCTGTATTCAGGTCCTTAAACCCAGCTTTCCACAGTCTACCTGAAGTGATAAGCCCTCCTAGGCTCCTGCCAGCCAAGCTTCCCCAAATTTGACAGATCTCTGTGCCCACAGATGGTGACCCCAGCTCAGCAACTGATCAAGGCATGTGCTCTGGAAGAGAGCACCTCTAGAGCATGGATCCGTCAAGCTTCAAGGTTAAAAGGCACACCCTCCTGTTTATTCTGTCTGGCAAGTTCTCTATCTTCTTCATCTCCAAATCAGTCAATGAATAGCTGAGAAAGTCACTGTCAGGATTAGAATAAGCAGCCTGCACATTTTCAAAGATTTTTCCCCGATGATTTGGGAAGTGTTAAAAGTCCATTTGGGAGGCACATCCTGCTGGCAGGAGCAGGTGGACCACCAGAATCAGGGCTTCCTCCCCCAGCAGCACCGAGACAGCTGACAGATGCGGATGCTCTGCCTCATCCCCCCCGAGTCTCAGGGAGACACCTTCTGCTGTGATGACAGACGCGTGACTTTAGTTGGGATGCAAACCCATGGATAAAAGCTGGTATTTCTTGCCTTCGAGGGTCTTTACAAGCCTGATATTCGGTCTTTTCCTAAGGATACCTCCTGTTCACCTTGATCAGACTCCAGAAAATACTGTCGTCTCCCTCCCCTTTCACAAACTGTCCCCCAGCATGGGCCCCTGAGGATGGATGCACCCACCATCCTGCGATCTTTCTCAGGAGTATCTGAATTCCTCAGGACTCCTTTCATTCCAAGTAATACAAATTCAACTCAAATCGGCTTAAGCAAAATGACAAACAAGAATTGCTGCTTCACACTCAGGTGTGGCCTTCAGGAACTGCTGGATCCAGGGAACCAAATGCAACCAGGCTTTGGTCTTTCTCCAACCTTCATTTTGTCAACTTCTTTGGTTTCATCCCAGATGCCAAACTCCATCAGCTCAAAGTTTATAAGACAGAAAGAACACCNCACTCAGGTGTGGCCTTCAGGAACTGCTGGATCCAGGGAACCAAATGCAACCAGGCTTTGGTCTTTCTCCAACCTTCATTTTGTCAACTTCTTTGGTTTCATCCCAGATGCCAAACTCCATCAGCTCAAAGTTTATAAGACAGAAAGAACACCAAGGATCCCACCTGCCTTCTGGTTTTGAAGAAACTCATGTGGCCTGTGTGCCCCCAAACTCAAAAGTTACCCCTACTCTTGCCTGGCCCAGGGGACCTCAGTGATGCCTACCGGCCAACAACCCACTGTCAAAAACTTCTGACCTTAGCAATGTTTACAGCCTTACACATGTCCCGTTCCAAGCTGCAGAATTTTACAAGAGTAAAAGCAGCTTTGTCTTCTGCCAGCCAGAGCACTCCTGAGACCCAGTTTGGACTCAGTTTGGACGGGGCACTTGAGGACAAGGCCTGTTGGGTTGCTGTTCCAGGTTCGAGCCCAGTCATGGAGAGGAGAGCAGGGAAAAGAGGGTTCTTATATAGAGAACAGTTCCACTCAGAGGTGCATGAGAGTGGCCACTCCTGCTTTTAACTTGATTGTTTGACTCTGGGAAAGTCATCTCTGAAACGTCTAGGAAGGGCCCAGGGTTACACTCACTGACCAGTGAGGACTGACCTCAAGACCCTCACCCCAATCCACATCTGCAGCCCCAACCCTTCCCTCATGGCCCCAAACAGTGATGGGGGAATGCATGTCCACACGACCCAGGGGAGGTCACCACAGAGCCAGCCAGGGTCCCTGCCAAGGGCAGGCTCAGAGCCCCCAGGACTGAAGAGAGGGTGCCACACCTGGGGGCCGTCTCACATCCACAGCTTTGTCTCCCGCCCTTGGCCGCCCCTCCCCCTCATGCTCTGCCTGGCTCATCCTGCTGAGAAACCAGTGTTTCTCAGCACCTGGGCCGTGTGATGGGAAACCAGAGGTCCTTGTTTAAGGAGTCAGGGCATACAAGCCCATCCTCCAGCTCTGTGATGGCCCTGTTTCTGCCGTCCGGACTCCACCTCTCTGCTGGCCTAGGGATCCTTCTGGCCTTTCACTTTGTGCAATCAGCTTCATGCTCCTTCTGTCTAGTGTACCCAGGCACCGCCTTGACTGTGGGGTTCCCCCTCTATCAGCATGCAGCCTCTGCCTGTGCCAGTCACACTCATGGGGACCCTAACACATCTCTAGTCAGGAAAGCTGTCCCTCAGCCATTCAGGCAGGATTGGACAAGCCACTGTCTCATGGGCTTGCCCCTCAACTTGGGGATGAGATGCTAATTTTGTCTACCAATAAGTTAAGGTTAAGATCCAATGTGAGGACACAAGGGAGAGTTTTTGAAAGCTGTCAAGAGCTATGAAAGTATCAATAGGGAAAGCATCCAACCCCCTCTGCTGAGATCCCAGTGCAGCAAAGTAATTCCCAGTCTGATGGACCAGGCCTCCCATCACAGCCCTGCCATGCATTGGCCCTGCAACTTGGGTGTGGGACTTTCCCTGTGAGCCCTCATTTCCTCTTCTCCACGTGGGACAATGACGTCCCATCATGATGGGAGTGGGATGAGAGAAGCAGTTCAGAAGGTGCTCCCTTCGTGCCTGGCACACTCCAGCTTTCAGCATGTCATCCATCACTTCTGTGTGCTCCCAACTCTACATTTTTCCAAGTAGAAAACCCCAAACAGCGACTTGAATCTTGGAGCAAGGGAGGAAGTGGGGAGGGAAGTGGGAGGCAGATGCAGAGCACGAGGCAGGTCTGACCTGATGATTCAGCAGGAAGAGGAACAGAGAGGTCCCCCTGCTCCCATTCTGAGAGTTTATTACATGCAAGGATGCAGGGGGGAAGAGCAGCCAGAGGTACCAGCTCCCCAGGTCCTCATGCAAGGTTGCGCTGAGACAAGGGGGCCAGAGAACAGACAAGCAGAAATGGGGCACCTTGGTCCACTGCAGAGGAACAGTTCTATCATCTAAAGGGAGGTGAGCAAAAGACTCCACACTTCCTCAAAATTCAGGAGGCAAATGAGAAAGCACTCAAGATAGCCTTCTTGATCCAGGGAAGGGACTGAGAGATGGAAGCCCCTCACAACCAATCCTGGGGTCTAGGAAGAGCACAAGGCATTCTGAAAAGACTGGAGTTCAGCCATAGCTCCAACCCTACTCCATGGTCTATGCGGACACTTGAGATAAGCCTTGGAGAAGCTGACCTCCTTTCAGGGGAGAAGATTCCAGGTGGAGTGGGGTGGACGGCGTGGTAAAAGGCAAGACTGCATAGTGAGGGCCCTCTTCAGGGCTGAGGTTTCCTCCAAAGGTGATCAGGAGCCCTCGGGACTTGAAGCAAAATAGTCTAATCAAATTGGCACCATTTGTCTGTTATGTTTCCTGAAAGCAGAAAACTCTGAAGAGAATGAATATTCAAACCATCATTAATAGGGAGGGTAGGCTTTTTGTTAATTAATACAAAATAGCAACAGATTTTAAGTTTGGCTCTGCGTAAAGTCTAAACGCTGGACTGGAAGAAACACAAGCTGGAATCAAGATTGCCAGGAGAAATATCAATAACCTCAGATATGCAGATGACACCATCCTTATGGCAGAAAGTGAAGAGGAACTAAAAAGCCTCTTGATGAAAGTGAAAGAGGAGAGTGAAAAAGTTGGCTTAAATCTCAACATTCAGAAAAGGAAGATCATGGCATCCAGTCCCATCACTTCATGTCAAATAGATGGGGAAACGGTGGAAATAGTGTCAGACATTATTTTGGGGGGGCTCCAAAATCACTGCAGATGGTGATTGCAGCCATGAAATTAGAAGATGCTTACTCCTTGGAAGAAAAGTTATGACCAACCTAGATAGTATATTCAAAAGCAGAGACATTACTTT
>SJYV01011467.1:171341-208093 GCA_006410875.1 Neotragus pygmaeus | reverse complement strand
CAGTGGAAACAGTGTCAGACATTATTTTGGGGGGGCTCCAAAATCACTGCAGATGGTGATTGCAGCCATGAAATTAGAAGATGCTTACTCCTTGGAAGAAAAGTTATGACCAACCTAGATAGTATATTCAAAAGCAGAGACATTACTTTGCCGACTAAGGTCCGTCTAGTCAAGGCTATGGTTTTTCCAGTAGTCATGTACGGATGTGAGAGTTGGACTGTAAAGAAGGCTGAGCACAGAAGAATCGATGCTTTTGAACTGTGGTGTTGGAGAAGACTCTTGAGAGTCCCTTGGACTGCAAGGAGATCCAACCAGTCCATTCTGAAGGAGATCAGCCCTGGGATTTCTTTGGAAGGAATGACACTAAAGCTGAAACTCCAGTACTTTGGCCACCTCATGTGAAGAGTTGACTCATTGGAAAAGACTCTGATGCTGGGAGAGATTAAGGGCAGGAGGAGAAGGGGATGACCGAGGATGAGATGGCTGGATGGCATCACGGACTCGATGGACGCGAGTCTGAGTGAACTCCAGGAGTTGGTGATGGACAGAGAGGCCTGGCGTGCTGCGATACATGGGATCGCAAAGAGTCGGACACGACTGAGCGACTGAACTGAACTGAACTGAAAGTCTAAACTCCACTACTCAAGAAACTAAGAAAGATGTTTTGTAAGATTTTCTTAGCAGGTTATAATGTTTCCCAGACTGCACTGGGCTTCCTAAGTTCTTCCAGGTTTATTTTATGAGATACCAACTTTTTAGCAGTCAGTCCAAAGAAGGGGATTGTTACAGGGGAAAGTTAGGATGCCATTAATGTAGATTTTAGAAAAAAACTGAAGTTTGGGCTGGAGAGAGCATCAACTTTGTTAATATTTATTTAGTACTGCAAAGTCAGGTCTGACTTGGGACATAACAGTCATGGAAAGGATGCTATTCTTAGAACTTCTCCTGGGATCTCTGCCCCTGATGCCAGGAACTCTGGAGCCCTGAGGCATGAAAAGGCCTGAGCAGGGGACAGTGGCCAGTTGTTTATTACATGCAAGGATGAGGGAGGGAGGTTCCCCACCCCCACCCCCGGAGGGAAAGGGGGCTCATTGGGGGCCACTGTCTGGGTTATCAGACTGCCTCTAATTGTACTGCCCCAGCGCCTGGCCAGAACAGAGGCAGATGTAGCTGAAATAAATGAAGAAGCAGCTTCTATAATCCATCCCCTCTTTTGATGAGAAACGAGGCTCAAAGTAGGGTGTCCAGTGTGGGCCAGCTGTGATGCTCTCCTCTGATCCCATAGCGTGGGCAGCAGCCTGCGAACAGGAGCTGCCCAGACGCCCCACCTGCTCACCGCAGCCCCAGCTGGCCCCTGACCTGCCTCCCGCACACGGGTGGGTTCTGTCGGGTCTTGTTCCGCCCACACAGGGTCTGACCCCCACCCCCAGCCACACGGGACAGCTGCGGGCTGCCGGCCAAGGACTTACACTGCCGGGCCAGTCACTCTCTTGTAAATAAAATCTCCCTGGAGCCATTTCTGGCAAATGACACCTAGACAGCTGGAGTCGTGTGGTTTGCTTTTCAGAGATTTCCTGATTTCTGGTGGTGGACAGCCAGGGCGAAATCCAAATTCCCATAATTTAGACACAAAAGCCTTGGGACTGTGTGCAGCTGATGGGACTGAATCCCCGAGTTGCCCTCTAAGGGTGTGATCGGGTTTATCCTTGTCAATCAATCCAGAACAACTCACACTTGAAACAGGGGGATTGTGAACAACAGCTCAGAGACACACCCCAAGCCTGGACAGCGGGGCTTGGGGGGCACTCCTCCTCACTGCCTTCACTCCCCATGGCCATGGTCATAGTTGTCTTCAAAAATATATTTCATAGACTACTTTCTTGTAAAATAGTTAGCAAAGAGTGGAGGAGTCTTCTATTTTTGGCAACTGTCATGACTCAGCATGACAGCAGTGTTTCAGCCAGCATAATCCTGTTTTCCTAATGATTCTTCTTGGTATCATGAAATCAAGACTTGCAATGTCAAGAAGGAAGATGCAAAGGCTGTGAAACACGTGTACTGAAAAGGGCCCCAGTCGAATGTCTGCACTTTGCAGTGGTTCTTTCACAGGCCATTTGTGAGGATCAGCTGCCCAGATCCTTCGATGTGCCCCCATGAATCAGACTTGCGCGTGTGTCCTGGCCTCTCCCTGGGAGCACTTGCAGGGCTTGACAACTCCAGACCAGTGACTCAGGAGTTCCAGAAGGACAGCAGGGGCCACCCAAGGATCCTCCCTGCCGCACCCCTTCCCAAGGGAACGCACCTAAGGTCTGTATTTGAAGCTGCTGAGTTGGTTCCTGTGTCAGGACCTTTGCAAGCTCTTGTCCTGCCTTCAACACTTTTCTTGGCTCTTTTCATGGCTGATCCCTCATGTGGTTCAGACTTAAAACAAGTGTCATTCTTCTGATAGGCCCTCCTGTCATCTCTATTACTCTGCCTTCATTTATTACAACCTAAAGTCATCTTGGCCTTTTTGGGTTGTTCACTGCATCTCTCCACTTAGAAAGCCTACCTTAGAAAGCATCTCACTTGCCTGAGAAAGCAAGACAGGACCTTCTTCTTCCTGCCTCCTTCCTGCAGTCACTCCACAAAAAAGCATTCAGTGTTTACTCTGTGCTGGGTGGTATTCCAGAACTGTGTGAGCAGGACAGCCATGGAGCTGGTGTTCTAGGTGTTGTGGAGTCCAGGGTGAGGGTTGGAGCTATAGAAGAGGATGGGGGAGGCTGTTTTAGCCAGTGGTCAGGAAAGGTCTCTCTGGGAGCCCAGGTGTTAGGAAGGAGCCCAAAGCCCGGAGGAAGTGACCAAAGGACAGAGAGAAGCTCCCAGGTCTTGAAAGTCCATACCTCCAGCCCCCCGTGGTGCCCAACACGTGTCTAGGTCACTGTCCAGGGTCCTGAACCAGACTGTCCATTGGTGTCGGGTCGGCTAGGCAAAGGTCTAGGCTCAGGTGGAGGCAGAAAGAGTAGAAGCTTCAGGGGCTTAGATCTTCAATTTGATTGAATAGCTGGCTTCAGTCCCAGCTACTTCCTGCCAGTAACTGTGTGTGAGTTAGTTGCTCAGCTGTGTCCAACTCTTTGCAAGGGACTCCCAGGGACTGTAGCTCACTAGGCTCCTATATCCATGGAATTTTCCAGGCAAAACTACTGGAGTGAGCAGCCATTCCCTTCTCCAGGGGATCTTCCTGACCCAGGGATTGAAATCAGGTCTCCTGCATTGTAGACAGATTCTTTACTGCTGAGCCACCAGGGAAACCCAGCAGTGACCTTGGATAGCACTTAATCCTTGCATAATGGGGCTAACAGACCTATCTTGAGGGTTGCTGAGAGGCTAAAATAAAGCACTGACACACAGTACAGGAGGTGCAGCAGCGGAGTCATTGTTCCTTATTACTGTCAGGGAAGGGTTGACCAGTGAGGCAGGAGGGAAGCTGAACTCAAACACACATCCCACGTTTTGCTGTCAGAAGGGCTGTTTGGGGTATTCTACCACCCAAGGCTTGAATCCCACCATGGGCAAAAGCTACTCATCTCTCCCACATGCACAAGATGGTGGGGAGAGGCAGCCTCGGGGTAGAAGAGCACTTATTTGGGGTGGAATGTTTGCTTCAGATGAACAGTGGTCCGCAGAATGTTTGCTCCAGTCTGTCTCCTTGCAACTCCTCCATCCTGGCCCTAGTCCTTCGTGCTTATGGCTGCAGAGAAGCAGCACGTGCCCTTTCTCAAGGCATCTTTGCAGGATCTCCAGGCAGCCCCCACCGTTTCCTGACTGCAACATGGACTGGTGCACATCACCATTCACCAGCCTTGCGAGAGAAGCACAGGGGAGGCACAACTGACAGGGGCTGTCCCAGAGGTCACAGGAGACGGGGTTTGGGGGCAAGTGATGCTGGCAGGACAGGGAGGTGGCCGGAGACAAGGCACTGAGGCTCAGAGTTGCTTCACAGTCAGTGAGAGTGATTCTCGCGGCCCGGGTGTGTCCATGACATCAGCTCCTCACTTCCCCTTCTGGGACTCTAATTCTCATCAGTTAAATGTGGCTGAATTAGCCCTCCTGAAACCCCATCCACCTGGGAGCCCAGTGACATCATGCTCCTAGAGGCGTCCCCCCCTCCTCACCCAACCCTGCCATTGCCTGCTGCGCCTGCCCCTGAGCTGCTGTCAGACTGAATTACCCTGCTTATTAAGATCTCACACAATGGAATGACGAGCAGCTGGCTCTGCCATCCAGCCCCAGAGCATTGAGTTTCTGTAACCCTGTTCCCAGCTCTCAGAGCAGGCCTCTGCCCAGGAACAGGAGGCGCCCAGTGGGAATATGCCGTTCTCTATGACCTCCCCCAATGCCCAGACTCAGCTGCTGGAAATTCATACTCAGAACCTGTTCACAGACATGGGTGCCCACCAGATCCCCAGCCCGAGTTCCGCAGAGGAGATGGTGGGGCCGTGGCCCACAGCCCTGCCTAGCTGGAATGTTCTCCAGGGTGCCCATGGAGCCTGGTGCTCTGAGGCTGGGCACCCTCACGGAGCATTCCCGGCATCCGCAGCACCCTGTCCTGCTGGGTCCTGGTGGACACCCCCCTCCACATTAGTGGTCCGCAAGAAGACAGAGAAGCGGCGAGTGGGGTTGCCCAGAGGCGCCTTGAGAGGAACCTGAGGTTTCAGATTCCTCTGGCGCCCCAGCCGTGTTGTCAGTATCACTTTACGCTTCCTCCAAAATCCATAAACCCTGGCAGAGGTCTGAATGCTGCCCCCTCACCACCAGAGGACTCACACTTTCCTTCCTCGTGGGCTTCATCCAAAGCCACTCTCTGAGGATGCCTGGTAAAGTGTAGCAGTGTGAGAGGAGACCCAGGGCAGGAAGGAGATGGCCTGGCCCCAGGAGGCCTGTGCCCTTCAGTGAGCTGTGGGCCTCCTTGTCGGGCCCTCGGGGTTTCAGCACCTGTGGGAAATGGAGGTGACCATGGTGCTGCCTCTCTGCCTTACTGTAGGTCTAGAGGCGAAGCCCGTGGATGCTCAGTGACTCCCTGGGGTGGGCCCTCCTCAAAGCAGGGACCCTCTGGTGCAGTGGCAAGAGCACACTCGATTTGGGACAGAATTTTCACACCAGTGTTCTATGGTGCCTAAATCATCACTGCTCCCACCCACTAAGACATCAGTTCTTGAGGAAAAGAACTCTTCCTGCAAAGGGGGAAATTGAATGCCGAGGAGAAAGGCAGGTCCTGGGGACCCCCAACAGCTCTGAACCCAAGGTTTTCCATCAAAGACAGACACTTAGATGTATGTCTGCAGAAGTGGACCTGCATCTCTCTGAATATTAGCCTCTCTGTCTCTAAAAATGCGATAACATCCACTTCAAAGGACAACTTTGAGAATGAGACCATGTAATGCAGGCTTGTATGGATGTGAGAGTTGGACTGTGAAGAAGGCTGGGCATCAAAGAATTGATGCTTTTGAACTGTGGTGTTGGAGAAGACTCTTGAGAGTCCCTTGGACTGCAAGGAGATCCAACCAGTCCATTCTGAAGGAGATCAGCCCTGGGATTTCTTTGGAAGGAATGATGCTGAAGNTTTTTAACACCAAAAGTGGGTTGCAGCTGCTTAAAATACTTAAAAATGTGGATGTAACTTTGGACCTGGATATTAAGTAGAGGCTGAAAAAGCTCTGTGGTGTGTGATCTGAAAGGTCTAGATTACCTTGAAGAGACTATTGGTAGAAATATGAATGCTAATGGTGATTCTGGTGAGAGCACAGAATGAAAAGAGGAGAGCTATTGGGAAAGTTTCTATCATCTAAGAAAATACATATACAATCATAAAAAGAAATATGAATATTAATTCAATATCCTATAGTAAACCATAATGGACGATTTTTTAAAAAGTCGATATGAATGGTAAAATTTATTCTGACAGACCTCAGATGGAGATGAGAAACATATTACTGGAAACTAGATGAAAAAAAAATTTGATATAAAGTGACAGAGGACTTACTTGAATTGCATTTTGTTTGCTAGAAAGTAGACTGGCAGGGGATAACTTGAACATTTAACTGAGATTTCTAAGTAAAGTGTTGAAGGTATGGGGGTCTTCTCCTTGCTGCTTATAGTGAAATGTAAGAGGAGAAATATACATTCAAGAAGAAACTCCTTAAAAACAAGAAAGTAGCATTTGATGATTTGAAAGATTTCTTTTTATCCTGAGAATGCAAGAGTCCAGGATGTAGCAAGATAATCATGTGCTAAGTAGATTAAGTGTGTGAGACATGATCCAATCAATCATCTCAGCAGGATAGAAATAGAATTATATTCAGGAATGATCTGNTGGCACACAGCGGACTCAGGGGAGAACTCCTCCTCCACCCAGGGTCAGTCTGGCCACACAGGGGCCCTTCCATCTGCCCTGTCAGGGGCAGGCTGTGCAACTAAGAGACATATCACATTTTTAAAATAGGGTGCAAAAAGCAGAACATGTGCCTTCCCAAATAACCTATGAGGGGTAAAATCTCACCTATGCCATTGTACTGGTGGTGTCCCACTGCCTCAACCACTTGACTTCCAACATCTTCCTGGGTTTCACTCTGTGGATAACTGGCTTCTTTTTTATCCTGTGTCCTCAAACTCAAAAAGTAAGAACAAAGTTCATCTATTTGGTGAATGACAATGGCCTCTGCATAGAGAAGTCCTACTAGAAACTGCATTGGAAGACAATCATAAATGAAGGCATGATTCTACAGCTGAGAATGGCATGTACTTCAAGGTAGGAGAAAACAATGCGCCCTTAGGGTCACTACTACCCACGTTAATGGCCTCCTCAGAGAGACTCTCTGAGTCTGATTCCTGGTCTGAAGAATTCTTATAAAATAATTGCTGCAAGGATTGAATATTATAAACTGAGTGGTCTAGTACAGATAATGCCACAAATAGGTGTCCAAGGAATGACTGATTTATGTTCCGTATCTGCACCTTCCTCTCCACCCTGATTCGGCTGCTAGATGACCACAGCAGCAATCCATCGTGATCCTGATCCCAAATCAAGGCTCCTGCCTTTCCTATAGCTACCTCTGACTTTTAAACACCCCTACCCCTGCTTCTAGTCACTGAGATACCTGATTCTACCATCATGGGTTAAAACCCCTGATATCCCAACTGCCCTGGAGACAGAGCCAAATCACAAGTCTTTTCCCCCTCTTTAAAACATCTTTCAAGCACCTCAGTGCAGGACCTGGGATTTGATTCGAGATATGAGTAAGAACTGGTCCATGCCCTGAAGAAGAGAAACAGACATGTAGTCAATAATCTGAAAGGCAGAATAAGCTCTATGATGGGAGTACAAGAAAATCACAAGGGCAGTAGTAAAAATATCTAGAGGTGGTAACTACCCAGCCTTATTTTGAAGCTCTCAGAAGGAAGGGAAAATATTGAGGGCTTACCCAAAAGACGGGAAACAGCACGATGTGTTCAAGACATATTTAGTGTGGCCAAACAAATAAAGGGATTATTGGAAGATAAAGATGTGCCAAAGAAAATCATCTGGGATCCTGCATTAAGTCTGGAATTTACCTTATATATGCCTTATAAGTAGAAAAAAAACTGATAAGTACAATTGTGTCCGAAGTGACTATTCATGTCTTCAAGAATTAGATTCTAGATGGATCTTCAAAAGTCTACACAGAACATTAAAAGAATAGGGGGAAAAATTAAAAGGTAAAATATTTGCAACCTACATTACAAGTGATATAAAAATATTAAGTTCCTTACTATAGAAAAAGGAGAAGAAAAAGAACAAGAAATCTACAGAAAAAAAAATGACTTAAGAGATATGAACAGACAGTTCACAAAAAAGAATTAAAAATGACCTTTAAGTTTATGAAAACATGCTTAACTCACTGAGAAGAAGAGGAAAGCAAATTCCAAATATACTGAGTTAACTGTTTCTCACCAGTCAGGTTGGCAAAAATTCAGAAGACTGACCATCTATAATGAGGCAAGACTAGAGAAATACACTCATATACCCAGGGGGATGCCAAGGGGTACATGTCCTGAGGCGGGAAATTTAGCGAACTCGTACACGAATTTACCCTTTAACCCATCAACGCCATTTCTAGGAAAGCACTGGCAAGAATTTTAAGAGATATACACATAGGGTTACTCACTGTAGCACTATTTTACGAAAAGATAAAAAAGAAACAAAAAAGGCTGGAAACAATAGGTCTTTAAAGGCACTGTGGCTCCTATCCAGTTGCTCTCTCAGACAGCTTGATCTGAGAAAGCCAACTGCATGTCATGAGCAGCTTGATGACCCAGGTGGTAAGAAACTGAAGCCTCTGGCCAACAGCCATGTCACTAGCCATCTTGGAAGTGGGTCCCCATCCCCAAGAGGCATATGATTGGGAAGGACCCAAAGCAGCATCACACATGTTCTCAGAACCAAACTGAGATTTAGACCAGAGCCCATAGGGTGCTTCCTTGGTGGCTCAGATGGTAAAGAATCTGCCTGCAATACAGGAGACTCAGGTTCAATCCCTGGGTTGGGAAGATCCCCTGGAGAAGAGAATGCCTACCCATTCCTGTATTCTTGCCTAGAGAATTCCATAGACAAAGGAGACTAGTGGGCTACAGTCCATGGGGTCACAAAGAGTTGGACACAAACAGAATGCCACACACACACATCACATCACAGAATAACCCCTGTATGATTCAGGCCTGACGCAGATGCAAAAGAGTATCAGAAATCTTTAAAGCAGAACTGAGATTAAACCACTGGCCGTGAGACAGAATTTATGGCTGACCTAACCAAGGTGATAGCCTGCTAAAGCAAGAAACGGGTAAACAGCATCAACATTTCAGAGGGCCCTGCAACTAGAAAGTCTAGAGAATATACATTCCTCATGTGGAAGACACAGCTATAAAGCCTGGAGAGTATGAACAATTCTTAAGAGAAAAAACAGTCGACAAAGGCCAACCTCCAGGCAACTCAGATGTAGAAATGATCAAAGACATAAAGTAGCTACTAGAACCATGCTCCATGAGGTGAAAGAAAACAAAATCTAAGTGAAAGAAGTGCTCAACAGAGAAAGGAAATGTAAAAATAACCCAACAAAAATTTTAGAAGACAGAAATGTAGCATGCGAAATAAAAACTCATCAGATCATCTCAATAACAAAAGGATTAACAGGAAGTAAAGAGTAAATGGACTTGAAAATAGATTAATAGAAATCCAATCTAAAACAACAGAGAGAAAAAAAATTTTAAAAAAAAAGAATGTGAACAGAGAACCAGAGATGCATATAAGAATCTCAAGGTAACATAAAAGAAAACAGGAAAAGATCGGCACAGAAAAAAGAATTTGAAAAAATAATAACTGAAAACTACACCCTCACAATGCACATTTACAGATTCAAGAAGTGAGAAGAGGAGGAGGACAAACTCCAAGAAAACCATACCCNGGTAACACAAAAGAAAACAGGAAAAGATCGGCACAGAAAAAAGAATTTGAAAAAATAATAACTGAAAACTACACCCTCACAATGCACATTTACAGATTCAAGAAGTGAGAAGAGGAGGAGGACAAACTCCAAGAAAACCATACCCAAATACTTCATAATCAAACTGTAGGGAAAAAAAGATAGAAACAAAAATTAAAAAGTCAGAGAATGTGATGTGTGTTTGAGCTCAGCTGTTCAGTTGTGTACGACTCTTTGTGACCCAAAGGACTGTAGCCCACCAGGCTAATCTGTCCATGGGATTCTCCAGGCAAGAAGAACTGGAGTGGGTTGCCATTTCCTCCTCCAGGGGATCTTCCCCACCCACGGAACAAACCCACGTCTCCTGCATCTCCTGCATTGGCAGGCTGAGCCTTTACCACTAAGCCACCTGGGAAGCCAAGAATCTGATGCATTACGTAAAAGAGAACAGAGATGTTCTCTAAGGATTTTGCTTCGGAAGTAGGAAGCCAAAAACAGGTTAGGAAGATGGCCACGGATTAAAAAGTAAAGGGAGCTTTGTCAAGTAACCACTTGGTTGTCCAGATGTTCCCAGGAAGACTTGGAGACATGTGGTTGGCTACTAGTTGGGAAAAGTGGAATATTAAGGTTCATCCTACCCTGAATGTGAGCACATGGACTTCTGATCGCCCCCAAGGTCTCTATCAGAGCTGACAAACCAGTGTTTAAACAATGTTTGGAGAAGCTGCCTGTCTATCTGCTGACTCTAGATTTCCAGGGTGGGGATCTGCAGGCTAACTACAGCTCAAGGCTAAAAGCCACAAGACTTTTTATTATGAGGCAGTCATCCCAGCAGATCTCCTGCTTATGTCACTTTCTACCTGCTTTCAAGAAAGCCTGGGGCTTCCCTGGTGACTCAGTGGCAGCTACTGAGCCCTCTCAAGGCAGCTTCTGAGGCCTGTGCACCCTAGAGCCGATGCTCAACAAGAGAAGCCACCAAACTGAGAAGCCACGCACTGCAGCAAAGAGAAGCCCCTGCTCACCGCAACTAGAGAAAAGCCCCCTCGCAGCAGTGAAGACCCAGCCAAGCCAAAAAGTTAACAAAATTATTTTTTTTAAAAAGCAAACCTGTGGATTCTGCAGACGGCCCCAGTGGAAACAGGGAGCTCTGTCTATAGTATAAATGTTTATACTGTGTTTCTAAGACATTTTTTGAAGCGAATTATCTGTGTATATGTAGGTTATCTTTTTAATAACTCTTCAGCACAAATTGCAACCAGGGAAGTCTATCTTCTTATTAAATGGACACAAATATTCATGACAGTTTATACTTCATACAGAATTGATAAATCTTTCAGTGAACACTAAGTCATGATTTTAGAAGTTTGGTTCTGATGGTAGAAACTACTTGACTGAAATAAGTATCTGGGATTAATCCTTGAAAAACAGATATCTCCACACTTTTTAAAAAAGAATGACTTCATTTTCTAATTCTCAAATTCTTCTAAAAACAACTGTCTAATTCTTAAGTGGGTCAATTTAAAAAAGAAGAATGGGGAAAGATACAGCATGCAGGCAATAATCAGAAGAAACTGGAGTGTCTGGATTAGCATCAAATAAGCAGACTTCAGAGCAAAGTTAACAAGACAAGAAGGAACACTGCGTGATCGTGAAGCATCAATTCACAGAAATCCTAAATGTATATGCAAAACTCAGAACCTCAAAATACTTGAAGCAAAAGCTGATCAAACTGAAAGAAGAACTGATTTTTGAGCTTAAATTCTGTAGTCACTCACAGCCTGCCTGTCTCGATTTCTGCTCCGCCTCCCAACTCAACCTCCTGGGAAAACCACTCCCAGTTAAATCCAACTGTCTGACAGCTCTTTGCACCTGTTGTTGAATGGAGCTGGAGAACAGGACACAGTCATGCTAATTAGGCTTACTTTAAATTCATGACATTCCAATGGATCCTTAATGGTGCCATGTTCCCAAGCCATTCCTCTACCCCCACCCCCGACTTCAAGGTCTCTATTTTCCCCCCTCTCCTCCCACCTGTGTTGGTTTTTCTCTTTTCCCCACTGATAACTCAGCCTTTTTTTTTCTCTCTCTTTTTTAGTTTCTCATGACCTCACTCACCACTTCAGTAATTTCATCCAATTTCATTGTTTCAAATACAAAATATATTCCTTTCTTAAGGCTGTCTAACAAATTACCACAAATGAGGTGGCTTAAAATAACAGAAATTCATTATCTCTGAGTTCTGGGGGGCAGAAGTCTGAAAGAAGGGGTCAGCTGGGCCGGTTTCCTCCAAGACACTAGGTAGACGCCTTCCCCACGCCCCCTGCACACGGTGGTGCCAACAGTCTTTGGTGTTCCTTGGCTTCCAGCTACCTTTCTCCCATGTCTGCCTCTCTTGACGAGGCATTCTCCTCTCTGTTTGTATCTGTCTCTCCCCGTCCATGGACACCCATCTCTGGGATTTAAGACCTCCTCTCATCCTGTGTTAGCTCATCTTATCTAACTGTATCTGCAAAGACATTTAAAACTAATTTCACCTACCATGTGTACCTGAATTTTGAGGTGTCACTATTTAATTCAGTAAACTTCACTCTCTGTCCTCCAAAAGTTGACATCTGCCATGCATACAAAATACATTCACCTCATTTTAAAATCCTCCATTCCACAATTAACTCAAAATTTCATCTAAATAGGATCAACTCAAAAAGTTCCCAGTCCCATCATCTACTTACCTAAATGGCCCAGATGGTTAATACTGAGGGTGTGACCCATCCTGGGGCAAAATCCCTCTTCATGGGTAGACCTTTTAAACTAGAAAGCATGTTATCTGTTTCTGAAATGCAGTGGTGGGACAGGCATAGGATAGGCATTTCCATTTCAAAAGGGAGAAACTGGAAGGAATGAAAGGGTCATGGGTCCCAAGCAAGTCCAAAACTCAGCAGGGAAAATTCCACTAGGTTTTAGGACCTGACAATAATCCACTGTTATTTGATTCTCTACTCTGGACCTGCAGAGAAGAAAATCAAAACAATTTAAAAACTTCCTATAAAGAGAACTTCAGGCCCAGATGGTTTCACTGATAAACACTACCAAATATATAAAGTAATATCAAGATTCCATACAAGCTCTCCTAGAAATAAGATATTACCAGGGAAAAAACTATAGATTAATAACATTCATGAAAACAGATGCAAAAAATCTGAAAAAATATTTTAGCAAACCAGGTTCATAAATATATAAAATAATAATACACCATGACCAAAGGGCTGGGGGAAGAGATGGGGGGCAGGGGTGGTTGCTATCTCAGGAATGCAAGGCTGGTTTAACATTTGAGAATAATTCTATGTAACTCACCAGACTAATAAACTAAAAAAGAAAAGCTACAGATCACTTTAATAGATTCAGTAAGGCATTGGACAAAAGTCAATATCTATTCCTAAAAATTGCTCTCTGTGCAAAATAGGAAGAGAGAAGAACTTTGTCATCCTGATAACTGTCATCCATGCAAAACCTATAGCTAATATCAAACTTGATTATGAAAGTCTGAATGTTTTTCCCCCAAGATCAGAAACAATACAAGGAGGTCCTCTTTTACTATTCCAAATCAAGCATCATACTAGAAGTTCCAGCCAGGNTTGTCATCCTGATAACTGTCATCCATGCAAAACCTATAGCTAATATCAAACTTGATTATGAAAGTCTGAATGTTTTTCCCCCAAGATCAGAAACAATACAAGGAGGTCCTCTTTTACTATTCCAAATCAAGCATCATACTAGAAGTTCCAGCCAGGGTAACAAGGCAAGAGAAAGTATAAGCATCCAGATTAGAAAAAAAAAAAAAAAGAAGTAAAACTTCTTTATTCACAGATGATGTAATAAATAATAGAATTACTAGAACTAATAAGTTTTGCATAGTTGCAGGATATAAAATCAATATACTCATACCAATTGTATACTAGCAATAAAAACTTAGAAATTTAAACTTTAAAAATATACCATTTACGACCACATCCAAAAAATATGATATAGTTAGGAATATGTCTGACAACACATATGAAAGACTTAAACACTGAAAAATACAAAATATTGCTAAGAGAAAATAAAGAATTCCTAAATAAGTCGATACATATATACTGTGTTTATGAGTCCGAAGACTCAGTACTATTAAGAGGTCAATTCTTCCCAAATTGATTTCTAGAATCAGAGAAGTCCTAATCAAAATTCTGGTAACCATATTTATAAAGAAAGAAATTGAAAATGTGGTTCTAAAATGTATGTGAAAATTATAAGACTTGAAAAGCCCAAACAATTTTTCAATAAAAAAGACAAATTTGGAGGATTATTAACTATATGATTTTAAGATTGTCATAGAGCTACAGTAAGTAAAAACAGTATGATACTGACATAAAGATAGACATGTAGAGATGGCATAATGAATTGATAAATGGAACAGAACAAAGAATCCAAAAATACACTCATACATATAAAGACAACTAATTTTCATCAAAGGCATAAAAGCAAGTCAGTGGAGAAGAATAGTCTTTTCAGAAAATGATGCTGGAAATAAAGATATCCATATAACTTCAATTCAAACCTCACACCATATTTGAAGATTAACTTAAGTGGACCATAGGCTTAAATGTAAAAGCTAAAATTGTAAAACTTTTAGAAGAAAACAAGATAAACCCTTTGTGTGTGACCTTAAGTTGGCTAAAGATTTCTTAAACGCAACACTAAAAGCATAATTTATAAGAGAAAAAGACAAACTACACTTTATAAAATTAAAATCTTCACTCTCCATAAGACCTTGTTAAAATCTTGAATGACCAGCCACAGACTAGGAGAAAACAGTTGTAAATCATATATTCAGTAGAGAAGGAATTGTATCCAAAATATATAAAGAAATCTCAAAATTCAATAAGAAAACACTCAGCCTAATTTTTTTAAATGGGTAACAGTTTGAACAGACACTTCACAAGAGAGAAGATACACAGACAACAGATTAGCACAAAGCAAATGCTCAACATCCTTAGTCATTAAGGCAATGCAAATTAAAACCAAAACGAGATACCATTATTTAACCAACAGAATGGCTAAAATGAAAAAGACTGCCCGTCCCAACTGTTGGCTGCTGGAACTCCCACACACTACCAGTGGGAATGAACATGATATAGTCATTCTGGAAAACAGTTTGACAGTTTGTCTACTTCATAAACATCAAAAATATATATATGTATATTCTATATATGAATATGAAATATATGAGTGGACTTATATGACATTATATATATTATATATATATATGATTATATACAATATAATCCAGGTACTTCATTACCAGTATTTACCTAGGAGAACTGAAAACTTGCATCCATACAAATATCTGTCCATGAATCTTCATAGCAGTTTCATGTTTAATAGCCAAAGAATGAAAACAACTCAAATATATACCAACAGGTTAATAGATTTAAAAATCCAGGATTGTAGCTATACAATGGGATTCAACTCAAAAACAGCAAAAATGAACTACTTATTCATCCCTGACTCAACAGGGATAAATCTCAAAATATTAATAATTATGCTGAGTAAAAGAAGCCAGACTGAAAAGAGTCTATAATGTATAATTCCATTCACTGAAAATTCCAGAAAATGCCGACTAATCCAGAGTGACAGAAAGGAGATCCCTGGCTGGGAGATGACAGGATGTATGTTGGTGCCAACCGAATGAGAAACGCCCGCCAAATCTTCCTTGCTCCCCATTTGTCAGAGGAAGACCCTGTTATGTCCATGGACAATCTGAAGACTGCATACTATCCCCAAAGAGAGCAGAAACTGGAAACACGCAAACATTTGAACTAAGGAATCAGGCATCTGAGGGGAGCAGGTGCTCTGCGCTGGCATTCATCTGAGAATAAAACTTCTAATAGAAGGTTTGTTCAGGTGGCTATGAGAATACAGAAATAAACTCAACTTCCCACAGAGTGGGCATCACTGATTCCAAGAGTTAACCCTTCCATAGATGCCATGAGATCCACAGCAGCGCCCTTTCAGAACCTGTTCCAGGTCAGAAGCCAGTAAGGGGAGGAACAAGTCAGCAGATAGGCAAACATTCAGATTTCCTGTGATCGAGGTCCCAATGTCCCTTTTTGTTCCCGAAGTTTCAGCCTTGAACAAAAGCTAGATTTGAAACAGACATAGGAATTGCCCTACTGTAAATAACCAGAACAGANATACATATATACTGTGTTTATGAGTCCGAAGACTCAGTACTATTAAGAGGTCAATTCTTCCCAAATTGATTTCTAGAATCAGAGAAGTCCTAATCAAAATTCTGGTAACCATATTTATAAAGAAAGAAATTGAAAATGTGGTTCTAAAATGTATGTGAAAATTATAAGACTTGAAAAGCCCAAACAATTTTTCAATAAAAAAGACAAATTTGGAGGATTATTAACTATATGATTTTAAGATTGTCATAGAGCTACAGTAAGTAAAAACAGTATGATACTGACATAAAGATAGACATGTAGAGATGGCATAATGAATTGATAAATGGAACAGAACAAAGAATCCAAAAATACACTCATACATATAAAGACAACTAATTTTCATCAAAGGCATAAAAGCAAGTCAGTGGAGAAGAATAGTCTTTTCAGAAAATGATGCTGGAAATAAAGATATCCATATAACTTCAATTCAAACCTCACACCATATTTGAAGATTAACTTAAGTGGACCATAGGCTTAAATGTAAAAGCTAAAATTGTAAAACTTTTAGAAGAAAACAAGATAAACCCTTTGTGTGTGACCTTAAGTTGGCTAAAGATTTCTTAAACGCAACACTAAAAGCATAATTTATAAGAGAAAAAGACAAACTACACTTTATAAAATTAAAATCTTCACTCTCCATAAGACCTTGTTAAAATCTTGAATGACCAGCCACAGACTAGGAGAAAACAGTTGTAAATCATATATTCAGTAGAGAAGGAATTGTATCCAAAATATATAAAGAAATCTCAAAATTCAATAAGAAAACACTCAGCCTAATTTTTTTAAATGGGTAACAGTTTGAGCAGACACTTCACAAGAGAGAAGATACACAGACAACAGATTAGCACAAAGCAAATGCTCAACATCCTTAGTCATTAAGGCAATGCAAATTAAAACCAAAACGAGATACCATTATTTAACCAACAGAATGGCTAAAATGAAAAAGACTGCCCGTCCCAACTGTTGGCTGCTGGAACTCCCACACACTACCAGTGGGAATGAACATGATATAGTCATTCTGGAAAACAGTTTGACAGTTTGTCTACTTCATAAACATCAAAAATATATATATGTATATTCTATATATGAATATGAAATATATGAGTGGACTTATATGACATTATATATATATTATATATATATGATTATATACAATATAATCCAGGTACTTCATTACCAGTATTTACCTAGGAGAACTGAAAACTTGCATCCATACAAATATCTGTCCATGAATCTTCATAGCAGTTTCATGTTTAATAGCCAAAGAATGAAAACAACTCAAATATATACCAACAGGTTAATAGATTTAAAAATCCAGGATTGTAGCTATACAATGGGATTCAACTCAAAAACAGCAAAAATGAACTACTTATTCATCCCTGACTCAACAGGGATAAATCTCAAAATATTAATAATTATGCTGAGTAAAAGAAGCCAGACTGAAAAGAGTCTATAATGTATAATTCCATTCACTGAAAATTCCAGAAAATGCCGACTAATCCAGAGTGACAGAAAGGAGATCCCTGGCTGGGAGATGACAGGATGTATGTTGGTGCCAACCGAATGAGAAACGCCCGCCAAATCTTCCTTGCTCCCCATTTGTCAGAGGAAGACCCTGTTATGTCCATGGACAATCTGAAGACTGCATACTATCCCCAAAGAGAGCAGAAACTGGAAACACGCAAACATTTGAACTAAGGAATCAGGCATCTGAGGGGAGCAGGTGCTCTGCGCTGGCATTCATCTGAGAATAAAACTTCTAATAGAAGGTTTGTTCAGGTGGCTNGCAGTTTTTTCTTTTCCTAATTCAGTCATTTCGCTTGTTACAGGTCTAATCAGATAGTCTAATTCGTCTTGTGTCAGTTTGGGTAGTTCATGTGTTTCTAAAATGTTTCCATTTCATCTCAGTAATCCAGTTTGTTAGTGTACAGTTGTTCATAGTATTCCTTTATAATCCTTT
The DNA here is from genome assembly GCA_006410875.1 of Neotragus pygmaeus. Classification (NCBI taxonomy): domain Eukaryota; kingdom Metazoa; phylum Chordata; class Mammalia; order Artiodactyla; family Bovidae; genus Neotragus; species Neotragus pygmaeus. The sequence continues at coordinate 190,373 of SJYV01011467.1, read as the reverse complement.
TTATTTTTTGTAAAATCAGTGGTAAGGCCACCTCTTTCATTTCTGATTCTACTTATCGGAGTCTCTTTTCTTGGTCAAAAGAGCTGAAGATTTGTCAATAATGTAGATCTTTTCGAAGAACAAGTTTTGATTTCACTGATTTTTCTCAATTGATTTTCTTTTATTCATTTATTTACCTCTAATCTTTATTGTTTCCTTGCTTCTGCTAGATTTAGATTTGGTTTCACTTTCCTTTTTCAGTGTCCTAAAGTTTTTTGAGATTTTTTTCTTAATAGGGGCATGTCCAGCTATAAATTTCCTTCTAAGCACTGCTCTAGCTGCCTCAGATTTGAGGGAGTCCCAAGCTTAGGAAGTAGTGATGTGTTATCCCAGTTTAGACCCGTAGAGTCAAAAGCATGAAAACCAGGGAGAGGTTCCATTCGTACCTTCTTCCTCTGCTGGCTGTGAGGCTAGGAACAGCAGCACTCCAGAACTGACGCACCCACAGAAGCCATCCTGTTAATATAAAGGCTTATGGCCTGGATCAGACATGGAAGAGTTTCCAAACACATCTGGGGCAGAGGTCCTTCTGTCCCGCCAAGGAGCTGTCCCCAGAGCCAATGCCCCCAGACACCTGTGTGCACCCATGGGACTTGCTGTTGTGACTACGTTCTCCACACATGGGTGCACAACTTCTACCAGTGAACAGACAGAGCAGCCCCCTGACCCAAAGGAGCTGCTGAGAGGTTGCTGGAGAATCAGGTGGACGCAACAAGAAAAGATGCAGTAGGGGAACTGAAATCGTGAAGGACCCTGAACTCAGATGCCCTCACAAACGCCCATCAACTCCTGATTTGTTTGAGAGAAACTGGAGCTAGAAATATGAGACACGGGTGGCCAGTTATGACTGATCCATGAGAGCATTTTCAAAAGCCTTGGGACTGGACAGGGCTGGGCCCCACATCCAAGACCATATTGATACCTCTATAGTTTAACCAATACTTTCAATTAACCACCTAAGCAAGGTGGATGAAAGCCTCCAACTTCGGTTGAGATGAGGACCTCTATAGGCACTGCTGTGATGGTACCTTCAAGTTTAGAGTTGAGTCCTTTTAGTTTTGCCCGGAAGATACCTCCCGCATGTCATGGGAGGGGGAGTCTGTCCACCTTCCCCCAGCTCTGCTCCTGAGTCAGGCCCTTAAGCTGGGTCCTCCAGGGGTTTCATGAGGGCTGAAGTGCTGAGAATGCTTCCATTGCCATCGTGGGATAATGGTGACCACGATGCTGTACACTTTTACCAGGTGGGATGAGGCTATCTATGGTTGACTCACATCAGACTGACTGGTAAATTTTAAGTGATGAGTCTGAGAGCTGAGTTCACAGGGAGCCCTGAGGACCGGGCAGAGGAAGGGAGCAGACCCAAGATGGGGAGCCCAGACCAGGCAGGGACCTGGTGGGATCCACTAGGAGGGATGAGAAGCCCATCCAGAGGAGACAAGGAAGGAGCAGTCAGCAGAGCAGGCAGGAATGAGGAAGGGGCGGTGTCAGGAAAAGCAAGCAGAGAATAGTTAAAGAAAGAAATCTACAAAACAGAGGACTCACGCTGTGAGCTCAGGGCTTACTCAGGCAAACAGAGGGGCCATGGCGCCATCATTGAGGGCACCACTGGAGCCAGCAGAGGACAGGGTCGGGCAGAGTGAGAGAACAGACAGGCTAGGGGGAGGTTAAGGAAGTGATTCTATCTTGCACTGAAAATGGGAGAAACCCTGGCCTGTTTTCAAGAGGAAGGGGAAGAGCTAGTGGAGAGCTTAGGGCTTGCAAAGGGAGGGGTGCCCTGGGCAGTGGGGTGGACAGAGCAGACCTGCCAGCTGTGGGTACAAGGAGCCTGCAGACTCTAATCACCAATGCTGCACAAGGAAGGGGCAGGATGGAGGACGGAAGAAATTCAGGAAGGAAGAAGACGTTATGTTCAACCAATGTCCACGACAGTAGCAATGTTCCAGGGTGGGACATTTATTCCAATGTTTACACTGTGTTCTCATGTTTGACAGTATATCCAATGCATATTTTAACATTTAATGACATCATCACATGTAGCTTTGACTACATAATCAACATTTAAGTTTTCCTGCCAGTTTACACTAAACACGGTAAATAAAGTAAATCATTCTTACATGCAGCTTAAACATCCTCCATTGAATCACTTGAAAAAAAATCATTGCTGCTTGCTAGGCAGTATTTTCCTATGCTCTTTAAGACAGAAGCACGAGCCCCTGAAGAGTTAAAATACAAGTATTTACATACAACATGATGGGAAGTGTTTCATGATGTATAAATTAATATAACACAAGTTATTGTGTAGAAAAAATAAATTTATGGTGAATAAATAAACTACAAGTAATATGTGGAGTATAAAAAAGTAATTCCTACATATATATACATATACATCTCTCTATATATAAGTGTGTGTGTATTTCAGAGTATAAATATACTATGTACTTAAATATTTCATGTGCAGGAATTCAATCATATTGCATCTGTTTTCAGTTCTGTAAGTTAAAGTACTGTTGGCATTTGGGGTCCCCTCTGATGGCCACAGACCCCGAGATCCTCTTCCCACTCCAAGGGTAGACACACCAGCAGAGCCCAGGCTCTCCCTCCAGTGACGTCTCACACTGCAAAGAGAAGGATCAAGGTCAGGGGCAGCCCCAGTGAAGCTGAGGGGGAGGGGGAGTTCCATGCTGCCCAGCTGAGAACCAACCGTGAGCAACCCAGCCCCCCAAACTGGCTGTGACCATGACTGAGGGCAAATCCTACATCACAATGGAGACAAAGATCAAGTGCCCAGTGCAATAAGGACGTCGGTGTGTGTTGAATGGTATAGCACGTGCGCAACTGATTGCTTCACAGCCCATACATCATAGCTGCTGAGCCCAGAGGGAGCCTGTCTGTGCATGGAAGACCTTCTCTGACAAATTCCTCATCTGTTACAAAGCACTTCCTGGTCCTCAGTTTCCTCCAGAAATATTCACAGAATCTGGGCTTCACTGAGTCTGAAAGGGTTCTTCAAAATTAGGTCTTGGTTTGTTCATCTCATTTATTATCCAAGAAACAATGCTATTGTATTAAATTATAAAGTTCATTTATTTTCTTTGTAGGGAGAAAAATGTGAGAGATGTCGAAACAGATCATCGTTTTCCTAAGTAGAGTTGTCCCCTTCCACTCTATTATGGTGAGAAACTGACATCCTGAGGGGCCTGTGAAGGTCCCCGCTCAGACTTGCTGGGTGACGGAATAACACTCAGCCCAGGACCCCTGAGTCTAGTGTCCCCCACTAATGGTAAGCACCAAGCTGATCTTCAGACTCCCAGGGGCTAGTGGCACCTAGTCCCAGAGAAATTAGTCTTATTTGATATGATCAGTTATGGGGCTTCACGGTGCTCACTTGGAGCTGGACACCCTGTTCACTGAAAGACCGGCTTGGCAGAGGTGTGAGTAGCAGGGGCCATCCTGTGAGGATGCACATACCTGTTTGCTGTGATAGAATCCATTCTTGTTGCAGTTTGGCAGATAAAATTTATAAAGTTTGTCTCCTGCCTTCTGCTGCTCCCTGGCTAATCTGTCCAGCACTTTGTAGAGTTCTCGCTGGCAGGGTTCCTAAAAGGATAAATTGACACTGGGATGAAGGACAGTATACTGTCAGCCTCAAGTGGAGGTGGGGAGTGGACGCAGGAGGTTTTACGTGGGCTCTGAGCACAGGCCTGGACCCGCCTTCCCTGGGCCTCACTCTCTCACCTGTAGGAGGAGGGTGGCTAATCTCTGTCCTGAATTGTTAACATAAAAGATGGGAACCCCATGCCCTCCCTCCTGAACATTCACTAAGCACCTAAAGGAGTCAAGAGCATCACTAACCCCACGAGCTCTCCAACTCTCCTGCCTCCCCTCCCCACCATGGATAATTCTGCCACCAGTCATCTGGGCACAACTTTGTGAATGGAGGACTTAGTAGCAGAGACTTCTAAATTTTGTACAACTTTCTTCTACAAGGTTAGTTCACATAAGCCAAATTCATTGAGGATTAAGGCACTCATTTGAACAATCTGAAATAAGGATGAACTTTTCCCTATTGTTATCATTCCCAGATGAAACCCTGAAGTGCCTAGAAAACAGTTCAATCCTCCACTTTTCTGATGATGCATGTTTGCAGAAGTGATTTTTGGCTTCACAAATGAACCGTCACTCCAACTTTGATTCTTTGTCGCCCTCAAGTGGTAGAACTGAAAACAGACACCAATTAAGATGCTACCCGGAGTTTGTGTTTAATGGGGACAGAGTTTTCATTTGGGAAGATGAAAAGGCAAAATAATGTGAACGTACTTAAAGCCACTAGACTTTATACTTTAAGATGGTTAAAGGGATAACTTTTATGTTATGAGTATTTTAACACAACTTCTTAAAAGTGGGGAAAAATATGCGACAGGAGAATAAGATAAGAACAGCTTAGTGCTCTTTAGACACTGCTAGTCTGACACCCTTATTTTAGAGATGAGCTCAGAGACATGAAGTAATGCATCTAAAGTTACACAGCATGGACTGCATTTACTTTCTATCCAGCAAGTTCCTTTGTTGAAACTGAGGAATGTGTGCTAGGCTTTGGGGAAGTATGTGCTTATCACCAGGGCTCAGGACCAAACTGGCAGGGCCCAGCAGGTTCAAGCTAGAGGTTCCACCTGCTTCAAGGGTCTCACCTTCCACTTCTTGATGTCACTGATCTCAAGAGCCTTCAAGCTCTCATAATTACTGATGGCATTCCAGAGGATGGGCAGGTCCTCACTGGACTCGGTCATCAAGTGGAAATTGTCCAGAAGCTGCTCTTGAGTTATCTCTGAGCTCTCCGGGGACATATTCTCTGGGCTGGTGGTGTCTTTTGTATCTGAAAATGGAAAAGCAAAAGCCTATGAGCCCTCCCCACTGAAGCATCTGCACTTGTGACCCCCCTGAAGTTGCTTCCCTTCCCACAAAACCAAACAGGAACAGGATGGTCATACTGACCCAGAGTTTTGCCTACTTCCTCTTTAAAGGAACTTTTAGTGGTTTCTGGGTAGAGGGGTAACCCAACAGCAATACCAAAGGCAAGAGTGCCCTGTGATTCTGTTTCTAATGTAATCACATGCACATTTGTCAAAGCCTGGGAAAAGCCCTGAGAAAGCCATGGATTACAAACGAGAAGGAAATGGCAACACACTCCAATATTCTTGCCTGGGGAATCCCATGGCCAGAGGAGCCTGGTGGGCTATAGCCATGGGGTTACAAGAGTCAGACATGACTTAGAGACTAAACCACAATTCAAATCCTCACCCGCCATCCTCTTCTTTCCCATCCATAAAATGGGCATTTTCGTAATTCCCTATGAACAGGTGGTAGGGTTCATTCAGAGGTGGGGTCTACACTGCGGTTCTACTCTCTTTTTTTCCAGGGACTCTGCCTTCGCACAGTCACAGTGGCCTCTTTACAACCCTGGGAAGAGGAGAGAGGGCCACCAGGTTTCCTGCAGAGAGCCCTAAGGTTTGGGTGTGGCACGTGGACAGGATGATAGAGAACTGGCTCTCCTCTGGGACTCCCCTGGAGGGGGGCGCCCTGTCCTTCTAGGGCCACGGAGATGACTCCACTTCATTGACTCTGAAGGCAGAGAACCGGAGAAAAGCCGTGTCCCCTCCAGCAGACCCCCTTCAGGACAAAGAGCCACAGAAAGGCTCTGAGAATCACAGAACCACACTGGACACGCAGCTGCCAGGACAGGGAGGTAGGGAGAGAGGGTAGAGAAGCGAGTGTTTCTTCTGCTTCCCACTACAAATAAATCTGAGCGACTGAACTGAACTGAACCGAAATTTGGGAAAGCTCTGATTGTCAAGTTCTGAGCAGGCGGCACGCACACATCAAGCACCATTTTTCTATGGCAATGAATGCAAGTGATGTTTTTAACCTAAACATTCACATTTTGTTCTGTAAACATCTGGTAAGCACAAAAGGGTCTGCACAGGACGTATATTACAAAGGACATTCCAACCCTTCCCAGGAGGCCAGCAGGATGGGCTCCCACCGCAGGCCTTCTGGAAAATGGCAGAGCGGAGAGCCAGGGGCACCTGGAGTGGCACCCACTGCCTGGGCATCCCCATGGCCTCCCTCCTTTCTCATGTCCAGGTTTCTATAGATCAGTGGGCTGCCAGTGGGGCTCTGGGCTCCCTCCCCAACTCTCTCACCAAGTTGTGTGTGTCCTCCCTAATCCTGAGCGCCCCTGCAGGACCACACAACAGGGCTCATCTGGGCGACTTAAAATCCTTTCCCCTTCCACGCTTTGGCTGCAAGCTCCGAGCCTGGCAGGGTTTGCTCTCTACTGGCTTTGGTAGAGCACCTTTCCCTGCCTTGCCCGAGCCTCCTACCCCATCTGTCCCAGGGGAGGAACCCAGGTGAGGTGACGGTGGTACCTGTGGCCTCGTCGCTGGGCGTGGTCATGCAGGCGCCCTGGCCTCGGGTGAGGGCGTGCAGGGGCCTCGGCTCCCCGGGGAGGGCGCGGCAGCTGAGCCCGCGAGCGCAGCGAGCAGTAGCCACGCCGCAGGCGGCTCCGAGAGGCAGGGCGCACATCGGGCAGCAGCCGCAGCCCGCGGACCGGGTGAGTTCCGGGCACGAGGCGGGCACGGGCGGGCACAGCGCCAGCCTCTCGGCGGAGCAGGGCGCACAGCGCCAGGGTTGGGGAGCGCCGACCGTCGCGCCGAGCTGAACGGCCAGCGATAGCAGAAGCGGCCAGGCTCGGACAGCAAGCACTTCGGGCATCGCCGGCGGTGGGTGGCAAGCAGGAACCGGCGCTCGCTGGGCGGGAGGGGCGGCTCGGTTGGCGGACGCTGCCTGAGTGGTGGCGGTGGCTCAGGAGCGGAGGCCGATGCTCGCTGAGCACCGCGAGCGCCTTTTGAAGGGCGCGGGCTGGGCCACCTCAGCCAGCGGTTAATGATTGGCAGCGCCGCGTGCTCCAGGGCAGTGTTCAAAATAAGTTTGTTTTGTTTGTACGTGCACAGCCCTGCGCAAACCGTGGGTGGAAGGAGGGCAAACGGTCCTCGTTTCAGACTGTGTTTGTCCTGTTAAGGTTCAGCCCCGGAGCCAAAGTGCAGTTCCAGGCCGGAGCGCACGGCCACGTGAAGGATGCTGCTCGCGTGTTTTGTTCAAGGGACATCTTCAGGTTGAAGTCAGTGCTCCCTGGACGACCTAGGGAAAGCAGGAGAGGAGCTGGATAAGGCCAGCCCGCTGGTCAGTTTTCAAGCGGGGAAGTCAAGGCCCGGGAAGAGGAAGGAGCGCTTTGAACCTAAGTCCCTAAAAGCCTTGTTTCTCAGTAGCAAAGCCGGAACTGTTTCTGCTTCTGCAGGAAAAAGACGAACAGGCCCCTCAGTTGCTGTCTTGAGAGCCTTTCTCAGGAATAAAGAAGGAAAGGGACCATACCTCCCAGGACGGATGCCAAGCTCCGCGGTCTCGCCACGGCCCCCAAAGCCCAGTTAACAGAGCTTCCAGAGAGTAGAGGGACTCAGAGCCATTAAGAGAAGGGCTGAGGACTTTCCTGGTGTCCAGTGGCTAAGACTGGTTAAGTGTTCCATTGCAGAGGGCACCTGTTCTGTTCCTGTTTGGGGAACTAAATTCCCACATACCACATGATGTGGCCAAAAAATAATAATAATAATGTTTAAAAAAGAGAGAGAGATAGAGAGACAGGGCCAAGGCTAACGAACTGAGCACAGACCCTGGTTTCCTCTGCCTTTCAGCCTCAGATCAGATTTTTATTAGGAATCGATGATCATGGCCTTCTCTTTTGTTAAACTTCCTGTCTCTGGATATCCTCTTAGATGGAAAGAAAAATGTCACTGTAGCTTCCGAGACAGTGAGAAATGGGCCTGCTCCCATCCAGACACTAGGCACTCTCTCTGGCACCCAGTCCTTGGAAACCAGGTAGCTATTGACAAGAAAAAGGCAGTTCTCTATTTACTGAGAGAGAAAATCTCCAAGATCTGTAATTTTAGGCAAGTAAAATTTCCAAGTCAAGTAAAAAGAGGAAGGCAAAGAATATGCTATTGTTTGTGCACAAACAAGTAAAATGAATGTATGTGCCATTGTGATTTTAAATGTATGAACTATTTTAAGAAGAATGTGTAAGAAATTGGCCCGCCTTGCAGGGGAAGGTGTGAAATTGGTCCACTAAGGAAGAGACTGATCTTCCCTTTGCACTCTTTTTTTAGCCCTCTGGATTCACATTATCTAGTAAATACTACATTATTTGGTATAATCAGGTCCTTACATTATCAGTTATATTATCTATCTCAGGAATCTTGCATGCTAAATCACTTCAGTCCTGTCTAAACCTGTGCAACCCCATGAACTATAGCCCACCAGGCTCCTCTTTCCATTGGGTTCTCCAGGCAAGAATATTTGAGTTGTTTGCTATTTCCTTCTCTAAGGGCATCATCCCGACCCAGGGATCGAATCCATACCTCTTGTATCTACCTGCATTGGCAAGCAGGTTCTTTACCACTAGCACCACCTGGGAAGCCCCATCTCAAGAAGAACCGAGTTAAAATGAATTTACTAGATCTTTTTTCCAGCCACTCACTGGCTCTGTGGCCCTCACCAAGTTACTTGCCTTGTGTTCTGCCTTTACTGTATCAATAAATTGTCACACACACACACACTTCTCCTTGCCCCCAGCATCTCCTCAACAACAATAAAATTAAGGTTGGTGGGGGGAAAAAATTGCAATTGGAAGTTCACCGTCATTTTGGTCATATTTTTAATTTCTAGTTCAGGAGCTGACAACAGTTCTGAGTTTTATAACATTATTTTTGAGGTGAGTTCCTAAAGGATTTTATTTCCCCCAAAGAATCCGTGCTCTGAATTTTCTCTCTGATCTCCTCAATGTAGAATCAGAGTACCTACTTGAAACCTATTTCCAAAGCAGCATTAGAAACACAGACACTGAGAATGGACATGTGGACACAGCGGGGAAGGTGGGATGAATTGGGAGGCTGGGGCAATAGGACCCTGCTATAAAGCACAGGAAGCTCAGCTTGGTGCCCTGTCATGACTAGAGGGGTGGGATGCTGGTAGGGAGGGTAGGGAGGTCCAAAAGGGAGGGGATATACGCATGCATATGGCTGACTCAGTTCATTGTACAACAGAAACTAACACGACATTGTGAAGCTATTATAGTCCTTCTTTTTTTAAAGANTTTTTTTTTCTCATCAGATACAGTATTTTCTATGGTATTAGCTCTAAGGGAGACACGATCTTCTGAGGTTGGATTTTAGTGAAAACTGCAGTGTTTGAAGATTACTAGGATATCTGAGATCCTTAATAGGCATTTCAGGTGGTACAATGACCTGCTGTAGAATGAGAGCTGTAAATGAAGGACAGTGACCACCTCCTCCAGCAGGGACTGCCTCTGATTCTGGGTTGTGTGTAGGGTCTCAAATGCCACAGAGATCACTAAAATGTGCCATGATAATATCATCATTTACCATAAAGAAGGGTAAAATTGGATCCAATGGAATTTAGCCAGAGAACTCAAGAGATGGCACTTTGGGGGCAGTCACACTACAGGGTCATTCTGTAGACATTCCTGGCCTTCTGATACCAAGCAGGCTGGAGGGAGCTGAGGGGGGCAGAGACCCCAGCAGAGCAAAGAAAGGCATGGCCCCTGGGCAAGTGTGTATTTCCTTTTTGCCTTCCCCACCTGAGCCCAGAGCTACCACTTTGGCCCCCCAAAAAATGGTTTGTGTCTATTTCAAATCTTCCTAAAAGGGCTGCTCCCTCCCTGCTGGCTCCCCCCAACCCATCCTCCCTTCCCTGTTAAGACAATGACTGACTGTGGAGCCAGCATCTCCCGCCCCTGCTGACTGTCTGTTTGCCCCCACAGAATCTGTACCAGAACAGGTTCTTAGGCCTGGCCGCCATGGCATCTCCATCTAGAAACTCCCAGAATCGACGCCGGTGCAAGGAGCCGCTCCGCCACAGCTACAATCCAGGCCAGTACCACAGTGTGGCCATCCGGACTGGCCCCCATGGTGCCGTCACCATCCCCCGCTCCACCAGCGACACTGACCTGGTCACCTCGGACAGCCGCTCCACACTCATGGTCAGCAGTTCCTACTACTCCATAGGGCACTCGCAGGACCTGGTGATCCACTGGGACATCAAGGAGGAAGTGGATGCTGGGGACTGGATTGGCATGTACCTCATTGGTGAGTAGAACAGCACTTGGTGCAGAAGTAACGGTCGGAGCACGGTGGTTCAGGCATTCAACAAGCATGTGATGCATAATTCACTTTAAAGGATACTTGACTGTTTCAGTAAACAGGATCATTTCATTAAAGTGCACGATTCACAACCGAATGTGTTATATGCCACATTCTAACACACAGAAGACCACACATGAAGGCATCACTTCCCACTTCTATTCAGTGGCAGAGAATTGGGAGATAGCAGGGCAGGATGTAGCTGAACACAAATGTCATCACCATTTCAACTATACATTTGCTCTTCTACTTATGAGTAAGTGAATATGAAAAGCTTGATTTTAAAGTGAAGGTGTCATTTCCTAGTCATGTCTGACTCTTTGTGACCCCATGGACTGTAACCTGCCAGGCTCCTTTGTCCATGGAATTCTCCAGGCAAGAATACTAGAGTGGAGAATCATTTCCTTCTCCAGGGGGTCGTCCTGATGCAGGGCTCATACCCATATTCTTGTAGTGCAGGCAGATTCTTTACCATCTGAGCCACTAGGGAAGCCCTGTTTTTAAATCCATTTGTTTATAAGTCCAGAGCAGTACAATATATGCAACCAAGATATGCACATATATGTGGAGTAATTTCAGCTTAGTTTTCAACACTCAGTTTAGTTCAGTCACTCAGTCATGTCTGACTTTGTGACCCCATGGACTGCAGCATGCCAGGCTTCCCTGTCCATCACCAACTCCTGGAGCTTGCTCANTTAGATTATTTGCTTGGAACATATTTACTTGTGGCAATTTCTTTGCAGAGATAAGCAAATTATAATTTTACTATTGTACAGAATTTTTTGTTTTGTGGAAATGGCTTGTGGCCTAAATTTTTTTTTTGAGAAGCACTGGTTGGCATAGATAACAAGGGTCAGCACAAATTTTAATGTCTCTGCAGTTATTAAAAATTATATTAAATGCATTTTGTCATTCAGAGTTTACAGTTGGGGCAGGCAGGCTAATCAATCTGCCCTCGGAAAGATAAGGCAAATCAGCAAATGAATCCCAAATTTTAAAATGCAGTTGCTGGGCTTCCTTGCTGGCTTAGTGGTAAAGAATCCGCCTGCCAATGCAGGAGAAATGGGTTCAGTCTTCCTGGTCCAGGAAGATCCCACAGACAGCAGAGCAACTCAGCTCGAGCACCACAACGGTTGGGCCTGTGCTCTAGAGCCCAGGAACCTTAACCATTGAGCCCACATACTCGCATGCCCTCAAGCCCGTGCTCTTCAAAAAGAAAAGCCCCTGTAGTGAGAAGCCTTCACAGTGCAGTGAAGAGTAGCCACTGCTCGCTGCAACTAGAGGAAAGCCCGAGCAGCAACACGCACCCAGCATAGCCAAAAATAAATAACACGTAAACTTATTTTAAAAATCTATGCACTCTAAAAAAATAAGTAAATATTAAAAAATGCAGTTGGTAAGGATGATATATGAACATGTTCCATATGTTAAGTAATGTGATAAATGTTTTATGGCATTATTTAATTCTCGAAGAGCTCTATGAACTAATTTTGCTGATGGGGTTTTNCACTCTAAAAAAATAAGTAAATATTAAAAAATGCAGTTGGTAAGGATGATATATGAACATGTTCCATATGTTAAGTAATGTGATAAATGTTTTATGGCATTATTTAATTCTCGAAGAGCTCTATGAACTAATTTTGCTGATGGGGTTTTTCAGAGAGGTTATGTAGCTTGTCTAATATTGCACAGGTAGCCAAGTACTGGAGATGAAATGTAGACTCCAGAGCTCATACTCTTAACCTTGACATGAGGGAATTCAGGCCACCTGGGGGCAAGAAGGTCTGAGAGTCTTCTCAATGTCAATTTTCTCTTAATCAAGAGTGTTTTTACAATATTATCTGAAAGCTTGAGAAAATTCAAAAGAAAACTGGATGCAACCTCATCACCAGATGAGGCTCTTATCTGGAAAAATGTCCCCTTAGTATGGTTAATTATAATCAAATATCTTTTTAAAGTAATGGTGCTGAATGATGTCTCTTTTAGCCAAATTAAACAAATAGAATCCACGTCCTCTGGAGATCAGCCCATGTGACTATGCAGAGGACATAGATGTTTGACCAATGAGTCAAGAACAAGTGCATTCAAAGGTAAGATAAAAGGTTTACTCTATTATCGAGTCATTAGACTTTTCTGCTCTGCCAGAGCAACTTGGCAGGAAAAGAGTAAGTCTTCCTGGAAGAAATAGGAGACAAGAGGGAAGACGGATACCACTTTGGGTTTAATTTGAGAGACCAAAGATAGATGGATCTGAAGAGTGGGACCAATGCCAGCCCATCTTATTTGGCTTCCTGCCCAGGACTGTGTCTAACTCATCNTCCCCACCCTCCTCCTGCACCAGGAGTCTCAGTCATGGTCTAGACTAGTCTCACATCACCTGAGTCTGGATAAAAATGCTTATTCTCAGGCCTCATCCAGACACTAACTCAGAACCTCTGTGGTGGGCGCTGGTCCTGTCTTCACAAGCTCTCCAGAGGACCCTGAGTCTCACTAAAGTTTGATGGCAAGGGTTTAGAAGACTCCTCGCATCCCACTCCCATTCAAAATCACCCCATGAGAAGCTAAGAATGGAAAGTTCTGGGGAAGAGGCAAAGGATAGAACGTTGCTGGAAGCGGGTGGGGTGGGCTGCATGGAGCTAAGGAGAGATCTTGGAAGGACCCCTGTCTCTTATACACATCTCCATTAACCCAAAGACGGAGGTCTCCCTGCTCCCAGCTCCATCAACACAAATGGACAGGGCCCTTCCTTGAGGCCTGTGCAGGCCATTTGTCCCTCTATCCTGTGAGGATGAGCTGCCCTCCCCTGGCAGGTCGAGAGGTGGCTGCTCCTGTGCGTATTTCTGGGTGCATCTAGGATGCCAGGTCCCGCTGCCCGCTGGCCGGCATCCACAGCCAGGACAGGCCTTCCATGCCCACTGTGGTCTGACTCCCAGGGTCTGGCCTCTATTAGCATGAGGAGGCACTCCTGCCAGAGGCCCTGAGGTATAGAGTGGGCCAGAGAGGGAACCCCTCCTTAAGTGTTGTAGTCTCGGAACCTCAACCCACCTCCCATCTTCTCAGCTCTGCAAACCCCTGCTCATTTTCCAGGCTTAAGGTCTTGCCTCCCCACATGCATGGAAAAAAAAGAAAATTACTGTCATGTTTTCATGACTTTCTTCTTGCTGTTCTCCATGCTCAAATGTTCCTCACGCTACCACCCACATGTCCCTATCACCCTCATCTTCATGGCATTAGTCCTGCTCTTCCTGACACCCAGAACTCCTTCCTGCCCCTTTTCCATCCTCCAGGGCCCACCTGAAGCTCCTCTCCCCTGAGAAGCTTTCTGGGCGGCTCCCAGGTAAAATGAACTGCCCCCCTCTGCTCTTCCAAAGAGAGTGACAGTGGGTTACACGGATACCAAAGAGCTACGTAAATCTGCATTTACCTGCGTGACTCCTGCCAGACTGAGTGGGCAGGGGACAGGCTCCCAGAGGCCCCTGCCCCATCCATACCTGGAACACTAATAGATGGCCCAGCCCATCCTCCCAAGGACTGTAGAATCCAACAGCTGGGCTCAACTAGAGGCAGGGCATGGAGAGCAGGGCATGGTGGGGAAATGGGGAGCTGTGACTTCCTGTACGTGTACTATGTGTCCCTGGCACCAAGCTGTGCTTGCCAGAGTTGGCAGGGGTCCTCCCCAGGAGCCCTAGAGGTAGGGCTTATCGCACCAGCAGGAGGGAAGCCCCCCTTTGCCCAAATCAAAGCTGGTACCTTTTATGCCAAAGCACATAGAGACATTTGATGTAACGAAGGGTCAATACTGTCTGTGCCTGCAAGGGCAACTGGGAGTGTATCNGGGACAAGGGTGAAAAGCAGCTTTAGTGGTACATGTGAGTTTTCAGAACTGGCTGTGGAATCTGTATTTTATCAATTAGGCAAAATGCCAAAGATGCCTTGCAGTCCCCTTCCCTACCCGCCACTGTAAATTTTCTGCCTGCAGAGGAAAGGAAACCACTGCTCCCACTACAGAAAAGCAAAGGAGCTCACATAATCCGGGCAGTCTTTCCAAGTGGCCCCAGGAGATAGGACCTGAATGGGGCTGCACACAGCATCTTTGCTGATCATTTCATAATGATTTACAGCACACCATCTCTGGTTGCAGCTCCAAGAACCCATTGAGAGTTTCATCAGCCCCTGACAGGCAGGCATGGGAGCNCCAGGAGATAGGACCTGAATGGGGCTGCACACAGCATCTTTGCTGATCATTTCATAATGATTTACAGCACACCATCTCTGGTTGCAGCTCCAAGAACCCATTGAGAGTTTCATCAGCCCCTGACAGGCAGGCATGGGAGCGCCCCAGCAAGCCCACCTGTGCTGACACCTTGAATTTCATGTCCACCATATTGTGTAACCTCGCTGGGCCTCAGTTTCCTTGTCTGCAAAATGGGGATAATGCAGAGGCTGGCAGAGTCCGCCCTGAACAAATGTAAGCTGTCACCACCACCACCACCAAATGTAAGCTGGCCGCAGCGTGTATTCACAGAGCAGAGGCTGAGTACTCCCTGGATGATGAAAATGTGTGGGGCCTTCCGTCACCCACTGTTTCCAATTCTGCCTTCACACCGCGTGCTACTTACTCACCAGCAGCCGGAAAATTGGGCAATCCCTGCTTTGAAAAACAATGCAAAGATCAAGGGCAAAGCCAGGCTTTCAAAGGGTGAAAGCACTGCAATCCAGGGGATCCTCCAAGGGAAGTTGTTTTTAACCTGGGGGAAAAAAAAACAAAAAGATGTTCTGTTGTGTTCCCAATCGATGGACACACCGAATGATGTAAATCTTGCAAATGCCCGGCCTGCTGGCCAGCTCCTAAGCGATGAAGGGCACCGCTCCACAGACCGAGGACGAGTCTACTCCCCCAGCTAGTCAAAGTGGAAAAATGAACCATGCTCTTATCACGCCAACACAGCCCAGACCCCAAACACAGGAGCTCAGAGTGCCCGGCAGGGCCGGTGCCTGAGGCCCCACGGAAAGACCAGGGTTTACTCTGCTTTGGCAGGCCACCCATCCTGCATTCCCATTTGGGGTGCCATTGGGGCTGCAATACAAGTGCCAGGCCCACGGGTGGTGTTCAAGGGTGATCATTCCCCACCCTCCNCCCCACGGAAAGACCAGGGTTTACTCTGCTTTGGCAGGCCACCCATCCTGCATTCCCATTTGGGGTGCCATTGGGGCTGCAATACAAGTGCCAGGCCCACGGGTGGTGTTCAAGGGTGGTCATTCCCCACCCTCCTCCTGCACCAGGAGTCTCAGTCATGGTCTAGACTAGTCTCACATCACCTGAGTCTGGATAAAAATGCTTATTCTCAGGCCTCATCCAGACACTAACTCAGAACCTCTGTGGTGGGCGCTGGTCCTGTCTTCACAAGCTCTCCAGAGGACCCTGAGTCTCACTAAAGTTTGATGGCAAGGGTTTAGAAGACTCCTCGCATCCCACTCCCATTCAAAATCACCCCATGAGAAGCTAGGAATGGAAAGTTCTGGGGAAGAGGCAAAGGATAGAACGTTGCTGGAAGCGGGTGGGGTGGGCTGCATGGAGCTAAGGAGAGATCTTGGAAGGACCCAAGAGACCTGAGCCCTCTGGTCTCAGTTCTACTGCTCAGAGCAGAGAAGCTGTGTGAGTCATTTCCAGCAAGACTTCACTGCCCTATGTACAAAGGAAGAGTCTGCCCCAGACCCCTGCATGAGCTGCGGGAAATCGGTAGCCTCTCCGCTACGTTAGACATCATATTGTGTGGTTAAGCATTGATGGCCATTTCTTGGTGATGAGGCCTGTGGTTACATAGAAGGATAAAGTGTCCATGACTCCTATGAGTAGGACAGACTACTGCACCAGACTGGCCCCATGACGTCCCTCAATAGGTTTACCTCCGCAGTTGTCCACACAAAGACCTTAATATGTCTATGGACCCATCAGTCAACCTCAAACATTCAGGATCCCCCTCACCAAACCACATCCAACCCGCCCAAGGGCAGCAGGGCCTCTCCCACACACACAATGTGGCAACAATGGAATGTTTTACTCATGCCTACTAGGCATGAGGTTGCTCAACTCTGCTAATTCGCTGACCTGGGCAAAGGGCAGGGACCCTGGGCAGAAAAGTAGGCGACGGCCTCCTACATTACAACCTCTAGCAGTTACCACATCAAGTGTGTACATCCCAGGGGGAGGGGTCGCAGCCACATTAGAGAGTGAACATCTGTGGATGCCCTTACTAGGAGTAAAGAAGTGTTCTTTCGCTCTACACCATCTTCTTCAGTTGGTATTGTCAATATCTGGATTTGGGTTATTTCAATAGTTGTATGGTTGTATCTCTTTGTCATAATATTCATTTCCCAGCTAAAATATGAAGTGGAGCATTTTTTTCATGTGCTCAGTTACCATCTGTTTATCTTCTTTGTGGATGTATCTTGTAAGGCCTTTGACCATTATTAATGAAGTTGTTTTCTTATTTTTAAGTTTTAAGGGTTCTTTTAGCGTTTTATCTAACAGTCCTTTCTTAGATTTGTCTTTTGCAAATATTTGCTCCCAGTCTGTGGGTTTTCTCCTCATTCTCTTGACATTTACTTTCTCAGATCCAGTTTTTAATTTTATTGAAGTACAGCTTATGAATTTTTGTTTTCATGTATCATGTGTTTAGTGTTGTATCTGAAAAAGCCATCACCATATCCAAGGTCATCCAGGTTCTCTCCTAGGTCATCTTCTAAGAATTTATAGTTTTGCATTTTACATTTAGTTCTNACACACACACACACACACACACACACTGAATAACAGTTCTAGATGGTAACAGGAAGAAAGGGATGAATGTCCTGGTCATTTTCCAATCCTCACTCCTGAACTATGGATGCAGGGGCCTACCCAGGAAGAATCACTGAACGTGAGAACCAGGAATAGGAATGCTGAGTGCTGGAAAGGGTATTCGTGTCGCTAGTCTCCACTGTGAACCTAAGCAGCTCATTAGATTGTGCTCCATGAGTGTTAAGGAAGAAAGTGACTGTGCTAAACTTTCCTTTCCCTAAGTGCCCTGGCATCATGTGCAAAATGGTTTGCTTTTATAAATTACTATTTTAAACATACGATTTAAAATGAAATAAAATAAAGCTTTATAACAATTCATACTGAGGTTGATGTGGACACCGTCTGATATTCTGGAGGGACTTCAGGAAAAGCCATCTGGAAATAGAGGGTTCTAGCTCTTCTCTCACTACCTGGCTATACAAATTGTGGCAAATCCCTGAAGGGCCTCAGTTTCCTCATAAGGATAATGGGAAGATCATACAAAACAACAATCCTTCACCTGGGGTCCAAGGACCCCCAAAGGGCCATTAAATCAATTTACAGAGTCTGTGAACATCACCTCTTCATTACTACCTAAACGAAATTTAACATTTTCCTCAATCATGAACATTGTCAACAAATATATATTAGGAGTAGTGCCTTCCATAACTTATAGAAATACCAGATTTTTTCATATCATACTATACTTGCTGAAGGTGTACTGAAATGTAATTTTTTTCATGGCAACTCTGAATTTACCACAGCCATTACAGGTGTTGCTAGATCTTGTTACTTATTGTATTAATAAATAAGCTAATATATTACCATGNTAGTGCCTTCCATAACTTATAGAAATACCAGATTTTTTCATATCATACTATACTTGCTGAAGGTGTACTGAAATGTAATTTTTTTCATGGCAACTCTGAATTTACCACAGCCATTACAGGTGTTGCTAGATCTTGTTACTTATTGTATTAATAAATAAGCTAATATATTACCATGTCTCAATTTTACTTTAAAAATATTTAATAACTTCTTTAGTATACCCAGCTTTTTAATATGCTACTGAGTTTTATTTTGTGGGGACTGAACCATAGGCTTCATAACACTATCAAAGGCTATGGGCATGAATGAAGTGAAAACTCCATGCACTGAATAAATTATAAAGGTCTTTCAGTTTCTAAAGCTTCCCTGGTGGCTCAGATGGTAAAACGTCTGTCTGCAATACATGAGACCCTGGCTCAATCCCTGGGTTGGGAAGATCCCATGGAGAAGGAAGTGGCAACCTGTTGGGACCAGCCCCGCAACGAACCAACCCGAGGGAGCAGTGTTGCAGAAGAATATAGAAAACCAAGACTCAGAAATAAGGTGGGGATCCAGGGGCTGATGCCATTTGCAGGAAAAAGCACAGATCCTAATCCTTGCATGCTTTTTATTGCTAACATCTACTTCACGTTCAAGGTCAGGAGGGGCGGCTGTGAGGAGATACCCCTTGTCCAAGGTAAGGAACAGTGGCTGAGCTTTGCTGGTGCAGCTTTGAAGAGATACCCCATATCCAAGGTAAGAGAAACCCAAGTAAGACAGTAGGTGTTACAGGCATCAGAGGGCAGACAAACTGAAACCATATCACAGAAAACTAATCAGTCTAATCACAGGGACCACAGCCTTGTCTAACTCAGTGAAACTAAGCCATGCCATGTGGGGCCACCTAACATGGGCAGGTCATGGTGGAGAGGTCTCACAGAATGTGGTCCACTGAAGAAGGGAATGGCACTTCAGTATTCTTGCCTTGAGAACTCCATGAACAGTATGAAAAGGCAAAATGATAGGATAGTGAAAGTGGAACTCCCCAGGTCAGTAGGTGCCCAATATGCTACTGGAGATCAGTGGAGAAATAACTCC
>SJYV01011467.1:134621-170735 GCA_006410875.1 Neotragus pygmaeus | reverse complement strand
ATCGACATTCTAGGAATCAGTAAACTAAAATGGACTGGAATGGGTGAATTTAACTCAAATGACCATTATACTACTACTGTGGACAGGAATCCCTTAGAAGAAATGGTGTAGCCATCATGGTCAAGAAAAGAGTCTGGGCTGCAGGCGTCTGGTCCCCGCTGGGAAGCAGAATGGAGCCTGGGGAGACGGCTTCTGGGTTGAGCTCCCCTGAGGATGAGAACCTTTCTTCCAGGACCAGACGGTCATCCCTGAGGTGGGCCTTGAAGCACAGCACCCCGGCGGGAGCTGCCCTCAGCTGGCACTCAGGATTACAGGGCAATGTCCCCAGCCACCGGGAAGGGGGCCCTGCAGGCAGGTCCCCACGACCTGCACGCTCCTCCTGGGACCTCCTGTCATCCCCAGGAGGGGTCAGCCTCAGGGCCTCCTTCAGAAAGAGGCGCCTTTCCACCATCGAGGCCTCTGAAGTGTCCAGTGAGCGGCTCGGATCCAACTCAGACCCCTTTGCTTTTGAGGAAGACCCACCCGTGCCAGCCTCAGTCACCCAGCAGCAGCAGCAGGGCAAGTCCCCACCAGCAAGATCACCACCAAACTTGGGATTGCCCGGGATCCCGGACACCACCAGGAGGAGGCCTCGGGACCTAAAGAGGCTGGCTGCTGTGGTAGGACGCGACCCAACCCGACCCCAGCCCATCCCCCAGAGCTTGGAGTCCCTGCCCAAGGCCCCCCTGAAAGGCAGCCTGGTGACCGTCGAGAGTAAATGCTGCTCTTTCCTCACTGATGGGTCATGTCCTGGGCATCATGAGGTCACCAGGACTGAAGGAGACCATCCAGCCCAGGGCCCTGCCTGTACCCACCCTTCCCCGACTCTGAGGGGTCCCCGTGACCCCACAAGGAGGATTTTCACTTGTGGTGCCTCCCACAGTTCCCATGCACTCCTCGAACTCCATAGCGCACCTATCAGCCTGCCCTGGGGCTGGGGGCCTGGGGGCGGGATGGAGTGGAGTCCTGGAAAGCCGCTGTCTCTGCCCTCCTCTCGGCTGTGACTTGTCCTCTGAGATCCAGCCCTCGCAACACACACCACCAGATCAGGCTAAGCCATCCGAACTTTGCCCACTGTGTTTCTGCGGGCCTCTACCTTGTTCAGCAGCCTGAGTCATCCCAACCCCATCCCACCATCCTAGGGGCCCTCCCTCCTCTGCCTGCTCTCAGCCGCCCTGGAAGAGCCCCTAGAAGACACAGCAGGAAAATGGCCTGTCCAGACAGCCTCACACAGTCATCTGCAAGTGCCCACCCCACCCCCACACACTCTGCCCACGCCTGGCAGATCCCTCCTTGTTCCTGTCTCCTTCCCCGCAACCCCTCTCTGCCCTTGTCAGACCCAGATCCTGGGGTCCTAGCTCCCTCCATTCACTCACGTACCTGCTTGTCCTCACGCTGGGCTCAGTCCCCCGGGGTCTGACTGGCTCCGTCATGGGGTCATAGTGCCTGGCATGCAAAAGCTGGCCAGGCTAGCTTTCACTTGTGAGTCCTGCATGGTGCCCAAGAGCAGACCTATGTGAGGGCCTTACAGTCCTGGATGGGCACCTGCTTTTCCTACCCAGCTTGTCTCTGGCAAAGATCAGTGTTCTTACACGGTGGACCTCAGAGATGCCT
Organism: Neotragus pygmaeus; assembly: GCA_006410875.1. NCBI lineage: Eukaryota > Metazoa > Chordata > Mammalia > Artiodactyla > Bovidae > Neotragus > Neotragus pygmaeus. The sequence goes on along the minus strand of SJYV01011467.1, from coordinate 169,082 downwards.
TTCTGTTAACAGACAGAGCGAGTGAGGCAGTGGGAAATCCACCTGCTTCAGAGCATCGAGGAGGCCACCCAGCACGAACTCACCATCGAGGACGACTGAGTGCTCAGCCCTGGGCCCAGGACGCAGCTGTGCTCAGGAGCTCCTGCCATGGCCTGACTTACTCATCTGTCTGTCCAGCCATCTGTATGTCTGTAGGCCTTCCTCAGGACTTGCCCTGGGTCCAATCTTGCCCTCCATTGTGCCTTGGGGTGGGGTGGAAGGAAGTGGCTGATGATCTTGTTACTCAGATTCCATACATGGTTCTCAGAGTCCCCAACAGAGATGAAGGGTTAGAGGGGGCAGGTGTGGACAGGGGAGATGGATGCCCCAGGGCTACCCTGGAGTACCCAGAGACGAGATATCTCTTCTTCCCACCCACCCTGCCTCCTTCCCCAGCACAGCCAGGTGAGCCTGAGATACTAGGATGACACAGTGTAAGGAACAGGACCAAGTTTAAGGTAAAGACCAGGGTGCTAGGCAGCCCGCTCCACTCAGAGGGACAAGCCTTCATACCTAGCAGGCTTTGAACACCATTCCAGGAAAGGCCGGAGCAGTGGCTCTCATTTGGAAGATACTCTGACAGTTTGCTGGCACTGGTTTGTTTAGTGTTGGGAGAGGAATTTAACTCCCTCTAGCAGCACAGGCCTTCTCCCATCCTTTTCTAGAGCTGAGCTCTCTGCCTCATTGCTTAGGATAAGGATCCCACCAAAGGGCTGGAGGTATCTATGACCCTCAGACTGTAAGGACAACGAACCAGGGTGCCCGGGACACTTCAATCAACACAAACCCAGCATTAGCCTCCCAGGTCCAGAAGTCTCTGAGACTTGTCTGTTAGTGGACACACTGCGGTTACAAATATAGAGCTAGTTTTATTCTTATAAATGTTCCCCCACCCCACTTTACCTTTAAAAAGTGTTTATTTTCTGCCTTCTAAAAACCAAAGATTGCTTATGTTTTCAGTACCATCCTGCACACCTCCACAGCCCCTCCTGCAGGCCAGTCCTAGGTGACCTGGCTCTTCTCAGGGATATAGATAAAGCCTATTGCTAGAGCAGACTCCAGCGGGGCACCCTAAACAGAGGCTCAGGCTGGCCGGAAATGATAAGAGACAGGACGTGGCAGGTGGCAAGGGTAGGCACGGTCAAGGGTGGCCTCAGAGAAAGGGGAAAGGCTTACTCTGGAGCTGCAGGGTGGGTGGAGGGCATTCCAGCTCAGGACGGTGATTCCTGGAGAAGCCTCTGTTTATGCAGAGGTTTTGAATAAAGAAGGAATGATGGAATTCCTCATGAAGTATTAGATGCAGGTTGGGGGCTGCAAGGATGAAATAGTTACTTCAAATGTCATTTGTGGGTGTTCATATATATGTGTAAGAACTTATTTACTGTGTAGCGCATTTAAACATTTAAGTTGTATGAGCTAGTTCTGTTATATGGCTATTCGATATGTTCACTTTTTCCTTTTTTATAGCAATTATCAGATTATAGAAATAAGTTTATACTTTTGTAAAAATGTAAGCAGCAGAAAAACTGACTTTAATCAAATAACATGGAGATAAACACTGCAATGTAATCCCACCCACCTTTATTATTAATAATAAAACTGTTTTCATGAGAACCGTTTCCAAAGTCTTGATGCAAGGTGATTCGGATGTGTAACCAAATGACTTATCTCTCTTTATCCTTTGAAAAATTCCTATTGAGAATGAGTCCCGGAAGGAAAAATAATGCAGGGACTGTGGGAAAACTTGTTTTTGAAGGATTGGGAATTACAGGTACTTGGGAGAAAGTTCTACCCATGAGATAAATTCCTATTTTACACTGAGTTTTCTCTTGTTGACTGAAAAAAAAGCAAAACCTAAAAGTTGAGAGTTGTTTTATTCTGCAGATTTACTGAGGACTTAAGCCCACTATACAGCCTCTCCAATCACTCAGAGAGACTGCAGAGACTGTTTTGAAGAGCTAAAGGAGGAGCCAGAATATATCTGAGTCTGGGGTGGCGAGGGGGAAGGGTGGTCGAACATAAGCTTACTGCTAATTAAAGAAACAGACATCTCAAGTTAACGCTTTTCGTGCTTTTCTATGTATGAGAGATGCAAGAGTCTGGACTCTCTGAAGTCACTCCTTTGATCTGCACCTTAGCTAACAAATCATTTGTTTACTGAAATGGCAGGAGACAGTCCACACTCTCGAGTATTAACAAAACAGATTCTTGACTTCCCTGGTGGTCCAGAGGTTAAGACTCTGTGCTCCAAATGCAGGGGGAGTGAGTTTGATTCCTGGTGGAGGAACTAAGATCTCACGTACTACACAGTGTGGCCAAAAAATAAAAGCCAGAGACTTCCCTGGTGGTCCAGTGGTTAAGACTCTGAGCTCCCAATGCAGGGGGCACTGGTTTGATCCCTGGTTGGGGAACTAAGATCCCATGTCATGCGGTTTGACAAAAAAGAATTCTTATATTTATACAATTGGAATATAAGTGTCTGTAGGTCCACTCCTTAAGTGTTTAAAGTGCATTTCTTGTGAATATTTCACAAATAAAACACAGATTGTGAGCATGTCCACAGGAGGGCGCTGGTGGGAAGCAGACTGTAGAAGTTCCTTCTTCACAGGAGCCAGGGCTGGCCAGTCTGCAGCCCGAGGGCAGTAAGGTGCAGTCAGAGTGAGTCCCTCTGACCTCCAGCAGTCGGCTGTGTCCTCAGGAAGGGCTGGGCCTGGAGACGCTGAGAACGAACTGGAGGGGATATTCTCAGACCAGGCACTCAGGACAAAGGGTGCTGCCACTCAGGTGGCACAGACAATGAGAATGAACGGTTGTCTGTGGGCAAAATGACAAACCTCTAATAATAGCCCCTGGGAATTACCCTAATCATAGTCCTTTAGAGGCCAGCAAGGGTGTGACCTGGACCAGCACTGGAAGAAAAAGGATTTCCTTAATTCTTGTTTTGTTTGCAAACCCATATGTTTTGCAGAAAAATATAATTTTTAAATATATGAGGAAAGGAAATACATGCTGTTTCCTGGTACAGTTTCTATTTAACTTAAAATGAGAAGTTATCTCAAATATTTATTTAAATAATACATTTTTCCCTAAAATCCTGTTTATACACAATGTGTGTATTTGATGTCCACACAGCCCAAGCATTCCCCCTTGTCATCAAGCATCGTTCAGAAAATTGCTCCGTGGAGATTGCATTTGTTGTATGAACACGCCCACCTCATGTGTTCCCATTTCCCTATTGCTGAATGTTTGGTTCGTATATTAGTGTATCTTACTGTCTGTTGTGTTTTAGTGTTCTATGACTTCACAACAAAGAACCACAAACTGAGCAACTCCATCCACCTATTAGCTCAGTTCTGGTGGCTCAGTTGGGCCTCTGCCTGGGATCACTCCAGGTGAGATCAAGGCAGACGGTCACCTGGAATACCTGGGCAAGAACGAAATCCAGTTCCCTGTGGTCATGGGACTCAAGGTCCTCTTTCCTCGCTCTCTGTGGGCCAGGTGCTGCTCTTAGATCTCCAAGGCCACCTACATTCACGTGGCCTCCTCACTCTTCAGCAACCAACAGTGCCACAGAACCTGTTCCTGCTTCAGCTCCGTCTTTCTTTTCTGCCACCAACCAAAGAAAGTTCCCTGCTTTTAAGGGCTTTCGTGAGGTCTGGTGTGCCTGGTGATATAAGCAATCGCACAGCTGGAGGTGGGGGTTATATGTCATCCCAGTCACAGGTCTGGAGATTAGAAGGCATGGACTCTTTGGTGAGGGGCAGCTTTAGAATTCTGCCCACCAATGTGTTCCCGTTTTCATCATTAAAAATAACACTGTGATGACAACTTTGGCACCAAATGCTTTGTGCCCACATCTACTGATTTTATTAGGTAGAATCCTAGAAGTTATTTTGCTGGATTTAAGAATGTTAGCACTTTGTGGTCTGTTTTGTGTTACCAAGTGAGTTACAAATTCCCAAGATCAGTGCCCAAGCAGGAGTTCACTGTGGTTTTGCTAGTGTTAAAAAATCTTCTGGGGAACTTCCCTGATGGTTCAGTGCTTAAGAATCCACCTTGCAATGAAAGGACATGGGTTCAATCCCTGACCAGGGAACTAAGAGCCACATGCCACACAGCAAGTAAGCCTGGATACACTGCAATGAAACATCCCGCCTGCATACACTGCAGTGAAAGGCCCCTCGTGTTCCAACAGAGACCCAACACAGCCAAATAAATAAATATGTTTTAATCTTTTAAGACATTTACCAAGTTGAAAGGTGATAGGAAAATTGTTTTCTATTTTCATTTCTTTCATTGGTATAGCTCTGTTGAGCATATTTCCTTATGCCGTCTAGTCAGCTGTATTTTTTTCTCTGAGAAGTCTGTCAATGTCCTTTTTTCTACTTTGGGGATATTGTGCTTCTCAGAATGATTTTAAAATCTCTTTCCTATGAGTTGATTTTATTTGAAATTAAAGACACTATCAGAGAAAAACTATACATCATAAGTGATGGTAATTTTATGTGTAAACTGCTGGGCTATGGTGCCCAGTTGTTTGGTCAAACATCAATCTAGATGTCACTGTGAAGGTTTTTTTTTTTTTTNTGCAGAAAAATATAATTTTTAAATATATGAGGAAAGGAAATACATGCTGTTTCCTGGTACAGTTTCTATTTAACTTAAAATGAGAAGTTATCTCAAATATTTATTTAAATAATACATTTTTCCCTAAAATCCTGTTTATACACAATGTGTGTATTTGATGTCCACACAGCCCAAGCATTCCCCCTTGTCATCAAGCATCGTTCAGAAAATTGCTCCGTGGAGATTGCATTTGTTGTATGAACACGCCCACCTCATGTGTTCCCATTTCCCTATTGCTGAATGTTTGGTTCGTATATTAGTGTATCTTACTGTCTGTTGTGTTTTAGTGTTCTATGACTTCACAACAAAGAACCACAAACTGAGCAACTCCATCCACCTATTAGCTCAGTTCTGGTGGCTCAGTTGGGCCTCTGCCTGGGATCACTCCAGGTGAGATCAAGGCAGACGGTCACCTGGAATACCTGGGCAAGAACGAAATCCAGTTCCCTGTGGTCATGGGACTCAAGGTCCTCTTTCCTCGCTCTCTGTGGGCCAGGTGCTGCTCTTAGATCTCCAAGGCCACCTACATTCACGTGGCCTCCTCACTCTTCAGCAACCAACAGTGCCACAGAACCTGTTCCTGCTTCAGCTCCGTCTTTCTTTTCTGCCACCAACCAAAGAAAGTTCCCTGCTTTTAAGGGCTTTCGTGAGGTCTGGTGTGCCTGGTGATATAAGCATCACACAGCTGGAGGTGGGGGTTATATGTCATCCCAGTCACAGGTCTGGAGATTAGAAGGCATGGACTCTTTGGTGAGGGGCAGCTTTAGAATTCTGCCCACCAATGTGTTCCCGTTTTCATCATTAAAAATAACACTGTGATGACAACTTTGGCACCAAATGCTTTGTGCCCACATCTACTGATTTTATTAGGTAGAATCCTAGAAGTTATTTTGCTGGATTTAAGAATGTTAGCACTTTGTGGTCTGTTTTGTGTTACCAAGTGAGTTACAAATTCCCAAGATCAGTGCCCAAGCAGGAGTTCACTGTGGTTTTGCTAGTGTTAAAAAATCTTCTGGGGAACTTCCCTGATGGTTCAGTGCTTAAGAATCCACCTTGCAATGAAAGGACATGGGTTCAATCCCTGACCAGGGAACTAAGAGCCACATGCCACACAGCAAGTAAGCCTGGATACACTGCAATGAAACATCCCGCCTGCATACACTGCAGTGAAAGGCCCCTCGTGTTCCAACAGAGACCCAACACAGCCAAATAAATAAATATGTTTTAATCTTTTAAGACATTTACCAAGTTGAAAGGTGATAGGAAAATTGTTTTCTATTTTCATTTCTTTCATTGGTATAGCTCTGTTGAGCATATTTCCTTATGCCGTCTAGTCAGCTGTATTTTTTTCTCTGAGAAGTCTGTCAATGTCCTTTTTTCTACTTTGGGGATATTGTGCTTCTCAGAATGATTTTAAAATCTCTTTCCTATGAGTTGATTTTATTTGAAATTAAAGACACTATCAGAGAAAAACTATACATCATAAGTGATGGTAATTTTATGTGTAAACTGCTGGGCTATGGTGCCCAGTTGTTTGGTCAAACATCAATCTAGATGTCACTGTGAAGGTTTTTTTTTTTTTTTAGATGAAATTAACATTTATATCAGTTGATTTTTGAGTAAAGCAGATGACCTTCCATATGTGGGTGGTCCTCATCCAATCAGTTGAAAGCCTTAAGAGAAAAGACTGGGGTCCCATGAAGAGGGGATTCTACCTCCAGATGGCCTTCAGACTCAAGCTGCAGCCTCAGCTCTTCCCTGGATTTCCAGCCTGCTGAACTGCCCTGCAGAATCTAGACTTGCCAGTCTCTACACCCTTGTGAAACAATTCCTTAAAATAAATTTCTTTCTTCTCCTCTTTCCTTCTCACCCTCCCTCTCTTCCTCTCCCTCATCCCCCCACCAACCCCAACCCCTGGACCACACACACACACACACACACACACACACACACACACTATTGGTTTAATTTCTCTGGGAACCCTAAGACAGCATAAAGGAAAAACAATTTGATTGACAGATTTCTCAGCAGCAGTCACAGAAGTCATCCCTAACTATAAACTAAATTTGAATGGGATAATATTTCAGAGAAAATAACTGTCAACCGATAGCTGTGTCTTCAGGGTTTTTTTTTAACCTTTTGAGAAAGGAGATGAAGAGATTTACAGATAAACATAAGGTTACTTTATCACTGAGCCCTGAGGTAAATGATCTCCTAAAAGATGAAACACTATTCCATCAGGATAGTCTGAGATGCAAGAAGGACTGGTGAAAAATGGGGAGTACAAATGAAATTCTCTAAATTATCAAAGTGAAATACAAGCATATATCATTTTATTATGCTCCATATTACTGCATTTTATAGATCACGCCTTTCCTACAAATTGAAAATTTGTGGCAACTCTGCAATGAATAAGTCTATCAGAAGCATTTTCTAACATTTACTGACTTCATTTTGGTAATTCTCATATCAAACTTTTCATTATATTTGTTATGGTGAATCAGTGATCTTTATTACTACTATGACTTGCTGAATTCTCAAATAACAGCATTTTTTAGCAATAAAGTATTTTTTAATTTTTATTTCTTTTAATATATATTTATTTATTTGACTGTGCTCTTAGCTGTGGCACACCAGAACCTTTAGTTTTGGCATACAAACTTAGTTGCATAATGCAAACTCTCAATTCTCTGACTAGGGATCGAATCCAGGCCCCTTGCATTGGGAGCATGAAGTCTTGGCCACTAGATCACCAGGGAAGTTCCAATAAAGTATTTTTTAATTAATGTGTGTGCATTTTTTAGACATAACGCTTTTGTACACTTACTAGACTATAGAATAGTGTAAATATAATTTTTTGTGTGCCAAAAAATATAACTAGGAGGCCAAAAATATTGTGCAACTTTGCTGTAATATTCACTTTACTGTGGTAATCTGAAACAAAACTCCAAAGGATATCTCCAAAAGATACATTTTGTTAAATTTTAAAAAGCACAGGACTAAAATAATGAATAAGAATAGCTAAGAATAGCATGTAATTAGGGTGGGGCAATGATGACAGTTCAAGTATCTACTTTTCATCATCTTGTTTTTACCTTTTAACCCTGAATTATTCAGAAGTGAATGCATTACTGCTTCAATGAAAACACTTTTTCTTTTCCCATTTGCCATTTTTCTTACTTTGTTTTCATGTTTATCAGAGCACCCAAAACATTCATTCTCTCTCTTATCAACAATTAAACTTTTTACAAATCATCCTCAAAGGCAGGGCAGAATAAGGCAGACTGGCATCTATCACTTGGAAGAGCATGCCACAGGAAGATTCCAGCCAAGCAAAAGGTTCTCGGTTGCTTTATCTTCCACTTGACTGTTCGGTTAACTTTACCAATTTTATTTTCCAGTGTGTGGAGGAGTTGGGAATGGAGGCAAAACATCATTGCCACCCTGGCGCTCAGCACTGTTTGCTGAGTGGGGGATAATGTAGCAATTAATACTGTGAATAATGAAATTTCCTTTCCCTCTGGCAGTCTTAATACTCTGGGCTTCCCAAGTGGTGCAGTGGTCAAGAATTCACCTGCCAATGCAGGAGACTCAAGAGATGTGGGTTTGATCCCTGGGTCGGGAAGATCCCCTGGAGAAGGAAATGGCAACCCACTCCTGTATTCTTGCCTGCAGAATTCCATGGACAGAAGAGCCTGGCGGGCTACAGTCCATGGAGTCACAAAGAGTCAGACATGACTGAGCAGCTGAGAACACATGCACATCTTAATACTTACAATAAAGTGAATCAATAAAAAGGAAAATGAAACAAGACTAGGGAAATTGAGAACCAAGACGGCTCAAGTTCAAATATAGCATAAACAAAATAAATGCGTTGAATTCCTTGGTTAGAAGACAGAGTCTCACACTGAATTTTTTTAATCAAGTCATATGATACTTTGAAGATAGTGACGACCTTTGAGAAAGGTGGGAGTACTCCCGGGGAGGCATGGAAGGAGCTCTGAGGGCTAAGATGTTCTGACTATTGATGTGCGTGCTGGGTACGGGGTGGCTTACGTACTGGACACCGAGGGCCTAGGTGCCTCCCTAGAGTTCACGGAGGCAGCCAGGCCCAGAGCCCCAGGAAAAGACGGAGCATCACGTCAAAGAAAAACATTGAGGCGCATCATTAACTCCCAGCCTGTCCCACAGGAGATGAACCCCACTCATACACGTGGAGCTTTTACGATGATGGCAAATACTCATTTCAAATGACAAAGAGAGACTGAAGTACAGAAAGAGCACAAGAAACAGGTTGTGAAGGCAGAAGGAAACATCAGAGAACCTAGAGTTTGTCTTCAGGGAATGATGATGAAATAATACGATGCCACACAAAGTCACACCCAGCAGATAAAAGTTGCCTCGGAAATTTAAAATTTCACAGAATTAATTGCATAACAGCATTGGAAGATGAAACTGAGGGATTCTCTCATAAAGAGTCCAAAAGGCAAACTGAGAAAAAATAAGATTAAACAACATCGCCTATCCAATATCCAAATACTAGGAGATTAGGAAAGTGAAGACAGAGAAACGGAGAGGAGTTACTTACCAATAGAATCATTCAAGAGTATTTCCCAAAAAGGGAGGATGTGATTTCCATATTAAAAGGCATGGGCATGCAGTGTACAGCGTACAGTGGGTAAGCCTGATCCATTCACACAGCACGGAAATTTTCAGCACACCGGACAGAGACCTGACCCAAGAAACCTCCTGAGAGGAAAACCCTCCTACAAAGTTCCCACTGAGGATCCTATGGGTCCCACTTCTCCAGGGCTCGCTGGGAACCAGGAGGTGGCAGTTAATGTCCTCAGAATTCTCAGGGAACTGACTTCCAGTCTAGAATTCCAGGCCCTGGACCCAGAAGAAGGGCTGCCTTCTGCACAGACACCACCCAAATCTGTGCTCTGTACCCACCGAATAAGTGAAAAGGGAACATGTGGTTTGCTTTTCTTGAGCACTTGGTTTGCCTGTTTTTCTCTTGAACTGTTTCTTTTCTGACCCATTTGTCTTTGCTTTTCCTATGCTAGTGTTGGGACATGATCCTGTGTCTGTTAAGGGAATAAACACTTTGGTTTTGGTAGTGGTGGTTTTTCAGTCCCCTTGGATCCTTTGCCCAGTCATCAGGTCCCCTCATTCCTGCCCCTTGGAAACCCTGTCATATCTCTTCGTCTGCCCTCCCACTTGCCCCTATCTATATTCCTTCCCATTTCTTCTAGACCCTCCCCCACTCAGCACTGCTTATCTGACAGCTACACCAGCAGGGAATCCCAGCTGGGAGAGGTTCATTGCTGGAATCTGTGAACACCTGCCTGGGGCATTCCTCCACTCTGGACCCCTGGGATGCTGGGCAGGCAATGTCAGCCCAGGGAAACAGCAGCTGCTCAGGAAAAAGCAACTCCCCTGTTTCCCTAAAAAGCACTGTCTCTTCAGAGGCATAAATGCAGATTCCAATGCGACCACACCACAGCATGGATGCGAGGAGGGTAAATGGGTTAATGCACATGGGTGCTCAGAGCTCTTCTGATGATGCTGCTGGTGCTCCTCCTCCTTCCCCACCATCATCATCACCACTGTCATCATCACCACCATCATTATCCATGGGCTACTCAAGTTTTCTCTGCTGTGATCCTCATGCAGCCTTGACGACTTCCATAAAGACCTCATTTTCAAGCACAGCCACAATGGAAGATAGACGTCAAAATATGAATTTGGAGTGCACATAATTCAGTCCGTAGAAGATCTTATTTGGAACAAGGGTCGTTGCAGATGTAATAAAGGTAAGGCTCTGAAGATGAGATTATCTGCACTAAGGAGGGCCCTTATTCCAGTGGCAGACAGCAAAGAAGACACAGACACCGAGAGGGAAGACCACGTGAGGACAGTAGCAGAAACCGGAGTGATGGGACCACCAGCCCAGGACCCCTGAGGCCACCAGAACACGGAAGAGGCTTGGGACAGAGTCTCCCTCAAGCCCCAGGAGGAATCAACCCTGTGACACCTTGCTCCCAGACTTCTAGCCTCCAGACTCTAAGAGAGTAAATTTCTGTGGTTGTAAGTGCCCCCCAGCTTCTGGTAGTTTGTTACAGGAGACTAATACGGCCACCTAAATAGTCACCCTGTTTATTCATTGATTCATGAGATAAATTTCTATTGAGTAGGTGAGTACAAAGGACAGAATCCCTATTCTCAGGGGCTTACCTTCCAGTGAGGAGTCAGGAAGTGGTACCAAGAAAACCTATACATTGTACATATATTCAGAGGTGATGATGGGCAGGAGAGAGTAAAGTGAGGCAAGGGGTGGGGAGGCTAGCTTTAACCGCAGAAGTGAAGGGGCCCTCTGGGGAAGCTGACATTTAAGCCAAGACTTAGGGGAGCAAGGAGTCCAGTGGGAACCAGGGAGAAGCATCCATCACATCCACATGACACAGAACCCATCAGATATCTGGGCACTTCCAGAGCCCGCGAACCCCACCTCTCCTCCTCTCCCTTCTCCCGAGCCCACCCCTGCCACGGCTTTCTGGCGGTCCAGGCTCCCCACAGGTAGAGCTCGGCTGTCCATGGTGACTGTCGCCCAGCCACTCTTCATACCACCCCACGGCCTCTTCCGGCAGGAAGCTTTGCTCATCCAGGGCAGGGATACAATTTAACCTGCTCTCAAGGAGGGCCATAATGTGGGCAGGGGTTTCCACTGACATTCTCTGAGGATGCCTGAGTTTCAGAATCAGCCACAACTAGGGACCACACTCCACTCAGGACTGGAATAGAATTTTTTCCCTAAATCACAAGACAATCGTCATTCAGTCCACTAAATGCTGTCCCCAGAATCCCAGGGACAGGGGAGCCTGGGGGGCTGCCGTCTATGGGGTCGCACAGAGTCGGACACGACCGAAGCGACTTAGCAGCAGCAACAGCATTCCTGAGATAGGCTGCGTCACTATGGCCTCTGCCTGGAGGTGGTCATCCCCACCTGTTCAAATGGCCCAGGACCCCAGAGTCCCTCCACTCACCAGATCTGTAGGAGTGCACAGCAAGTCAATAGCAAGACCAAACCCAACTTTCATATCTCATTTAAGGCAAGATTTTTCCCTGTTCTTTTATAAAAGATTAAGCAAAAGGACACTCATTAGACAGAGAGAGACTAGTCAAGGGGAATTCCAAATAATACAAATTATCTTCCCTGGATTCTCATGTTTAGGTGAAGAAGTTAAAAAGAGCTTAAGTGTGCCATCCATTGCTCCCACTTGGGAGCAATTGCTCATCACTTAAGAGGGCTGTTCACCAGAGGAGCAGAGTCCACACCGGGGCCCAAGGAAGGAAGGGGTGACAGCATTTTAGAAAATTACACTCTCTCCCCACAGGATAAGTTAAACAGATAGGAGTGTCTTTAATATCCACACAACCGATTGCTTTTCTATTAAAATGGCCAAGGAGTTTAGTCAAGCAATTTTTTTCCTTTATTTTTGTTAAATAAGGTTCCAGAAAGTATAGTGCAAACACTCAGTAGAAAAGTTGCAATTAAGAAATGTACATTCACATTTAACATTTCAGTCCATTCACTGTTTTTTTTTTTAAATAAAAATAGGACAAATTATTCAATTACTTGTCTCAATTTAATAATCTTGGAAAAGACTGGAAGGTACTCTACAGTGTTCAGTGGACGTAAAAATAGACCCGTATTGATTATACAAATCTATCATGAGAAGTTACCCAGTGATATTGAGTTGTTGTCGTTCGGGTACAGACATTTTGTTTCCGCGTCTAAAGAAGCATTTTCCGTGAGCTCTACCAGCGGGACAATGTGTCACCCCAGCCCACTCTGTGCTCCCTGGAGGGACACAGGAGGGCGAGGGGTTCACACAACCCTTCCCAATGAGTAAAGAAAATCCAAGAGTGAGCTTTGGGTTTACCTTAAATGGGAGTGGAATCTGCTGCTAAGAGATGGTCGGAATTGGTACATTAGCTCTGCTTGTGCAAGGTAGGGTGCAGTTGGTGTGAACGGTGTGCACGAGAGACAAGGGGAGTGCACTGAGGCTGAGAGGAGACACTCAGAAGGGGAGCAGGAGCTGCACAGGCTCAGGGTCCAGGATCCGCCGAGGCGGGACGCGCTGCGGCCAGCCAGCAGACGACCCCTGGTGGCCTGGGCCTGTCCCTTTGCACATGCTGCGTGTTTTGGAATCCAAACTGTTTTACACGGTTAGGAATTTCACAGCATGCGATGTTGAGTGCAAACGGCTCACGCGGCCACAGTTTCAAAAGAGATGAAGGCAAAACCACGTGGCTCTCTGGGGCTGATGCCCAGGGAGCATCGGCGACCGTGGCCCATGGAAGAGGCCGCAGCAGCGGCTTCATCAGGATTCCCGGAACGTGGGAATGGTGCCCTGAGACATGTGCTGCGTGCCTGGGCCAGGAGTTGCGTGGGGGTTGCTGGTGGGAGGCAAAAATCAAGTTCTGGCTACTGGTGGGCCCACTGCCCGTGGAGTGCCATCTGGAGCGTGAGCCCCACACATGGCTCTCTGGCTGGCTGGTCCCGCATGCTGCCCTGCATGCCCTCATGAAGCCCAAGGGTGGGCAGATCTCTGGGGGTCGTCTAGGAATTCCTCTCTGTTTAAACATCAGTTCTCAATAAGGGACTGCCAGCTGTTTTTGGAATCCAATCCTGATGAAGATGAACAGCCCGCTCTGGGAGACAGCCAGCCCTGGGGGAGTCAGGGACACCTGCGCTCTGCGGGCACCCAATCCTTCACCATCCACCATGTCTCTGCCTCACCTTCCACACATTCTCAGTGAAACCTGCTCTTGGACGTTCTCTAATCCCCAGGAAGGAACACTGACCGCCTCCTCCATGCCATAGCGTGACAAGGACATCAGAGGATTCTGACCTGGTAGAGCCCCCTGCTGGGGGCTGGGTCAGCTTCATGTATATGGAGAACTGTGTGCAGCTTGGGAGCATCTGAGGGCCTGGTTCTCTCCCAGGGCGATGGCAGAGAGGCCTTACAGAAAGTGACAGGACAACGGACCTCCTCACTGAGGGACGGTTTCTAAGACACGATGGCAGACGGGACTGCAGGATTCAGGTTTAGGACAGAAAGGATGACAAGACAGGGCAGGGATTCCAGCCCAATGTTGTAAGTCTTTGCTGGGGACCAGCTACTGGAGCAGGGGCCGCACTGAGAGGAGAGCGCACACGCTGTCTTCATCTCACAGTGTCAGGCCCAGCTGAGCATGACTCTGTGCCCGGGGACACCCAAGGGGTGGGCTGTGGGGCACACTCACTGCCTGGGGACCCGCCTGGCCGCTCAGAACCAGCCTGGCATGCACCCCCACCACTCACGTGCACATAAGCTAAGGGCGCCATCAAAACCGACACAACTTCCCCAATTTCACCGTGAGTCAAGAGGCGCCGAAGAGAATGAAAAACCAGGAGCTCGGAATGGGCAGGAACAGGATGAATCCTGGTCCTGTGCTGAGGACTGAGGGACTTCGTCCACATCTGTAGCTTCTCTGAGCCTCAGATTCTTCAACAAGGTGGGGAGCACGGCCACACCTCCCCCTGCCGGCTGTTTGGAGGAGGGCGGGGTGAAGCACAGGGAAGATGCTCCGTCAGCTACCGAGCTAGACGTGGGTCTCAGGCATGATGGCTTCCTTAGCTTGTGGTCACATGAAAAGTCCACCGGAGATGCAGTCTAACTGCACAGAGGAGTGATCTGCCATTTCCCTGTGGTTATGAGTGTAGAACAAACTGAATCCAGGGAAGTACAGGAATTTCACAGAGGAATGAAGGATTATATTAATAACTACAGGGACAGTCATTATTTGTGGCTGAAGAATGGGAGCCATCTGTAATCACAAGAGATCCGGGGCTTCCCCAGCCAGCTGTGACCCATTCCCTAGAAGACCATCTGTCTAGTGTTTTCTCCTTCAGCCCAGAGATTGAAGCCAGACCTCCAAGTGGCTCCCCAGGTGCAGGGAGGTGAGGGGTGTCCTGCCGGCTCCTTCCTCCAGAACTCCTGCACCAACAGCCACCCACCTGCAGCTCTCTCCACAGGCTTCCACATATACCAAAACCCAAACACAAACAAAAATAAAGCCACCACACGGATGGCAGGAAGCGGAACCAGGCCGGGGTCTTGATGCCCTGAACTCTATACCTATACTGGAGAGAGATTCTTTAAAAAAAAAAAAAAAAAAGAGGGAAAGAAGAAGGGAGGGAGGGAGGGAGGGAGGGAGGGAAGAAGTTTTCTTACTCTCTAGTAGTTGCTAGAGATGGAGGCTCGGGTTCCACCTGGATGCCAGCGGGGGTCAAGGCCGCCTTTCTGTCCACCCCTCCCTGCCCCCTGCTTCCAGGCTCGGGACCTCTAGGGGCACACAGGGACGGCTTCACCTGATGCCCTGGGGGGCAGTCATCTGTCTGAATCCCTAGTTACTCCTGTATTCCTGTATTCCTGTACTCCTAGTTTGTTTCTTATATGAATCCATCCTGATTCCAGGAACAAATAACTGATTCTAATTTTGCTTCTGCCATGCCATGCAAACACACATGCGTGCGCGCGCGCGCGCACACACACACACACACAGATTCAGATGAAGTTAGGCCTCTGGCCGAAAAGTTATCTTTGATCTTAGTGAACACATGTGTTATACTTTCAAGAAAATTAAGGAACATGAATGTTTGAGTTGCTACCATGAGGTCAAGCTGTTTAGGGAGGTCCAGCCCCAGTGGGGCACCTGAAATTGGGCTTGTTAATTTCATGAGACGGACAAAGAAGAAGATAGACTTCCTCTCGCCATCACAGGACCTGCCTCCCACACATGTCAGCACAAAGCAAAAGGAACTCCCTGAATCCTTTCCAAGGCTTCCTGGGGCTTCCCGGAAGTGAGAGTCCCCAGGCGCTTCCCTGTGTGCCCACAGTCTGGGGTGTGCCCCAGACCTGAGGGGGAAATCTAGATCGGGCCCCAGCCTCTGCGGCCGAGCCCACGGTCCCCAGCTGGCGTGACCGACCACCCTGCTGGCTGTGCCTGCCTGGCCCCAGCCACTCAGCTGTCCCCCGCATCCCACTCACCCTCCCACACTGTCTGCTTGGCGCCGGGCTCCCGGCCATCAGTTCACAGAGAATCAAGGATGCCCTCCCTGCTTTTGAGGGTGGGAAACAGTTGCCTGGTAGCACTCCCCAGGTGCCACCCATGCAGGTGTACTACCCCAAGCTCCTGAGACCACCAGGGAAAAGTCACAATTACACTCCCCCCACGGCACACAAGGCCAACCCTCCAGTACCTGGCCTGGTCTCTGCTCACAACAGACCAACAGACGCCATCGGACACTGGGCACTGTGTCAGCAAACTTCCTAGGGTAAAACCCATCTGTCTCCCAACTCAAGGTGGAGGCCTGAGCCATTACAGCTCGCCTCCAAACACCCAGGCCTAGGGCCCCCTGTCCGGCCTGCTGACCTCCAGACCTGGCAGCACAGCCCCCGGTGGACCTGGAACCTGACACAGACCCACCCTCAGCCCACGGTCCTGTGAAGGCAGTGCACACTCAGGAGGCTGCACGAAGAGATGCCACATCTTTCATCGTTCACAACTGAACTGGGAATGTTATGTGATAATCTGGGAGGCTAATGCACACTTGCAACTTTCAAAGCAAACTGCAGCTGGCGAGGGCAATGCCAGGCCCTGGGACACGGTCGTGTCCTCCAACTGCCAGCCAGCCACAGCCCACCTCTCATTTAAATATTTCACCAAAGCAAATACTTTGAAACCAATTGCCTCTACGAAGTTTGGATTTGGGGTTTTTTGTTTGTTTTGTTAATTGAAGCCATTACAAAACCAGGGCAAGTTAGTTTTCGGGTGGGGGGGGGCTAGTTATACACGATCGACGGGGCTGCACATTTCAGAATGACAAGTGTGACAGCAGGTCTGTAGTCCCCCCAGAAGGGAGCTGCTTGATGCAGCGCATATCATGGGAACCCACATTTCCTATGTGCGTGATGGACGTACACTGAGGCACCGTTTGCCTTATGAGTCATGCATTTTGTCCCCAGCAGGACCTGCCACATAGGGAGAAACCTCCAGGATCCCCAGACTCAGGGAATCACAGAACATGCCATTTGGAAGGGGGGACACTCCCTGGAAATGAGATGGGTCCACCTGCCAGGGAGAAAACCTAGACACAGCTGCCAGGCCAACCCAGCTCTTCCTTCCTGAGCAGCAGGTGAAAGCAAGGATTCAAATATTATATCCAGGTTCCTGCTGGGACAACGGTATCAGGTGGAGACAAAGCAAGGAAGGCTGGCAGGACCCTGTCCAAGCTGGCACATCGGCCAGGGGTTGGGGGTATCAGCGCCCCACAGTGCCCTTCAGTTTGGGGAAACGTACTCATGGCTTGTCTCTGACTCACCAGGCTGCTTTGGACCAGACCTGTCTCTACAGTTCGGAGTTAGTTATTGCTTCTAGTGACAGAAAGGATCGGAAGCCCTGGTGGCTCTGGAGTCTGATAAACACGGCAGGCTCACGGCGGCCGGGTCTGGGGGGAGGCGTCCACCCTGTAGGACACAGACCTCCGAGTGGACTGGCCCAGGGTTGGGGGCGGTGGAAGTGTTTGGAAGTTCAGGGCTGCGTTCTAATCTACTGAGGTCAGGCACAAGAGGCATGCAAGGGTCTTGAAAGGACACAAGGTCGGGGTCATTCCAAAGGGTAGCAGCCTAGCCAAGCAGGGGGATGCACTAGGGACCTCACGCATAGGCTAAAGTGTGCTGTTCACACTGGGTGTTGGGCTGGCCTTCATTTTGGTCAGAAGGGAGTAGGCAGCACCTTACCCAGTGCACTATTTACAGAGCATCTTAAAATAAATAATTTAGAGAGAATCCTACTCGGGAGGCTCTAACATTTGTACATGATTATTGTACAAGGTTAAAAATAAATAAGGCAATATCATACAGTCTTATCACAAATAAAAAGGAAATTGTTGACCAAACCCCAAGGAACGTTATGGCTGAACACGGCCCCTGTGCCCACAGGAAGCAAGTAGGGTTTGGAGCTGCTGATGATGAAGGTGGTTCTGCTCATCGAAGGGGAGACCTCGCCGTTTCAGAACAGCCGAGGCCCCGATGGCTTCCCGAGGTGGCGGTGACAGGGGGGCCACGCGTTCCATGGTTTTGCCAACCCACGTGGGAATCCCGCGGCTCCATGGACCCAAGGTCCCAGCATGGCAAGGCTGGGATCTCACCCCAGGCTCAGGGTCCATCTTGCTCAAGTCGATGTGAATTCAGAGCCAGTGGCTGTGGGAGCAACGACTGCTTCCTCACTGGCTGATGGCTGGGGCTTCCTCACCTTCGACCAACTGTGGCTCCTCATCTTTAAACAGAAACCTCGTGCTCAGAATATTCCTGACTTCTACCTGCCTCATCCACTTCTAAGGGGCCATGTGATCACACTGGTCACATTGAGATAACTCACGTGGCCCAGGATCCTCTCTGCAGCTTACAGCTTGCACCCTGAATGGAGTGCCCCCTTTGCCAGGCGACAGAGCGTTTTGCCATTGCCATGATCCACTGTGCCATCCACCTCCTCCCACCGTGCCCTGGGGTGGAAGCTCGGCCATGGGGAGCAGACGGGCAGCAGGACCAGGACAGCATCTCAGCCCCACAGCTTGGCACAGATGTGCACACCGGCAGAAGCCATGTGCTCTGGAGACGACTTGGTTCTGCCCTGTCTGTGGCAGGCGGGTGGCCACATCCAGGATGCATTTGAGGAAAGACTGTCCACCTGCCCACCTCTGTCACTGGCCCATCCACACTGGCTAAGTGGCCAACTCTGTTGGCTACCTGCCCCCACAGTCATAAGACACATGTCCAAAATGGGGGGAGCCCAGAGGACATGGGGTTCAGTCCAAAGTGAGCCCCTGTTCCAATACAGAAAAGTCGGGACCCCCAGGGAGGGGGTGGAGCCCTTGGAGACCAGCGAAGAGAGGGACATCCAGGCTGCTGACTCTGCCAAGCAGGGCTCCCTGCAACCCACAGGACCCCCCTCCAGATGCTGTCAAAGCTCTGGGTCTTGGATGGACAGCCCCCCCACATTGACTTGCCTGCCCAGAACCTTCCCTCCAGTTTCAAACTGCCCTCCTCCCTGCGGTTGCAAGTCAAGGTCTCCACGTCCAGCTATTTCTAGACAGTTCCTTCCCAATGGCCCTCCTGCATCCCTGCCCCCTGCAACAGCATATTCCAGCATGGTCATGCTCCTTGTCTCCATGGCAACCACAGAGATACACTGGTAGGAGATTCCCAGCCTTGCACAGAATTATTTGCAGTCGTTTTCCCCGCAAATTAGAGCAGGGACATCTAAACTGACAGCCATGAACGCCAAAACTCCACATCCATGGGACCGGTTCTGCTGGAGAAACGCCTTCCATCCAGGAAGAAGCTTTCTCATGCTTGTGAAGTTCACTTATCTTCAAAGTCAATGAAGCTTTGCACTGCTGTTCAGCATATAGGAACCCAAGATGCCACGGTAGAGAGGTAAGAAATGACACCAACTACCTTCTCTCCTTTGAACAAACAGTGGCGTGGGCAGAAAAGGGAATGTCCAGGTTTCACAGGAGCTGATGCACTCAGGTGGGGCAGGTGGAGAACGCAGAGACAGAACATGAACTATGCTGGTCACAAGATGTGGCTGCAGGGCCCCCAAGAATTCCAGAAGACCCACCTCTGACTCTCAGTGAAAACTAAATCTGAAGAAAGCCAGTGGCCACCACCACGCATGCAGTGGGACAGGGGCTTCTCAATTCTTCCCAAAACATCCCCTAAGGCCTGTCCAGCTCTACCCTGCTGATGGAGTCCTGACTCCCACTCCGGGCTCTGCAGGCCACTGCCCAGGGCTGGCGCTGCCCCCCATGGGACCCACACTGCTGGGCTGACGCTGATCCATCTCAGGGCACAAGGCGGGCGCCCCAGTCACTCTGCCAACCAGACCTCTTGAGGCTCTCACTGTAGCCTATGGCCCTGGAGAATGTCCTGAAGGTCCTGACACCTGGAGCTGACCCCGTCAACCTCCCTCTGCCACTGAGGTGAGGACAAAGCAAACACAGTCGCCGCTAAAACCTCGGTGTCCATGTGGTCAGGGTTCGCCCCTCACCCGACTCACTGCTAGACTCACTGCCCAGCTGCTTCAAGCCATGCCTGGACTGTGCCCCTTCCCCAGCCCAGTCACCAGCTCCCGGCCCTGCTCTGCTGGCTGGGCTGGTCCGTGTGGGAGCCCCAAAGACCCCCAACACCACAAGCATTTGTGCCCTGTGCCCTGAGCGGCTGGCATGGGCTCCACTAAGCCTCCTTCCCAGAGGCTCCAGGGGGCAGGTGTTGGCCTGGGGGGCCTGGGGCAAGCCCCGAGCCCTGCAGAGCCCCTGGCCCAGCTCCAACCGGGAGTCCGGCTGCAGGGGGTACCGGGGGGTGCCCCGCAGCCAGTCTGGTCTGGAGGCCAGCTCTTCCATAAGGACACATTTTCCGCTCTGAGTTCAGGGACCTGGTTTGGGAGCCATTTCCATCGGTTCTGCCTTCCAGGAAGTATGTCAGCATCTCGCCCTTGCCCTTGACACTGACTTTGCCTCGGCACACGAAGCGGTAGGAACCCCGCCGCAGCAGCCGGTGAACTTCCTCTGTGACCTGCAGCGGGGAAAGGCGGTCAACAGGGAGCCCACGGGAGGGTCCCTCCTCCCCCGGCACTGCCCACTCCGATGGCCCAGCCTCGGGCCTCCCCAGCTCTGCCTGGAGGCTGAGTCATGCTCTTCCCACGGCCACTCTGGTCTCTCTGTGAGAAGGACGTGGTCATGCAAAGAGCATGGGACTCAGGGGGGCCTTAACAGGGCCCTGGCAAACAGGAGAGGACAGCACTCACCATGAGGAGCACCGAGAGTGGACGAGCAGACTGGACGGGGCCCACGAGGACCCAGCCTCGGGGACTGGCATGTGAGCTCTGTGGTCACCCCCAAGCCAGATGACCGGACACCAAGCTCCAACTGAGGGCCAGAGCTACATGGCCTTACACGGTTCCCCAACAGGCTCAGTGCACCCCCGAAGTCCTTCATGGAACTGAGCCCCTGACTAGCCGGTTACACAGGGAAGATGCTATCGTCAGAAAGGTCACCTCTCAGATGTGGCCTCTGAGATGCAAGGTGGCAAAACATACGGTGATAAAAGTCTCTTTCCTTTCACACTGAACCCACCATTCATCCATTCAAAAAGATCTGCACTCCCTAGAAGCCTGACGTCCAGCTTGAGCCCAAATATACACACTGACAAAACCCTCTGAGTCTTATCCTGATGGCGAGCTCCCTCCTTTCTTGCCTTATGAAGAATGGGAGGCAATAAAATTCCCAGATAATTGCATAAAGAATTGCTGGAGGTAAAGGTAATCCACCACTACACACAGTAAAGCTGAAAATGAAGGTTTTAGGTTGGGATGGGCCTGGGTGTCCTTCCAGGTTGCCTGGGAGCGCCAGCTACCCCTGTCCTCTGTATCCCTCCACCTTAAGACTCGAGCCGGGAAGTTCCAGGCTGTGAGTTGGGGCTGTGCGTGATGTTGACGTAGTGGGTCCCAGAGAGGGTCCAGGTCAAGCGCTCAGAGGCACAGGTCCCTAAGAGGCTGAGAGGGCATCCCCCAGAAAGTCTGATTTTTAACCATCTTCAGGATAATCCCTATGTTTCCCAAGAGTCTGCCTAGGAACTCTCCCTAGAGTTCTCTGTGAGGCCTGGCCAGCATCCGGGACGGGGGGACACCTGCTCTGCACCCATGTCAACCTCACTCTGTCTAAGAGACAGTGCTGGACCCCCATAGAGGAATTTCCAGGGAAGTACCTGCTTGATCCCCAAGCGGATGGCTGAGGTGGAACCTGGGAATCGTCACAGGTACCTGCCTGAGAGCTAGTGCCCAGTGAACTGGGGCGGGGCCCCAGGAACTGAAGGGGCATGATGCGGGAGAGCCCCAGGCCAGCAACCTTCTCACTGAACTGCAGCCTGCAGGATCACACCCCAGTGTCTCTCTCGAGCCCTAAGGTGAAGGCACGGGTCTGGGGAGGAACGAGTGAGAAGTTGTGATAAAGTTAAAGGACCAGCGTTAACTGGCTGCAAGGTGGTGACTGCTGGGTGTGCAGTGCTCAGAGGCCGCCTTGAGGCCCAACCACAGCAGGAGGGCTTGGCCCTGCTCACCCAGCACCACGTTCTCGGCCACTGTCTTTCAAATCTTCAGTGCCCCGGGCGTCATGGCACCAAGGTCTCGTCCCCCATGAGCCACCCACAGGTTCCCAGGTCAGGTGGCCCCACTGCACCCACCTTTCAAAAGGCAAGGAAGCCCCTTCTCTTCTAGGGAGCTGTCACTACTCCCAACTAACTGTCCCCTGCCACTCATCACCCCAATTATGCTCCTGACCACAGAGGGGTCACCCCGCCCCCCACCACTGCAGCCGCAGATACACTGAGCTGCATGGCTCAGTGTCCCCACCCAGAAGAGGCAGACAGGAGCAGGAGGACGCAGGCTGCTGGACTGGGTGGCCACCCCAGCACGACCCTTGCCCCTCCCACCTCAGTCTCCCACCGCCAGGATGGACACCTGGGCCCTGGGGACTTCTGAGTGCACTGACCTGGATCCTGCCCTGGACGCCGGTACTGTCCATCCGACTGGCCACATTGACCGTGTTTCCCCAAATGTCATACTGCGGCCTGCGAGCCCCGATCACTCCAGCCACCACGGGGCCAACGTTGATGCCTGGAAAACAGCCACGGCATGGTGTCAGTGCAGAGGCTTCCGAGGGGAGGCGCTGCCCCTCGTGAAGTCACGGCTTCCTGGAGTCACCAAGCAACACTTCTCCCCAAAGCAAGGACCCTAGAGCATTGCCGAGGGGCAGCTCCCGACCTCTACTTGCACGCCACACCATTAGCCAGCAGTCCCCATCACAAGAAGAAGTCTCATTTCCTGGAAGCGCGACCCCATGCTGAGTCCTGCTGCTAAGAAAGCTAAGCTTTCAGTTGGCAGGTGTGTTCCCACACCCAGCTCCCTCTTCCAGAAAGGGCAGCAGCTCCTGTTTCCCCGGATGGGATCCCTCTGTTCTTTCCGGTGTGGGGCCCAGAACTAAGTATTTGAGGATGCTCTAAAGAGAGTGAGGCTCCCTTCTCTTTATGTGGTCAGGTTTTAACTGGCCTGGACAGTGACACAGGCCCAGGTGGCCCAAATCTCCCCTGCAGCCAGGTCTGGGCTGACACCACATCACTCCTTCTGACTCTGCATCAATTTTTCTGAGCTTACCCAAGCATATTAATATTTCAGACACTGACCCAGTCATTCCCCTAAAGCCTGGGCAACAGGTGCTTGGCGTCTTTGGGAGGCGGCAGGGGCAGAACAGGCTGAAGTGAGCCAGGAGGCTCAGGCTCGGTGGATGCGGGGACTCAGGGAGAAATCCCAAAAGGGCCACTTCCAGATGGCTGGGGGAACCTGGGGAGCCCCTCTCTACCGCCCTGGAGGCCCTAATCCATGTGGGTGAGACTGAGCCAGGATCCAGCCACCTGTCTGATCAGCCGCCCAGGCACGGAGGTCCAGTTGGCCTGTGGGTCCTCAGTAGGAGAGTAAGAAACAGAATCTCCCTGATGGAAACTTGGATCTGTTTCCTGTCACATCCGTTCATCTATGAATCTGAGCCTGTGGCCCCAGAGAACTGAACCCTGCAGGTGAGGCACAGAGGGTGCTCTGCTCCCACCTCCAGCACTTCCCGCGGGCCGGGCACCTGGGCTAGGTCAGCCCTCGTGTTTAAGTGCATCAGAACTGCTCCCGCTCTGGTGGACACTGGCTGACACCCCTCAAACCCAGCTCTAAGTTCTGTTTTTAAGGTCACTAAACATTTGAATTGTAAAACAAAAATAAATGTCCAGTTTAACTGTATCATAGACTAACAGGTAAGGGTGGGGAGAAAGAAGGGAGGGAGGGACAGACAGAGGAAGGAAGGAAGGGAGGGAGGGAGAGAGAAAAAAAATCCTGTTATTTCATGAAAGAGGAAACTCCTTCATACCCCACTCCCTTCATCAAAAACATTACAAGGTTTTCAGTTTCCTCAAGAAGTATAAAGTATGATAACTTTTGTAGAGTCAGCAAAGCCAAGAATTTTCTTGCACCTAGTGTGACCTGCATTTTCCAAATTACTTCTGCTTATCTGTATATTGCCACTATAAAGGTTTTTTCCATCATAAACTACCTTTGAATATTGTGCAAGATATTTTGTGTATATTGCAACATAATGAGATGCCACTGAATGAATTTAATTTCTGTTCTTGGTATATATGCATTAACAAAAGTGGGTGCGACTCGGAGCATTTTCTGAAGTTTTCAAGCCTTGGAAAGAATTGCATTCCATTTTCCTGCACCAGGTTAGGGTCACTGTGCTGTCCAGTGCTGAAAAACAAGGAAGAAAGGGTAAAAATCACGGACACCGGAATTTACCTATTTCTTTCTGTGTTCTTAGAATTTGTGTCCCTTCAAAACCTGATTTTGCTTACATTTTAAGGAAATTTTTCCATATTTTTAATCATTCTTTAACTTTCCTTCACCTAATCCCTGCTCTTTATATATAACATTTGATATATATAGTAAGTCCCTGGAGAAGGAAATGGCAACCCACTCCAGTATTCTTGCCTGGAGAGTCCCATGGATGGAGGAGGCTGGTAGGTTACAGTCCACGGGTTCGCAAAGAGTCGGACACAACTGAGCGACTTCACTCACTCATATATAATACGCATGTCAATATGTTATCAGCAAAGATTATTAGAACTTTTTAAATAATCAGTATTTTTGTACAGTTTTTAACAGCATACATATATGTTTAATTTTATATGTTTCTAGATAGACTATCCAAAAGAAAAATTTTAATGTCTCTTAGAATTTTAAATATTTGCATTGAGAATATCAGGAAAAAGCTTATATTACCATATTTTTCCC
Source organism: Neotragus pygmaeus (assembly GCA_006410875.1). Lineage (NCBI taxonomy): Eukaryota > Metazoa > Chordata > Mammalia > Artiodactyla > Bovidae > Neotragus > Neotragus pygmaeus. The sequence goes on along the minus strand of SJYV01011467.1, from coordinate 144,413 downwards.
ACAGGATCTCAGATCCAAGCCTTGGTTTTGGTTTTTTACTCCTTTTTAGTTTACATGTTCTCAGAAAGAAGATTTCTCAGCGGATGGAAAGAAAGGGAGGTATTTCAATATGTTATTCATTTCTTCTCCCACAAGTGAGATGACATTTATTTCTAGTTTACTACCTGAGACAGACGCAAATTAAGGGAATTTGAGTCAATGTACAATACTCAAGAGCATCCTAAAAATTAGTTGAAGAAAATTAGTATCATGCTATCATTCATGCCTTTTTTTTGTTTTGGTATCTTCTTTACCCAGTATTTCTTATACTATAACTCATACAAATAAACATTCTTGGCCTAAGACATGGCTTAAGTCTTAAATTATAGTCAGTATACTCCGATTATTCCTAATTCTAATATCTCTTATTAAATTGCTGCTACTTGTTTTGTATCTGATAAAACACAGGTCCGATGCCTTACTACCACATTATGAACATGAAGACCTTTTTCCTCTGTTGGGATTTCTTAGGTAAAGAGTTTTCTCTTTCTCTATTCCCTCTTTACAGTTTTATTCTTTCCTGTACCAACACTTCAGCAATAGAGCTACCCAACATGCTGTGTCTAGCTGCTTTCCAAAAAGTGAAACATACTACCTTATAGAGATGTTCTATTTATTCAAAGTGCTTATTATAAATGTGCTTTAGTTTGATTTACAATGTTGTGTTAGTTTCTGCCATACAAAGAAGTGAATCAGTTATATACACATACATATATCCAGTCTTAGATTCTATTCCCATGTAAGTCACTACAGGGTCTTGAATAGAGTTCCCTGTGCTATACAGCAGTCTGAGATGGTATTTTTCTCAAGGATTCTACAAAGAAATTAAATAAAATGTAATAACGTTCCAGTGACAGAGGAGAAATTTTTCCATTGTTGCTAGAGTTAAAATTGTGAGTGTACCATAATGGCTGTGTTAGCTGGGCGTTCCACTGCTGTCCTAGTACTTTTCATGGTTCCTTGGTTTATTGGCTAGTAACATAGTCATAAAGTCCCTTGGCAAGGAACTGGTTTTCTTCTTTTAAAATTTAGTCAAGAATCTATGGTTTAAAAGGAAAAAGAAGGTCACTTCTTGGAGGCCTGCCTGGTTAAACAGGTTAGGCAGTATATTTTTTATGAAGTCAAGTAAGTGTGAAGGTAGTGAAGTATCATGGCTCACGTGGCATAATGAGTAAAGAAAAACTCTTCTTGCTCAGATTTGTTCCCCCAGGCTCTGTGCATTATCCAAGGGACACACTGAGTCATCTGAATTCAATCATTTCAGATCCCAAAGGTTGGTTAGAGATATACATGAGGTAGGAGGTTTAAAAATTTGTCTAAAAAGTCAAATTGGTTTAAATTCAACATAATTTTTATTTTAAAGAATCTTCCACCTCACCAGAATTGTGCCTGCCTCCTGAATTAATGGAAGAATGACTATAAAGAGACTCAAAGAGATCATATCACAAATGAAAAAGAAAAGAGTAGAGAGTTTTAGTTAATTGCCAACTTCACAGAGCAAGTCAACAGCAGCTGGAGATGAACAGAGCTAAAATGTCAACTCTTCCTTTCCACTGATAGGTCCCAGTCCCCCATACTCCTAACACAGGCAGTCTGCATAAAGGCTCATCTGTCTCAAAATTGTGAGTGTTTGGTGTGTTATAGAGGTGAACAGTTCTCCATAGCCCTCTTCAGATATAGTAATGTGTGCCACTTGTTTTCCTGGATTACCGGGATCCAAGCCCCTTCTTTAGCCTTTTAATTGTCCAGTGGTAACCAAGTGCTCTCTCTGGAGTATTGCTAGAGTTTGTTTTCATGAGGTAGCAGGATAATTCACAGGGGACTTCTGGAAACAGATCGGACAAGGAGTCAGCTGCTGTGTTAGAGCAGACAAAGGTGGTAGCTGGTCTCCAAGATGAGGTAGTGGTATGGGTTTTCTAGTCAAATTGCACTGGGGCATTCATAAGACAAAGGTCTGTATAGTCAAATCTATGATTTTTCCAGTAGTCATATATGGATGTGAGAGTTGGACCATAATGAAGGCTGGGTACCAAAGAATTGATGCTTTAGAACTGTGGTGGAGAAGACTCTTATGAGTCCCTCAGACAGCAAGGAGATGAAACCAGTCAATCCTAAAGTAAATTAACCCTGAATATTCATTGGAAGGACTGATGCTGAAGCTGAAACTCCAATGCTTTGGCCACCTGATTTGAAGAACTGACTCATTAGAAAAGACTCTGATGCTGGGAAAGATTGAAGGTGGGAGGAGAAGGAGATGTCAGAGGATGAGATAGTTGGATGGCATCGCTGACTCAATGGACATGAGTTTGAGCAAATTCTGGGAGATAGTGAAAGACAGGGAAGCCTAGCGTGCTATGGTCCATAAGGTCACAGAGTTGGACACGATTTAGTGACTGAACAATTTATAAGCCTCAAGGCTGTCTTATTCCTGGGTCAGTGATCCTAGCACTCTGGAACCACCAACAATTTTAGAATTAAGAATAGGTATTAGAATTGTCCCCATCCCTGAGCTTTGCTCTTCTTCTTTTCCTTCTCCCCCAACTCTTCCATTTCATTAAAAAAAATTTTTTTTTTCATTTCTCCTTGCCATCTACCTCAGTCTCTTTTTACTCTGACACAAAAGAATTTGTGCTATTTCTTTTTACCAATATTAGAATTTAAGGAATTTTCAAGAAGTACTCAGCCATTAAAAACTCAATCCCTGCATTCTCTGGAAGAGCATTTATTCCTCAGTGATAGGAACATCACTTTTCATGTACCCACTACACTGTGGAATATCCAGGGAGGAGACTTCCTGCTATAGCAATGAGAACAAAATTCTAGTTAGGTTCTCACCAAGTCATCCTCCTGTTATCTTTGATAAGAAGCACCTTAGAGGGAATGAGTCCTGCGTCTGAAGAGAATCAAAATCCCTTGTTCCTTCAGAGGATGGGTGGAAAAGTAGATACAAGAGGGAGGAGAGAAGGAATGGAGAGAGGGAGAAAGGGAAGGCAAGAGAGAGAAGAGAGAGGGGTAGAAAAGGAGAGGAGAGAACAGGGAAAAAGGAAAAGATGGAATGAGAAGGGGTCTCAAGAGAGGGGAGGAAGGAAAGGGGGCAAGAGAAAAATGAAATTTTTAATGTGTGATAGAATACTTTAAAAGGCCATTCTCCACTTTTCTGGGCATCTTTATAGTGGAAATATGACAAGGCAAACCTTGTCATAAAACAGTGAAATAACACTCTATAAAGTTCCAAACAATAAAAGAATGCCTTTGGTGAAGCATATGACAAGCTCCATGCCCTGAGAGTTGTAAGGGGGCACATTTAACTTGGTGATCCTGCTGACGTAGTGACTGCACACCCAGGGCTGCCCTAGGGAGGATGGTGCTGTTGGAACCCTGCCAGTTGACTTTTGAACTCAGAGCCTTGCTAGCCTAGTTCCTTTTTCACTAAACAGGTGGCTCCCTCACAAGCAGTCTGTGTGTACCTGTTACCTTGTCTGGGCCTATACAAGAGTCCCTCTGTCTTCAGAGTTGGGTTCATAAAGTCTTTGATGACAACATGAATTCCTACCAGATAAGAACAAAGCAAACTCATTGAACTTACAATATGAATAAGGCAGCAGATCATGTTTGCTTTATTAAAGCTTTGCTCATAGAAAAGTAGACCATGATTTGGGGGATAATGATTAGAAATGTTGATTTCCCTAGTAGGACTGACTAGGGATTCACTAGTTCCCTATAGGAAATTGGTAATGTTCCAAACTAGCAGAAACCAATGTGACCAGCCATTTCAGTCTTCCCAACTGTGATGTTTCTTGGAATATGGGACCTCGGTCTTAAAAGTGGGAAGGTCTTAGGCAAACCAAGAGGAGTTGGTTACCCTTTGTCCATCACTCATCACTGCACTACTTGCCCTCCTCAGACTTGGCAGCTTGAAGATGAGTTGAGCAATTCTCTAGAACTGACTTTCTATGAAAGGTTTTTATGAAAGCTACCCCTCCAGAGAACCCAAGGGCTGACGCTATGTCTCATCCATTTTCATGTTCCTGAAGCCTGATACATCGTGTGGCACTGAGAAGAACTGANGGAGCTCAGATCCCAACTGGTTTTTCTCCTCACTCACAGGTGAGGGTCAGGAGCCCAGGAGGACCGACGGTCCAGCCTGAGCCTACACCGCTGGGCTCCTGCACAGTGTATCAGATACCCAGGCCTGCTGACAGGAAGCGGGGCATCTTCCTCCAGGTAAGTGTGGGCTCAGAGGTGTATCTGAGAGTCTCTAGGACAATCATGATTTCTCCTGTGTTGTGTGAGCTGGACAGTGATTCTTCCAGGCTCTAAGTCATGGATACCCAGTGGTCCCTGCATCCCTTGCACTCCTCTGGGTGGCGCCATCCTCCTTCCTGTGAGATAAGGGAGTCTGGACCAGTGACCCCTGCGCATGAGGAAAGGCCCAAGTCACAGGCTTCCAGGGCAGTAGAGAAAGGGTGAGCTGGCCCAAGCGATGGGATAGCTTGCCGCCACATACCAACACGGAGCACAAAGTCGTTATAAGACTGGTAGTTGATCTCATCCAGGACATCAAACATCTCGATGGCAAAATCTGCCAACGTGCTGAGGTGGGAGGAGATGCACTTCTTAGCCTGGATGTGAGCACACACAGGTTATTACATTTGAGGGATGTAAAGGCAAAGAGGACAGGGACACTCAGCCAGTGACCTGCAGGGGTGAGGGGACTAGCCTGTACCCCTCATGGGATCAGACACTTGATCCCCATGTCAATAGCTGGCTGGGGCTGGAGGCCAGCTGGGTGGTTCTCATCAGGGATTGAGTCGCACTCTACAGCTGCNTCCCACTCCACTGTCAAGAGGGTGAAACATGAGAGATGGGGTCAGAGGAACATCGATAAAGATGATAGCAATATCATAAAAAGCAATGCCAGACAAAAGACAGTGGAACTGTATCTTTAACATATGGAAAATAAAAAAAAATCAAAAACCCATAATCCTAAACCCAGCAAAAGTATCTTTCAATCATGAAGGCAAAATGAAGAGTTTTTCAAACATACAAAAGCTGAAAGTATTCATTACCAACAGACTTGAGAGAACCACATGCCCTTCAGGCAAAAGGAAGATAACACCGGATAGAAACCCGGAAGTGCACAAAGAATGAAAAGTACCGGAAATCATAACCAAGTGGACAACAAAAAAATTCTTTCTCATTATAATCTATCTTTAGAAAGTAAACTTTAATATTTATGATGGAAATAATAATATATTTGGGGGTTATCATATATGTACAAATGAAGTCAATGATGATGTCCATGCAAAATCCCTAGGATGGAAAAAACTGAGGTATATATTGTCATTAATATTAAGGTTCTTAGATGTAAGGTAGTATAATGGCACTTGAAGACAGACAATGCTGAGCATCTATTAAAATAACACAGCAAACAGAGCTAATAAAAATACAGATCAAGTAGAACAATAAAAATATTTAATTAACCCAAATAGGTAGAAAAAGAGGGAAAAGAAAACAAATAGATGGGCAGGTGGGACAAATAGGAAACAGCAACATGGAAGATTAAAATACAATCACATCAATAATCACACGAAATGTAAATTATCTGAAGACCTCATTTAAAAGGCAGAGATTTAGGAATTAGATCAAAAGGCAAGATTCAATTGTATGTTGCTTACAAGAAATCCACTTTAAATAAAAAGATACAATAAGGGGGCACTCTCCGTCCCACTTCTGATGTCTATGTCAGAAGCTTTCTCTTCTCACTTTAATACAATTCTGCTATACAAAAGTTCTTGAGTGATCAAGCCTGGTCCCTGGTCCCAAAGCTAAATCTTCTTCTTCGGAGATCACGCATCTGACATCGTTCACCATAAGCTATCTCAGGGGCTTGTCTGGGATCTTCAGGACAAAGTAAAAACACTCAGAGCTCTAGCCTCTCTGCTTTCTCAGTACGCACGTTTTCTGCTTTACTTTACTAAATCTACGGTGTGCTTGTGTGAATGAATGACACACCCTGAACGAAGCAAGTGATGAGCCCTCCTCTGCAGTTTCCCAATGACTCATAATGACTAAAAGCAGCCCCAGAAAGGGGAGCCTTGTCCAGGATTTATACGAACCTGTGAATGCCAACAGTCACCCAAGGTCCCTGCTAGGGGAGCGGCCAGTGATGGGCAAAGCATGTGGACCGAACTTTCCTTTCTGTCACCTTTTCCTGGTCTCTGACTATTTCATAATTTCATGGGGAATCAGAACTACTAACATAATCTGTTGGATCACAGATTATGTGGACTTGTGATTCATGCCATTACTATGTAGTTTTACTCAGACCCCAAACTTGGTAGTCACAGAAGCGCCTAGCCTTGCCAGGAGCCAGAAGTTACAAGAGCATGTTTGGGAGCGAGGCGGAGCTCTAGCTCCAGCAATGTCTCTCAGGCTAGAGGTCACTCTCTTTGCTGCCTGCCTCAGGGGCAAGCGATCTGACAAAGAGTCTTTGTCATGGCTGTGTCTCCTATCTATGTGGATACAAGCACTGCTGGTGACCACGAGGTTTTTGAGGACACAGATCGGGAGTTGCAGGATCTGGTCAAATTGGAAGTGCAACAGGCTTCTTCCTTGGGTAGCACTAGCTCTTCGTGGACCAGAGGAGGCTTCCTGGTGGCTTTTGTCTCAGCTCCTCAGATATTCCTTTTGTGGAATCTGTGGAAATGAACTAGAAGGACCGGCCCTAATAGCTCAGGAACAAAAATCACTTTTTCCTTGCCAGCCAACCCTCCACCACCTCTTTTGCTCTCACATACACTGGCATGGTGACTCTCAGAAAGGACATCGTGATTGTTGGGCATCCCTTTATGACTCGCTGCTTCTACTGCAGTCAAGACTGTACACAGGAATGTGCACAGGCACATCCTCCCCCTAGGAGCCCTAGCTTGGGAAACATTCTGGGAAAACTACTCTGCTCCACCTCAGGTGGCATCAGAGAAAAGGGCAGATCAAACAAAGGCCTTCGTGGTATGACACTAAATCAGCTTGGGATGCTGTCTGGAATGCACCCCTGGTGCGTCTCCACCCAACCTTGGTGGTAGGATCAGGAGGAGCAAGTAAAATGCCTGTGTTGGTAAGGGGCAGACTAAGTCCGACCAGGGAAGAAAAGCTTTGGTGGAGAGCCTGTCTACACCCCCATCTAGAGCAGAGAAGGACCCTTCCCAGTTGAAAAAAGCCACAGCTGTGGATGCCGCTTTTTTCTCTCTTACAGATGGGAGCTAGCAGTTCCAGAACCACTCCTTTAAAATGTATTTTTTAAAAGCTGGGACAAGTTTGATCTCCAGGGTTTAAAAAGACATGCCTGACCTTCTTCTGTGATACTGAATGGCCACAGTATCCTTTAGAAGACAGGGAAAGCTGGCCTGTTGAAAGGTCTCTTAATTATGATACTATTTTACAACTAGATCAGTTCCGTAGAAATCAAGAGAAATGGGTAGAAGTGCCGTATGTGTTGCTCTTTATGTCTCTGCAAGGCATGCCAGACCTATGTCCCAAGGGTGCAGATTTGGGTGTGAAACCTTCAGCTGCTTTCTGTCCTCTTACTTTGCCCCTGTATCTGGGGCTCCCAACTGAATAGACTGAGACTCAAAGGCACGCTTTCAGGAGGGGATTCCTCAGTCTCAGTATAAATTCAAACCATACCAGTTGTGGTCCAGACTTTCTAGAGGATCCAGAAAAGTTCACAGAAGCCTTTATAGGGCTAACTTTGTGACCTTACTTGGAGAGATCTAATGTATGTCTTGGGACAGACAGGCTAACGTCTGACTCAAGAACTCGAGTTTTGGGAGAAGCTACTACTTTTGGAGATGAATGGCTTGAACGTGAGACAAGGGAAAATAAGAATCATGAAATAGCCCCTCCTTCCTCCTGGGAGCCAAGCAGTTCCCATAACAGAGCTGCTTTGCCTGATGTATTCTTGAAGGACTCGAGCGAGTACGAGCTAAGACTGTAGGGTATGCTAAGCTGACTGACATAGAAGAGGGAGAGCAGGAAACTCCTGATGAACTCCTGTTAAACTCCTAGACAGATACGGGGGCTCTCCGCAAGCTTACTGACGTTGATCCTGAAAGTACAGAGGGAGAAATGGTCTTAGAAGATAAATTTCTCTCTCACTAAGCTCCAGATATCTGCTATAACTCACAAAACAGGCGTTCGAACCAAATCAGTCTTTAGAAAAACTGTTGTAGCTGGCTCAGGCAGTATATCATGGTAGAGAATATGAGGAGGAAAATAGCAGGCAGAAAAGAACCAGGCAACAGACTGAAGCCCCAACAGTGGCTGTTAGACCTGCTCTGAAACAGTCTGCGGAAAAGTGCCCAGAGGGACCCAGGTGAAAAGGGAGGGGTATCTCAAGTGGGACTGCCATCAGGCATCTAAGCCACCCCCAGCTCCGTGTCCAGTCTGCAAAGGACCACACTGGAGAAGAGCCTGCCCTCTGAGGTGTAGGCCCCGAAGGTCAGGCTCTCAGGACAATCAGGACCAAAGGTGCCCAGGGGTCCCCACACAAGCTCCCATCCTAATTATACCTGAGGAACCCTGGGTTTTAACAATTGTGGAGGGTCAATCAGTCCAATTTTCTTTTGGACACTGGGGCAACTTTCTCTGTGCTCACTGAAGCCCCTGGCCCACTTTCCTCCTGATCCGCTACCATAATGGGACGGTCTGGACAAGTCAATGTTATTATTTCAGTCATCCTTTAAGCTGCAACTGGGACTCTGTACTATTTTCTCGAGTTTCTTATCATGCCAGAGTCTCCCTCACTCCTTCTGGGGAGGGATATATTGAACAAGGGCCAAGCCTCTGTTTTCATAAATATGGAGCCTGCTCTTTCTCTCCCATTAGTAAATGCAAATCCTAGAGTGTGGGCTGATGGAAAAACTATGGGTTGAGCACAAAATGCTGTTCCTATCATTGTCAGGCTCAATGACCCTCACCTATTTTCACATCAAAAGCAGTATTCACTAAAGTCCGAGGTTAATAAATGGTTAAAATCTTACTGTACTGACTTCTCATGATGTAAGTGGGATCTTAAACTCTAAAGTTCAGAGTGACAATGGCTGTCTTTAAAGCTGCTGTAACTCAAGGGGTGTCAAAAGTTCTAGGAATAGAATACCACTTACACTGTTTCTGTGGACCCCAATCTTCAGAAAAAGTTGAAAAGGCTAATGACATTATGAAAAGACATCCATGTAAGCTAACTCAAGAAACACAAGACAGTTCGTTTAAAGTCCTACCTGTAGCTTTAATGAGGGCTCAAACTGCCCCTAAGAAGGGACTGTCTCTATGACAGAGTGTTTTTGCATACAGATATTGTCATAGATCCTGAAGCCTTAGAACTATGTGACTCAGATTTCAGCTTTTCAACCTCATCATCAGTTGAAGGCTTCCCATGGTGGGTTACTCCACCTCAAAGAAAGGACTTTCTTCAAGCCTGTGAATACCTTCACCAACAACAACCATATGTGATGCCTCTTCTTGATCTGATGACATCTAACAATCCTAAGATGGACTGGCATAACATACTGTACCTTAACTATAGATACAATGTGACTTTTAATTTTGATTTGGTTTTAACTTGGTTTAATGACTCTTTTGCCTTACATCTGTAACGGTAAAGTGGGGTTTGTTTGTAACCATCCAAAAGGTTTTAAGGTATAATAGGTTGTCCAGGCTCCTATGAGTGCCACAGCCTCCTCCAACTATTACTTG
>SJYV01011467.1:112011-122246 GCA_006410875.1 Neotragus pygmaeus | reverse complement strand
AGCCCTGTGCCCCTCACCTGAGCCCCGCACCCTCACCTGAGCCCTGTGCCCCTCGCCTGAGCCCTCCACCCTCACCTGAGCCCTGTGCCCCTCACCTGAGCCCTGTGCCCCTCATCTGAGCCCTGTGCCCCTCACCTGAGCCCTGTGCCCCTCACCTGAGCCCCGCACCCTCACCTGAGCCCTGCACCCTCACCTGAGCCCCGCACCCTCACCTGAGCCCTGGAAGTGGCTCAGTCACCCTTGATCATGTCCAGATCACCTCCCCAGGGTGGAGTGACCTTCAGTGCCCATACAGGATGGTCACAAGCCTTCCTTTGTGCACAGCACCCCTCAGTCCACAGTGCAATCCATCACTGACTTTTTGCAGAAGGTTCTCAAACCTAATTTGCAGGAGAGGCAGCAAAGGCCCAGGGAGGTGCGGGAGGACTCCGATGGCCCAGCCCTTAAGGACCCCAGGGCCCCAACTCCAAGTTCCCTCCCCGCCCCTACCCACACGTGCAGCAGGCCAGGCCCAGCACACAAGGTCGGTGGGAACACCCTCGGGTCCGCAGAGCTCAGGGCCTGAGAAGCAGCGATCTGAGGAGAATGAAGGCTCCGCACAGGAGGCGCTCTCAAGCTTACCTTTCGCCGATGCGAGGGCACAATAAAAAAGGTCTCGATGTTATGCGTTTTCAGAAAGCTGTTCCTCTCGTGTCCGTGTCCCGGCTCCACCTCATAGTCACCGTTCAGGCACGCCAGGGTGGTCTTTGTGATGTGAACCTTCCTGTGGAAAAGGACATGGAGATCCCTGCTCAGAGTCAAAGCGGGGCCTCCCCCACAGGGCTGACACTCTGCAGGGTCCTGGCGGGGATGTCCCCTCCCCACGGGCAAGCTCTGGAAGGACCACTCAGGTTCCCTGGGGCACAAGCACAGGGGGCTGGCAGGTGGAGAGGGGCATTAGGGGGACCCGGAGGGAGGGGAACATGTGCAGAGAGGGGTTGAGAGCAGAGACAGCTGCAGGCAGAGGGGAGAAGTGGCCAGAGCGGAACTGCAGCTAAGGAGGGAAGCAAGTGTCAGGATGCAGAAGGCACGCAGAGGGCGGCGAAATGAGGGAGAAGGAGGCCCCAGGCCGTGGTCTGTCCCCAAAATCCCCAGGGTGGGAGGACTCGGCCCAGTGTCCAGCCCTGCAGGGGAAACGGCAATGCTCTGCCTCCTCTGTCCCCACAACCCCACAGTGCCCGGAACCCTCTGCGGAGGCCACTTCTGGCCGCACACAGCCGGTCTGCTGTCCGGTCCTCATTGTGCAGCACTGAGCGCAGCTGACGGCGCTCCTCCTCCCCGGGCCCTCCCCCTGACGCCTGCATTCCAAGAGCACTCCTTCTCACCACCCTGCCCCTCCCCCGCTCCTCTCTCTGCCTCTTGGCTCCCCTTCTCTCAGGGACTCTCAGGCCTTCATCACTCTCCCTCCTCCTTGTGCTCAATGTGGAGTCCCAGAGTTTCAGTGTCCCCGAGCACCTGTGAGCCCCTAACTGACCTCGGTGCCTGGGAAGACCCAGTCTGACTGATGAAAACGCCCCCCCCCCAGCCCTGTGTCATGCTCCCCTCTTGTGCCCTCCCTAGAGTGCTCCCTGTGGCCCCCAAGTATGTGAACCCCACCCGGGCCAGGAGCTCTGTCTTTGCTGCCGACACCCCCCTCCAGGAATAGCACTGCATCCATCAGGTGCTCTGTAATCACTACGCTCCTGGCTGGTGGTCTTTCTTTGGTAGGGGGCGGGGAGAGGAGTGTCTCCAAAAGGTGAGGTGGAGAAGAAGAGGGAAGAAGGAAGCCAAGTAGAGAGCGGGCACGGGGGATGAGGGCCCTCCTGGGGATCTGGTAGATGGAGTCAGGGGAGCGGAGCTACAGGTCAGCCCCAAATTGAAAGAGGCCCTGGCCAGGTGAGGGGGCCTGTGGAGAGCTCCCTGACGGTGGGAAGTCCCTGTGCTTGTCCTAAACATGAAGCTGCAGAGCAGGGAGGACCCGTGGGATCTCAGCAGGCAGGGGAGGATGGAGGTGGGCAGCTCCTGTCACCTCCTTGCTGGCTGACGGTCTGGACTTTGTGCCAGACAAGGGACTGTGAGCACAGCTGCCAGAGGGGGAGGTGGCAGACACAGTGAGAAAGTGTCTACAGTGACCCCCCCCAAGACCCTGCTCTGAAGGGCAGAGACAGGGTAGAGGGAGCACTGAAGGACACGGTGTGGGAGGGAGGGGTCAGTGCCTTCCAGGGTCCCCCCAGGGGATGTTCAAAGGCAGCCTGGTTGAAGACAACAATGCCAGGGTTTTTGAGCTCACTTAGAAATGCCCTAGGCTTCCCAGGTGGCACCAGTGGTACAGAATCCGCCTGCCAATGCAGGAGACATAAGAGACGTAGGTTTGATCCCTAGGTTGGGAAGATCCCCTGGAGGAGGGCATGGCAACCCACTCCAGTATTCTTGCCTGNTCACTTAGAAATGCCCTAGGCTTCCCAGGTGGCACCAGTGGTACAGAATCCGCCTGCCAATGCAGGAGACATAAGAGACGTAGGTTTGATCCCTAGGTTGGGAAGATCCCCTGGAGGAGGGCATGGCAACCCACTCCAGTATTCTTGCCTGGAGAATCTCATGAACAGAGGAGCCTGGAGGGCTACAGTCCATGGCGTCAAAAAGTCAGACACAACTGAAGCAAGTGAGCATGCAAAAATGCTGTGGCCATTCCTGGGACAGGTGCAGTGAGGCTTTGAGGAAGATTTTCCCTTTTTCTGCTGTTGGATTCTAATCTCCAGGCTCACTACTTTCTCAAGCCCCATAAGCCTCCCTTTCCTGATTTCAAAGCCACTCTCCAGAGCGCGCCGAGCAGCCTCGGATGCCACCTGGCCCTCAGCCAAGCTCAAGGCCTCAACACACAGAAAGGGGACCCCTGTTTCCACACTCCCCGCTGAGGCCAGGCCAGAAGGGAGGAGGAAAGACGTGGCCCAGAGGACGGCAGGCCTCCAGGGTGAGAACAGGATGCCTGGGGGCAGGCAGAGGACAGGCAGCCGGGGTCAGAGGGCCCACAGAAGAGGGCACAGAGCTTTGCCCTGAAGTTCAGAGGAAGTGTGCAAAAGCAGACACACAAGTGCAAGCTTCTAATGCTCAGCTCTAGCCCCTGGGAACCACAGCTGGGCCCGGCAGCAGCTGCAAGCACAGCCCGCGAACCCCTTAAGGGGAGGAAAGCAGGAGGGTGTGACTGAGAGATGAGTGTGCTTCAGAGCCCCCTTCCTGCAATCACGTCATCCCCCTGCTCCCCACCACTCATGGAAGGAGGGGAGCACCCACTCAGCTCTCAGATTAATGTTTTTACAGCAATACAATGCCTTGGCTCTGTGGAATGGTTTGAATAAAATGAGACCAAGGCAGGCAACTGTAATTAGAAGGAATTAGAAGTGCACGGACCATTGAGAAACACATCCTCATTCTAGAAGAAAATCTGTTAATTTCCCTAGTGGGGCGCTAAACCACAACACTTTCTGCTGTGTAAGTCTGAGAAAAAAAGTGAAATGAGAAGCAGCAGTCAGCACTCTGGACAGCTCCCAGCCAGGCAGACACGGGGCTTTCAGTCGCCACCTCCTCCGGTTAGCTTACCTGCTCTCTGTGAAGGCCAGGAGTCTGAGTCAGCCCAGCACAAGCCCCTCCAATTGTCGATGGGGGCGAGGATGGCCAGGCTTCCCGGCCCTCCAAGCAGAAGGGCCAAGTACTATCCCCTGCCCCTGTCCTCAGGGTCCCAGACTTACCCAGGCAAGCCAGCGGCCTCCATGACGTTGGCCAGGGTCACGTCGTTGGACCACACATCATACTGCCACTTACGCAGGCCCAGGACCCCGCAGAGGACCCTGCCGGTGTGCAGCCCCACACGCATGTTCAAGTCCACCTCAGTGGCCTCAGCCACGGACCTGCAGCAAACAAAGACACAGGGCAGAAGCTGGGACCCTGCAGTCTGCTCCCAGAGTGCCATGGGCACAGGAGAGCAGGAGCGTGGATGGGACGGTGGTCTCCTGACCTAATTAGCCTGACCCCTGAGCTGTGGCCTCTGGTGGGCGGGGGTCCCTCCAGGCTGGTTCCCCAAAACTCCAGGGCCACTGGTCAGCTCACAAGGCTCCGCACCTCCCCTCCCCGCTCCTTGCCCAGGGCAGCCACAGAAGGGAAACAAGCCAAAGGTCCCAGTCCCAGGACCCTGATCCTGCTCTGTGTACCACCAGCCTGATCAGGGGTGCTCATGCCTGCTGCCTACCCGGGGGCCAGCGTCAGAGCCATGGGGAGCATCTGATGGGGTTCCGGGAGCCCCAGGAAAGGTCAAGGTTTGACCCCAAGTTCCTGACTGAGAAGGCAGGCTAATCCTGTGCGGAGGCCAAGGACTCTGCAAACCCGCCCGAACAAAAGGAAGACTTTGTGGGACATAAATTGTGCCACAGTCAACTCATGGGAGAAAACAAGACGAAACGGGTGGATGCTGAAATCAGACTGCAGGGCCAGTATACACTCCACCTGCTCAGTCGCTCATGTTCCTGGGCTCTAGCTTCCAGCAGAGGGTGGCTTGAAGCCCTGAGGCCCCCAGGAGAGACCACCCTTGGAAGTGAGGGCAGTGTCAGTGGAGGCATCTGGGCGAGGAAATGGGAGGTGGTTTTTAAAGCTCCTGGAAAGAAACTCAAGGAAACCTGTAGGTGGGCAGGGCTCAGAAATCCCCTCTGGGGCCATGAAGATGCCTGCAGGGTCTCTCCAGGCCCACAACGCCCACAGTGGAGTGAGATGCGGGAGGCACGTGATGGGCTGTGATCACAAGTCAGAGCACAGCAGAGGTAGCGCCGCCACGGGGAGACCCTCTGACGCCATGTTTCTTTTTTTTTTTCCACTTTTCCCCAAAAGGCAGAACCGTCTTAGAGCACATTGTTGAGGAAGCAGTATCAGGCCTGCTTGGTGTGCTCCAAGTGACAGAATTGCAAGGAAACGTGAGGGTGGGCAGGGGGTCAGTCATGGTGCCCCTGGCCCCTCCGCCCTGGGTGGGTGCAAAGGTGGCACCGCACAGCAGGTGAGTTAGAAGTTCCAGAGCAAGAAGGGAGGGAGGCTGAGCCAAACTGGGGGACACAGCGGGCCCGCGAGGACAGTTCCGTTCCCCTCACCCACCCACAGCTCCTGAGAACCGCCCGCTCACTGTTCTCCAAAGAAAAGCCCTAAAGGACTAAAAAAAAATTAAAGAATGAGGAGCTTTGAGTGATGTGGGAATAAAAAGACTAGGAATCTTCATCTGGAACAAAATGAATGTGACCAGGACACAGCTTAAGTCCACAACATCACAAGGAGAGTAAAAAAGAAGGAAGGTCCCAAAGCTTTGGCTCACCAAACCTCTGAGAGCAAAAGGAGCCAGTTCTGTGCAGAAAGGAAGACAGAGCTGGCCACCCACAGGAATGCCAGATGGAAATGGCTAAAAATCCCTAAAGACTCTGAAACCCATCATCTCTTCATAGCAGGTTATTGATAAATGATGTCCCTACTAACAATTCACAATTTATTGGTCATCAGAACAGGAGTAGCAGTGTTAAAGAAGGGAACACTTATCCACCCAGGGGGCCCCACCGGCCGAGCCCTCAGAGCTCCGCCTCCCCAGCCCAGCTCTTGCACACTCAGTTGCTTCAACGGCAGTNACAATTCACAATTTATTGGTCATCAGAACAGGAGTAGCAGTGTTAAAGAAGGGAACACTTATCCACCCAGGGGGCCCCACCGGCCGAGCCCTCAGAGCTCCGCCTCCCCAGCCCAGCTCTTGCACACTCAGTTGCTTCAACGGCAGTGTCCTGTCTTCAGACCAAGGACTAGAGGCTGCAACCAGAAAGGGACAGGATGAGGGGGCGTGGTCGAGGTGCAGGAGAGGGAGAACAGCGCGTGGGGAGGAGCAGGGGCCAGGGGAGGTGGTTTAAGAGAAAAGCAGGCCTCTGGGGAAACCCCATCTGACCCGGGGACTGACCACACCGAACTCTGCCCTCTCCTGGCCTCGGTTTCACTGTGTGCAATCCAGCATGGGGCTGAATGAGCCCCCGCAGGCCCTGAAAGCATTCAAACTCAACCCTAGTGCCCCTCAGCACCCACATCCTGCTGCTCCCATGGCATGGGCTTTGGAGATACTAACAGAGGCTCCATGGGCACTCCAACAAGAGGGGACGCTGATGGCAAACCTGCTCGGCCCTGAGCTGCCACCACTCTGCTCCAGAGAGGCCAGGATTTGTCAGCACTACTGACAAAGTCCCATTTGTCAGTAATAACACAGGAAGAACGAGGCTCGCTGGACCCAGCCCACCTGCCAGGTCAGCGTCCCCCTCACCTGCCCTCGCCCTAACTTCCACTTACACACTGTTCATTTACCCACTGCCTTGCCACAGGGGCCCCCACTGGCCACAGCGCAGCCTCCACTCAAACCTTCCCCCTAATCTGGCCTCTAACCAGGAGCAGCTCTGTCCATAACTGGTCACTTCATCCACCAAGGGCCTGTCCCCCAAAACCATGGCAGCCAGGGGCTCCAAAGGTGAGCTAAGATGCCACCTTCCTGGCTGGCCCTCCAGCCTAGCTCACCATCCTCTGCATTCAGGAGGCCAGACCACAGAATCAGATACATCTATGCGGGGTCCAGGGCAGCCTGCTGTTCAGCTCTGAGAATCTCAGAAGTATGCAGGTACCAACTTATAATAAAGGTTTTTTGAAAGTCTGGCTATCCACATATCTTTAATACCTAGTCAGCTGAATATATTTTGAATGTGGGTTTTTTTTTTTTTCAGTTTTAACTTTTTTTCATTCATTTGCCAATCTCCAGTTACAGGTATTGAAATAAGAAAACTAAAATTAAAAAAAAATTTTTTAATTCACAAAACGTAATCAATTGGGGAAAGGTAAATAAGTAAACTTGCAAAAGGTGTTTCTGTGCATTTTAGGCATTTCTGCTGTTGCAGCAATCGAAGAAGGGCAGGGGGACTTCTGGGACCCACGTTCACCTCCCTCAAGCAGGTCTTCAGGGGTCCCTGGTATGTAGGACCTTAGCCAGCTTCCAACCAACCTGGCAGCCCAGGACCCTCTACCAATTCACTCCATCTGACATCCCTTCCAGCAGGTTCTCAGTTGCACTAACAAATGTGCAGTTAACTGGACAATCACTTAAGATAAGTCTTTCCTCGAGAACTGTCTCGCTCTAGATCACCAACAAGGACCTACTGCGTATCACAGGGACCGATACGCAATACCTCATAATAGCCTATAAGGGAAAAGAACCTGAAAAAGAATATACACACATGCAGAACTGAATCACTTCACTGTATATCCGAACTAACACAGTATTGTAAATAACTATACTGTAATTTTTTAATTGTATAAAAATTACACTGTAAATTTTTAATTGTATTTAAAAATTAAATACAATTTAATTTTTAAATTAAATTGTCTCACTGAGGAACATTTACCAAGAACTGAGAAAATTGAGGAGGGGGAGAATGGGGACTCCAGAACCATCAGAAATGACTTTTGCCACTTGAGCGTCCCTTCTCATTCGACCTCCACTCCAGCTGGGTACATTGGGTCTACCCATGATCTGAGCACAGGCAAGCTGGCGCTTATCAGTTCAAAGATGGGTCAGGAAAAGAAGAGCACATGCCATTTACTTCTACTTATTATAGTGAACTAAAAATACCCAGACTGCAAGCAAAGCCTTGTTTGGATTAAGAATTTAGCAAAATGGTACTTGTGTGTTTGGAGGTCTGACTTGTGATTGGCTAACTCCTATGATGGTTGAAGCACTCCCTGTGGAGTGGACAAACCCCTTTCCTGTAAATGCACAGAATCAAGATGCTCCAGAGCCCCGGGGACAGAAGCCACCCAGCTGGCGCACCCTTGAGCCACTCCCCTTTGGGAAGGGGAGACTTGATGAACTGATGTCTGCAGTGTCTGGGGATCCAGCATCTTCCCTGCCAGCCCATTTAACCTGGGATCCCATTTAATTCTCACAACAGCTCATTTCACAGCAGAGAAAGTCAGAGATGTGAAGAAACTGAAGCACCACCTTAAGGATGGGACAGGGGGCCCATCTGCTTCCTTGGGCAGGAAGCTCGAACCCACTCAGGAACACCTGAATCTGAGGACTGATGGCTTGAGCCCTCGGAAGTGTTCATGTACCAGACCTGGCTGCAGAGGAGCAGTTCCTCAGGATTGACCTAATAATATTCAAGGCCTGATGAAGGAAAGTTGGTGCTGGGGTGCAGGAAAGAGTGGCGGCACAGATCTCACATGGGCAGCACACCCTCTGGTGGGGGGCGGAGTGGGGGCAGGCTCAGGCCTGGGTACCCTGAGGAGGGGGCCACAGGACTAAGGGTCAAGGACATAGGTCCAAGCAGCATGACACCACCAGGAGTCCAAGAGAGAGAGAGAGAGAGAGAAGGAGCCCTGGAGAAATCTCCCTGGAACCTTCAAGGTCTAGCCCCTGACCATCAGGCCACAGAGCCCAGGTGTAGAGGCCAAGAGTGGGTTCCACTGCCTTGGATTTCTGCCAGTCCAGCCTCACTCAGAGCCCTGGATGTCATGAAGCAGACACTCCCATTTTACAGATGGGGAAACTGATGGCTGGGGTCACAGCTCTGCAGGGGCAAGCCCAAACCAGTCATCACACTCACTGGGCACGTAAGGCACTTCCCACTCTATCTCCATTCCTCCCATGGGCAGGTGCCATCTGGCCAAAACCAGCAATATATATAACTTTAAATTATTATTAAAAATCATACCAACAAACTTACTCTGTGGTGTTTCTTTTAAGAGTGTATTGCACACCTTAATTAGGTCCACAAGTCTGAGAGAAGGATCTGATTTGGGTATTGAGGGCAGACAGGGTCCAGATGCCCCAGAGCAGGAGCCCAGGGGCCCTCGGGGCACCAGCCTTAGGCACTGCCACTCTCCTGGGAGGGTAAGAGTCCTCTGTGCTCAGTTGCTCAGTCCAGCTCTTTGTGAACCCATGGACGCAGCCCATTAGGCTCCTCTGTCCCTGAAAGCCCTGGGACGCCACATTCAAGTCAGTACTTTTTGCTTTTTCTTTTACACGGAACATGAAAAATCTTTTCATCTGTTTTCCCCATAGAAATGAACTTTCTACCAAGTGGAAAACAATATCGTTCCCCACTTGCTGTCCAAGGAGACCCGTGACCCCTCCGTTCTCACCCAAGTCAGAGCTGGTCAGGCTGCTCACCTGCCCTGGCAGAGATTTCTTCCTCGGTTTTTATGAATTTCTTACTACATTCCTCTCTATCCTACAATATCAATNCATTCAAGTCAGTACTTTTTGCTTTTTCTTTTACACGGAACATGAAAAATCTTTTCATCTGTTTTCCCCATGGAAATGAACTTTCTACCAAGTGGAAAACAATATCGTTCCCCACTTGCTGTCCAAGGAGACCTGTGACCCCCTCCGTTCTCACCCAAGTCAGAGCTGGTCAGGCTGCTCACCTGCCCTGGCAGAAATTTCTTCCTCGGTTTTTATGAATTTCTTACTACATTCCTCTCTATCCTACAATATCAAATGCTTGACCCACACAAGTTGGTCCTGTGCTCACAAGGGTCAAAATGGACCGCTCTGTTTCGAGATGATTNTGGCAGAGATTTCTTCCTCGGTTTTTATGAATTTCTTACTACATTCCTCTCTATCCTACAATATCAATTGCTTGACCCACACAAGTTGGTCCTGTGCTCACAAGGGTCAAAATGGACCGCTCTGTTTCGAGATGATTCTGGTGGATGCACCGCCAGCAGAGCATCAGCCTGAAAAGGGAGCTGATGACAGTGGTCCAACATACCACAGTAGGACAAGAACATTCCTGATCCTGAGCATCCGTATCACCACGCACGGGATCTGCAGGAGATGCTTTAGGAATCCTAACTGTGCAAACCATCCCTCCTGTTCTTGGACTTCCTCTGTCCACTCAGAGGTCCCCATGCATGCAGCAGACTGCTCTGTGGCTTCGGCCAGGGGCATCTCAGCACTGCAGCCTCTGCTGCTTCCTGGTCACTCACGGTGCCGTGCCCACCACCCAGGGGCACCTCCCCAAAGAACACAACAGTCAACAACCAGCCTCTCCCCCAGATCAGCTTCTTTTTCCAGAGCAGGGGCTACATACTGAAATCACCTGGGGTACTTATCCACTCTAGCCCACAGCCCAGATCAGCTGCCATTGGCTCGCTGGGCAGAG
>SJYV01011467.1:53876-111911 GCA_006410875.1 Neotragus pygmaeus | reverse complement strand
AGATGGATGGACAGCATTGATTCAATGGACATAAGTTTGAGTAAACTCTGGGAGATAGTGAAGGACAGGGAAGCCTGGCATGCTGCAGTCCATGGGGTCATAACGAGTTGGACATGACTGAGCGACAACAACAGCAACAACACACAGCTAATACCTGGGATCACCACGGACAAAAAAAAAAATGCAGCCCCAACAAAATGCACAGTCGGGACTCCCAGGGGCAGGCTCCAAGTGCAGGCAGGGCGCCTTCACCCAGCACCTTGCCAAGAGGCACTGGTTCTCTGCAGCCGCGACACAGGTGACCCACCCTGGACACACTGGCCAGGACAAGGCTGCACGGTGGGGCGGGGCACCCACAGGGCACTCACGTGATGGTGTCGATCATGTCCAGGCCCATCTCCACACAGCAGTGGGCGTGGTCAGTCTTGGGCTGAGTGAGGCCAGACACGCAGTAGTAGCAGTCTCCCAGGATCTTGATGCGGCGGCAGTGGTTCTCCTTCAGACGAGAGGGCAAAGGGCAAGTTAGCAATATACCTGGGGCCGCCAGAGCACCTGCTCCTCTGCCACCAGAGGCTAAGCTGGAGGCACAACCGAGACCAGGGTCCAGGCAACCCGCCCACAGTCAGGGCACCTCCAGAGCACAGGCGTTCCCCACGGCTGGGATTAGGGCTGCTTTGCGGCACCCCACACTGCCCCACACCCCTCCACCGTTCCTGCCCTTCAGTTCACCAGGGCCAAACCCACAGACCCTTCAAGGTCGGGAGGCCACTCCACGCCCGGGAGCCAGCTCCTCTCCCCAGGGAGGGGTCCTCTCTCCCAAGAGGGGCTGGGACAGTCTGACCACCAACCCAAATCCTCATGTGATGGCTCTTCTGGAACATGCTAGACCCCTCCCCACCCCAGGAAGGGCCAGGCCACACGCCTCTGAGCGCCCCATAGCTTAACCCAGAGTCGAGGCCCACAGGCCATGTGAGCAGCTCTCCCCAAAGGATCACCAGCTGCGGTCTGCACCCCGACCGCACCATTCACAGGGAACACCTCAGAAAGGCATCCTATGCCACACAAGGTCTCTTCTGACATTTACACAATGGGAAGAATGCTGGCTCCACCTCGCCCTCAAGTTGAGGACAGAGAGACACAGGAGACGCTTGCTACCATCCATCCTGCGCTAACCCATCGGGGCTGGCTATGATGATGATGGTGACTGTCAGCATTATACAAGAAAAGCCTTAAAACAGCATTTCTGGAACATTTTGTTTTCAATACCCCTTTATACCCCATAAATAACTGAGGACGTCAACAAGTTTTCATGTAAGTAGGTTAGAGCTATGGATATTACCACGTAAGAAGCTACGACTGAGAAGCTTTTTTTTAATGTATTAATGCATCTAAAGTAATACACGACCCTCTTCCCTTCCTCCTCCCTCCATGGAACATGTTGCTGTTCACCAGGACCCCAAAGTGGAAAGGGTTGGAAGAATAAAGGAAGTGAAACTCAGATTTGAGCTGCTTCAGATGATACAAAGGATTCTGAAGACAGCATCATCTGTTGGGAGGGTAAAACTGTTGATTCAAGTTAGAGTTTTGGATTATTTATGGGTTTTATGTATGTGTTTTTCCACTAACCTTGAAGAACTTTAATAAAGGAAACAAAAACCATTAAAAATAAATAAAGTAACAGTAGCCAATTCATTACGTATTAACAAGAGTATGTAACACATTTTATGAAAAATTACAACACTTTCCAAAACAATCACTGTGAGAAGCCAGGCTTTATTCTCCCTTTCGCCAGTCTCGGTATCTGTCTTCACAGAAGACAGCTGTTTTCTGTGTTCTGTGTTCTGATTCTATTCTATTCTATCTGCTCCAGCTGATTCTATGTTCCACCGTTCACTCCATCGTCTCTCCTGGAGGACATCTGTGAAGGAGACGGGCCTCACACCACCTGTCCTTGGATGAGACGCATCTCACAGCCCCCAGGCGGTCTAGAAGCCCAGAGCTACACTGATCCCACTCTGAGAACACATTCTATAGATTTATTTAGTTCTGCTCTTCATTTTCTTACAAACCAGTTGCCTCCTGCAGGTTTTCTTGAATGCTGTGAACTCTCAGCGCCCTGGGGTGAGAATTCTCAGCCTTCCCCACCCATGCACTGCCGCAGGACACTCTCCACCAGGCAGAGGGGTGGGGGACAGGCCAGGGCCAGCATCCCGATGCTCTCCGGAGCGGTGATCCAGGCATCAGCAGAGGGGGCGTCTCTGTGCAGATGCCTCAGTGCCCCGCTCCTCCCACGGGGACATTCGGTCAAAGAGGAGGAGGAGAGTGGACACTCCCCCTGTCAGGAGGGCTCTGGGAAAGCCCAGTGACTGGGTCTGCCTCAGCCCGAGCCCTGAAGGCACCTGCTGTGATCAGGGAGCTGGCCTCAGGGAGGTCCAGGATCTGGCCACTCAGCCTTCAAGTGACCAGGGGCAGTCATTCATCCATCAGACACCTGCCTCCTCATCTGCAGAAGGGATTCCCAGTGTCCCACGGGCAGACTCTGCTGCGGCTGACACAGTCGGGGAGCCCAGGGCCAGCCTGGTGCAGACATCCACATCACGGAGCCAAGGGCCAGGCTTCTGGCAGGCAGCCTTCTCCAAGCCAGCAGGCAGCACTGGCTCTCTTCCGGAATCTCTAGCATGTCCGCCCCCACCTGTCTCTTCAGGACACGTGGTGTAGATCATTGAGGGACAGGTCCCTCCCCCACCCCTCCCCACCTTCACACTCAGGCTACCTTCCCTGGACCCAAGGGCCCAGGATGAGACGAGGGTCCACCGCCAGTTTCCACCATTCCCTGGGCCCAGAGACCCTCGGTGGAAAGCTCATGAACCCCCAACTCGTCCAGCTTTCCTCCCAGCTGTCCATCTGGGGAGCTAGACCCCTCTCTCCAAGGAGCCCACAGAAGTGACAGAGCCTACTCCACTCAGGCACTGCTCCCGCCGAAGATCCCTCGAGGTCACCAAGCCCCGATTCTGACAGGTGTCCCTATCCATCAGCATCCCCCTGGGGCATGAGTGCGGGTGACCGTGGACGTCCCTGCGTCCCCCAGCTCTTGTTCCTGGTCGTCTCCAGGCCCCATGATCCCAGCCTCCAGTTTATCTCTGTGTGTCCCCGACAGGACTGGCCCTAGACTGGAAGGTGTGGGCAGGTGTGTGTGTGTGTGTAAGTGAATGGACCGTAAATTCAATAGGCTGGTCAGAGGTGGCAGCTGTACCATCAGATCCTAAGGAAAATCAGAGACCGTGGGTGGGGCTGCCCCAAATGGCCACCGTGTGAGCCTGACTGTTCCCTGTGACACAGATGCTCAGAGTGGACACCACAGAAAGGGGAGTCTCTGTGGGGCCGGGGAGGCTCTCTGATGGCCAGACCCTCAGGACAGGAGGCATTGGAATAACGAGGTGTAAACGAAGATGAAGGCAAGCGGTGCCCCAGCAAGCCTCAGGAGTGACCCTCCCTGCCCAGCGTGGGGGCTCTCCAAGGGGGGACGAGAGCATCTGGCAGGTGACATCCAGGCCACAGGCTCCCAGGTCCACCGCGTTCTGGGGAGAGCTTCCTAGAGAAGAGCCATCCTCAGCGGGACCCGTCGACAGTCAGGACTGGGCAGATAATTACAGCCAGTCAGTGACACACGTGTTCTTGGCGGCCATCCTGAGGTGGTCCCTTCCAGGCCGGCTCCACCGCAGGGCAGCCAACACAGCCCAGAACAGACTAAGGAAGTGCAATGCTAGCCCATCGCCTTGTTTTTTTTTTTTTTATCTCAACTGTACCGACTTTGGTTAACAAGCTTAAGAGACCAAAAAAGGTTTTTTCCATTGCTTTGGGTATTTTAGATTACAACACCTTCCCTGTAACTAATGAAACCGGCTCCTGGAGTTCCCCAGCAGGAGCGTGACAGCTGAACAGCTGTTTCCCAGCCAAAGCAAGAAAGAAAATAGAGGGGGAGGGCCAGAGGAGCTGGCTCAGCAGGGACAGGAGTGACGGGGACATGACGGAGCCCCCTCAGAGGAGCAGAGGAGCTGCAGGAGGATCCAGGGAGGAGGCTCTCACGCTTTGGTTTCCAGATGTGTTCTGCAGGCTTGCAGGTCAACTCTGGAACCGACTGGCTCTGCCAGAGAGGACGGCAGAGATCCTCAAGCTCAAAGGCTCTGTGAGCCTTTCCCACTGGCCCCAGGCCTGGGAAGAAGCAGAAAATTCAGTGGGATCAGGAAGACCCACTGCAATTTCAGAACCCAAAGATGTCCAAAGCTCTCTGGGGCTGAGGCTGACTCTGAAACGGGAGTTCAGAGAGGCCAGAGGCCATCAGGTGGACCTCATGCTGCACCTGGATTCTGGGAAGGCAAGGAAGCTCCCAGGACCTGGTGGCACCCCCTCCCCCAGGGGAAATGGAGGTGCAGACAGAGAGGGGGGAATGGAGGTGCAGACGGAGAGCTGGAAATGACCCGGAGACTGCACCTGATCCCCAGGTGACTGCACCCAAAACCCAACTGGCCGAGTCATACTACCTTTGCATGGTATCTGGCCATCAGTGGGAAAACAATGGGTCCCACAGAGGCTGGCTCAGTCAGTCAGTCGATAAGTTGTGCCCAACTCTTTGTGTTTCCATGGACTGTAGCCTCCCAGACACCTCTGTCCACGGGATTTCCCAGGCAAGAGTACTGGGAAATGACAACCTAACCCAGGGACTGAACATGCTGTCTCCTGCCTGCATCTCCTACAGTGGCAGGCATATCCTTTATCACTTGAGCCACATGGGAAGCCCCCAGTGAGGCACCCTCCTCAATAATAAACAGTCACATGTACATATCTGCTCCTGGTCTCCAAAAGAACAATGGAGGGGCAACCCCAGACACAGCACAGATGCCTAAATGCGTGGGGTGGGAGAGATGGTGGGGCAGGGCAGTATGTTGGCCCTGCAGATACTTGGTAGTAAGTATAGATGTGTATANCACATGTACATATCTGCTCCTGGTCTCCAAAAGAACAATGGAGGGGCAACCCCAGACACAGCACAGATGCCTAAATGCGTGGGGTGGGAGAGATGGTGGGGCAGGGCAGTATGTTGGCCCTGCAGATACTTGGTAGTAAGTATCCAAGTATCTTGTCTCAGAATCTCCATTGTGGGATGGAGCCATGCCAATATTTTATGTACTTAAAAAGAAAAATTAATTTAAAACAGTGATGCCTAAAAATCAAAACCAAAATAAATTAAACCTAACCGTAACCTCACTGATAACGTGATCACACAGCAGAGAACTATTCCAGGTGAGGAGAAAATACATATTTGACTATGTATCAGTGCTGTGTGCTATGTTTAGTCACTCAGCCATGCCCAAATCTTTGAGACCCGATGGACTGCACCCATCAGGCTCCTCTGCCCATGAGATTCTCCAGAGAAGAATACTGGAGTGGATTGCCATGCCTTCCTCCAAGGGATCTTCCTAACCCAGGGATGGAACTCAGGTTTCCCGCATGGCAGGTGGATTCTGTATCCTCTGAGCCACCAGGATATACAGCTTCTCTGGTAGTTCAGTGGTGAAGTATCCGCCTGCAATGCAGGAGACACAAGTTCAATCCCTGGGTCAGGAGGAGGGCATTGCAACCCACTCCAGTATTCTTGTCTGGAGAATCCCATGGACAGAGGATCCTGGCAGGCTACAGTCCATAGGGTCGCAAAGAGTTAAACACAATTGAAGTGACTGAGTATGCATGTATACACACTCTAGTGGGATATAATCCAAGGACAAGATAACCTCAGAAACCACTAAAGAAATCTTAGGTTGTATTCAGTGGTCTTATTGTGGGTAATAATATTCTTGATGCTATTCTGAATCAACTGTACATAAAAGAATGAAACAAAAAATTATAATACTGTCATTAGAGTTTCCAGCATCAAAGGAAAAGAGACACAAATGTAAAAATCAAAGGACTGAGTGAATTAGAAATATCCATATGAACTCAGAATTTGTTTCCATTTTTCTAAAAAACATCTTCCACCTCTGTCTTTTGGAAAGTCACAGGGCCCAGAGATAAACCAGATTACAGGCTGGAAAACCCATTTCCTGCTGAGAGAAACTAGAGCTTCTGAAAAATGCCACATCTGTGTGTGAGGCAGGAACATGCTGGAAGGGTGTGGGCCAAGTCACCAGGAAGCAGGAGGTAACCTCAGGCTCCCCCCCTTGGAGGATCCAGTCCTGAAACTTGATAAAGAAATGAAAAGAATTAAGAGTTCACTGAGGATAACCAAACAGCTTATGAATAAATGTTCTTCATTTTTGAAGAATCACGAGCTAATAATGCAGAAGAAACAACAGGATCAGAAAACTGACCCTGAATGTGTAAACCCAAGTGAATACAGATCAGCCAAGCTTTTGAGGCACCTGCTGTGACCCTCGGGCACATCGTCTTGGGAAGCCCATAACAACACAGGAACCTCAGATCCACACGTCCCGGTGAGAAGAGGCCAGCAGAGGAGCCAGCAAAGTGATCAGGGAAGTGTCGTTAACACAGGTGAGAGCTCAGGACCTGAGGCGGGCAAGAAGGTCAGCCTGGAAAGGTCGGGAGGAGTACAGAGCACACCCACCCCTGGGGCTGAGCGGCCACCAAGGGCAGGAGCATCAACAAGGAAAAACCAAAACCAAGACACACTTGGCACACCCACTGAATACGAAGTGTGTTTGCATCTGGTCTTTTGATTTTGTATGCTATGAAGGTCTGATATCTCAGGGGCCTTGCCGGTAGGAAAGGATGCCTCCCGCTTACCAGGGCTGGCTAATTCCTGGAGACAGTAGACAGCTTGTTCCTGTCCCACTGGCAGATCAGAGCCCACACCTTTTCAGCGGACTCTCATACTCCAGCCACTGTCCCCGCCCTAATCACCAGGGTGGGGACCAGGGGGCAGGAGACACCGACAGCTCAGAGCCCTCACCATCCACACTGTCCAGCCCTATGTCTGCTCGTCGCCATGGAAACACCTATAAAGCCCCGTCCCCCTCTCCCAGCCTCTCTGCCTCCTGGGCACCCAGTGGTCCCTCCTCTGGGGGACTGTGATTGATAGAGCATCCTTCTCTGGCCTTAGCCCCCCTGCCATCACTGTCACCTCTGAAAAATGGAGTATTTTCTGCCATATCAGTAAACAAGGATGTCACAGCCATCAGAGATTGCAGCCCTCCGTGTGTGAGCCTGTGAGCCCTGAGGGAACTCAGGAAGGAAAAGAATACCTGCCATCTAGCAGCCACCAGACTGAAGCCACTCACAACCGCTGAGCCCAGAGGAAACTCAGGAAATGAAAAACACAGGATACAGCCCCAGATAGCTGAGGGCATATCAAAGGAATGATTTCACCGAGCCCAGACCTGCGTCTTCCCATACACAGAAAAGCACTAAATTCCTTAACTTGGGTTATCTGTTTTTCTTTAATTAAAAATAATTTTTTGATGATCAGACTATCTGCCCTTTGTTGCGAAACTTCTATATAACCTGGCTCTCTCCTTGCCTCCTTGGAGCAGTTCTCTCGGGGTCACTTGAGATACTGTCTCTAGGCTTGAAGTCCCCAAAATTCCCACCAAATTAAACGTAACTCTCAGTTTCTAGGTTGTGAATATTTTTTAAGTCGACACCTCCATAAATTAAAATCCACAGGCACGACGTCTCATGTGAATCCTGACTGAAACAAATTAGCTCTGAAGAAGAGATGCATTTGAGACGAGCAGGGTGAACATGCCCAGATCAGGACTCAATCATCTGTAACTGTGGGCAGGGGTCATAGGGGTGTCAAACTGGCACCGGCCACAATGTGCTGAACAGAAGAGCCACTCTCCAAGGCTGCAAGGATGTGGCATGCTGATGGGTAGGATCTGGGGGGAGGCTGTAGGCCCACAGGACTAGCCGGACGTTAGTTTCTGTCGAAGAGTATTGTGAGTGCTTGGGGGCGGTTGTTATGTTATTATCTCTAACTTTGTGCATGTGTGAATTTCCTAAAACCTTCAAGGACAGGGTTTACATCTGACTTGTTCCTGCTGCATCCCCATTACCCAGGACAATTCAGGCACACAGTAGAGGCCTGGCAGCTGCTTTCTGAACCCAACTAAGGACACGCGCCTTCTTGGTGACACACAGAGGCACCACATCCCCTTCTGCACCGCACTCCAGGCCCCTCCAGGACACCCTGCCTCTCCCTTCACTGCTCCTCCACACCGAGGCCTCAGGCCAGCCTTGCTCCCCACATCGCACTCCTCCCACTGATATCCAGAGATGGGCCCACCCCCAACAGGTGGTGGAGGAGCAAGGCTAAACCCAGGACAGGTGTTTCTCCGTAAATTCAAAGGGTGTGGCCAGTTTCCAAGATACAGACAGACATCAGAGCAAACACAAATCTGAAATAGATTCCATAAATGGAGGAAAGGTCAAAACATAGTGCACATCTCCGGCCATCAGCCGTGGGTCAGGGTAAACAAACCGTCAGCTCCCACAGAGATGCAGACAAACACACTGTGTGTCTGTCTAAGCACCCACCAGGGACCCTCATAAAGGAGGAAGCGTTTGCACCGCCGGGGCCGCCACATCTTCCACACAGGGCACTCGGACACAAAGCAAGCACATACACAAGGAAAACACGTCCGGGTGCTCCTCAGAACAGGACACAAGCAGATAAGAGCGAAAATACATTGAAGACATGTCAACGCACAAACGAACAGAGAAAGGAAGCAATAAATAGGAAGCAAATAGGCCATTTTAACTTTGAGCTTCCTCATGGCCCGTCACCTCAACAAGGACAAAAGATACAAATTGCTTCTAGAGAAGAAACAATTTCTAGAGAAGATGGAAGCTGCACTGGATGGTACATGGCAGATTAGATGCTGTAGATGCCAAGATTAGCAAACCTGAAGGCGCAGCAGCATAAACTGTCCAAAATGAAATAGAAAAAAAAACAAAAAACAAAATTTTTTATAAAGATCATTATCTTGGACTTCCCTGATGGCACAGTGGATAGGAGATGGTTCAGTCTCTGGTCCAGGAAGATTCCATATGCCACAGAGCAACCAAGCCTGTGCACCGTAGCTACTGAGCCTGCGCTCTAGAGCCCAGGCGCCACCACAACTGAGCCACGTGCCACGGCTCCTGAAGCCCACAGACCTTAGGTGTGACCTGTCCCAGGAAAATCTCAAAACCTCAGTGCTCAGCCCACAGCACAGAAAAGGGGGCAGGCATCCTGAGACATCACCAACTGACCCCCAGCAGTCAAGTTTCAAGTCCAGGCAGTCGTCCCAGAAAAGGGCAGTGCAGGCCTGCTCCAGAGAACCCTCCCTCCACCAAGGTCAGCCCAGGCGATGTCTGCCAAGGGACAGAAGGTGCAGGGTGGCCCGCAGGCAGTCCACACACACGCAGGGCCCCACAACCCAGCCAGCGCCTCCGCCTGCCCAGGGCCCTTCACTGGAGGTGCTGAGTGGGTTCATGCAGCCTCTTGCCGTCTGCAAAGGCAGCAAGCACTCTGGTTCCAGGGAGGAACCAGTGAGGCTGAAACAAGAGTCAAGACCACATTTCCACCAGAGGACCCACAAGGCATGTCCTGGCCCCAGGAGCAACTTCATCAGACGAAGTGGGTGGCTGCACTTACCGTGGCCAGCTCGTCAAACTTCCCGAAGAGCTCGTTGAGGAGTTTCACCAGCTCCTGGGCCGTGCACTGTGACGCCAAGCCCGTGAAGCCCACGATGTCTGCAAAGAGGATGCTGCAAGACAGAGAGGTACCAGCTGCCCTCTTCCATGGGCTCAGACAGACGTCACCTGAAACCACAGACCCCTGCGTATCCCTGCTGGATCCAGGACAAGACTGAGGTTGGGAGAAGCCAGGGGACTCCTCGGTCACAGAGGGAGGAAATGCTGGAGCCACTCAGAGTTCCTGCTGACTCCTCCCAGGACACTGGAGGGTCAGCAGTGACCCCCACATGCTGTCTATATACTCGGTGTCCCCCAGACCCAGGGAGCAGCTCAACGTCCACTAGGCCGGCTCCACTCTCCGGGGTGGCCTGGTGATGGGGTCATGCCTGGTGGCAGGTGACCAAAAGTGACATGTTCTCAAGGAATGAGCAGCCCCCACACCACCTCCCCACCCCCTCTGCCCACAACTGACACTAGTGACTGAGCCCAGGCCCTGCCAAAGCCCCCCAGGGGTGCTGTGCTGTGGGCAGGGCCGCCCCTCGGTCAGCTACAAGGGTGAAAGCAACATCTCTCTTAGATGCTGGGCACTCACCTACTACAGTACTCATGTCAGGGTAAACAACACCGTGTCCACCCACAGTACACAGCCAGCAACCTGGATGCTGCAAAGACTTTAAGTCTTAAGTAACAAATCAACACAGAGGACCAAGGCAGGACAGAGAACTTGTAAAGCAACAGAGAGCTTCCCCTAGCCGTACATTTGGAAGAGGGTGGGGTTCCTGCTGAGTCTTCCAAGCACCTTGATTCCTCACAGGTGTGAGGGATGATGGCGAGGTAGCCAGGGGCATAGCTCAGAACAAGCTGCTCCACGGGAACCACGAGACCTGATCACAGAGTTCCTGGACCAGTACCGGGTGTCACCTCCAAACTACTCACCCCAGGGGAACACCCTCACTCTTGAAGACACTGTATGGCCAACTTTTGTCACCTTCAGCCAAAAGCACCCTCAGCTATGAGACCTGGGAGATCACTCACATGGGTACCAGAGAGGTTGACGAGACATAAACATGCATCTCCAGTTTAAATGAAGAAAGTGATGTGTACAGGAATTTGTTCTTTTGACACATTCATATCTTAATTCCTGATGCCAGATCTTAACTCAGGGTTGAATTTTCAATAATACCTCATGTCAGAAAGTGGGAACCCACATTAGAGGCAGAAAATGGAAACCCACATTACAGGCAGAAAGTGGAAACCCACATCTCAGAGAGGCTTCTCTCTGATGACGTCCTCACCCCACCACGTCAATCACACCCTGCCCAAGTGCAGAGAGCAGCTGTGTTCACCCCAGGCCAACTCTCCTATGCCGTTATAATCCTCTAACTGCAGAAGAGCATCCCCCACTGAGGCTGTGAGGAGCTTAAGGATGCAGACCTGACTTGTACATCCCACTGTACCAAACACAGAGCAACAGGCAATACATATCTGTGTTAGGAATGAATGAATGGGTAAAAGCTGTATCTAGGCTATAGGTTTATCACTGATACTCAGGAGCTGTGCAAAGGGACTGCAAGAGTGGGCGGAGACAAACAACAGTTTTCTCTCCTCTGTTTAGTATAAAATTCAGGCTTCTTTACATCTCTGAGGATCCACCGTGTTTTATTCCTTCTCTATAACTACCCATGCATTCATATACCCTCCTCTAGCCTCTGGTTTCTCAGCCTCTGCTCATTCACCTAGTTCCATGAACACTGACTGAGCACTGCCCACCTCCACACTTGGAAAGCCCCCAGTGTTTCCCTGCCTGTCTACCTCCACCACCCACGGGAAACCTCACCCCTAAAGCACCCAGGTAGCGGATCTCTTACACCCCAGGCCCCTGTCCTCAGGAGCTCAACATCTGGGAAAGAAGGCTCAGAGCAGGGAGGGACAGAGCACAGGGAAGCAACGATATGATAAGGCTGGAATTCAGCAGGAAGGCACAACACCCACTTCAAGGATGCAGCCAGGCTGGAGCAGGGTCTGGAGCCTGTCTGGGGATTTTCCAGACAAACAAGAAAGGAAGGAAAGAGGAAAGGAGGAAGGGAAAAACGGAAGAGGGGATTGACTGAGAAGTGCAAATAGTATGTGGAAACTAAGATGGGTGAGAAACCATATAATAACTTATCAGAAGCTGAAAGAGACAGACTGGCTGGCACATGGACACAAGCAGTGAGCAGTGGGATACAAGCACCCACGATGAGAGGCTCCTGAGTGTCAGCCCAGGAAATGCGGTGGGGAGACGTGGGGAGACCTTGGATTCTAGAAGGGACTGTCCAGCTCTGCTACTTGTGGCAATGTGCTGGGACCTCAGGCAACCTACCCAACACTTTCACATGTCAGTCTTTCCATCTTTAAAATGGGAATAAGACCAGAGTCTAGATGATAGGTCGTGAGGGTTAAACGGATTAACAAAGCACTTAGAATAACACCTTGCACCTAATAAGAGCTCACCAATTGCTTAGGTACAAAAATTTGTGAGTGTTACAATGCAATAAATACTTATTGAAGGATCTACATGTCAGGCAGTGTTCTGGATGCTTGGGACTTAGCAGTGAACAAAAAGATTCACACATCACTGCCCTCCAGAAGTTTCCATTCTAGTTGGAGGAGGTGGATGCTCACAGTATGTCAAAGGTGACAAGTGTAACTATGGAGGAATAGGAAGGAGGGAAGATGGGTGTGGAGCTCTGAGTAAGTCAGGTGACATTTGAGTCCTGAAGGGAGGAGAAGGGGAGCCACAAAGACACCAGAGAAGGTTCCCCAGGCAGAGAGAACAGCAGCGGGTGCTGTTGTGATTTTTGCTGGGTATAGAATTCTTATCTTTCTAGTTCAGCTTTTGAATAAGCCATGCCACAGCCTTGCGGCCTCCAATGGTCTCTGATGAGAAATCTGCTGGAAACTACTAAAGTGCTTCTCTCTTCCTGCTTTCAAGATTCTCCCCGTGTCTTTGGCTTTTGACAGTTGGATTATGATGCGTGCAGCTGTGGTTCTCTTTGAGTTTGTCTTATTTGAGCTTCTCTGATGTAGTTAAGTGTTCTTCATCAAATTTGGGACATTTGGGGCCATTGTTTTTTTCAATTTTTCTTCCCCTTTTGCTCTTTGCTCAGACTCTCATATCATGAGTGTGTTTGCTACATTTGATGGTGTCCCTCAGTTCTCTGTTCATTTTTCTTCATCCTTTTCTTCATTCTATTCTTCAGACTGGATAATTTCAAGTGACTTATCTTGAAATTCACTGACTCTTTCTTCAGTCTGCTCAAATCTGCTGTTAAGCCCCAGGTGAATTTTTCATTTTATTTTTCACGTTTGAAATTTCTATTCAGTTGTTCCTTTATATAAATTTTAGGTTTTTATTGGTATTCTTTATTTGATGAGAAATGATTCATATTTTCTTTTAGTTTCTTAGACATGGTTTGTGCTTTGAACATATCTAAAATAGCTGATTTTAAAGGTACTATCAAGTTCAATGTCTGGCCTTCCCCTGGGATAGTTTCTATTGACTGCTTTTTAAATCTACTCTTATGTAAGCCATGCATTCTTGATTTTTGCATGTTTCATATATTTTTATTGAAAACTGGGTAATATAACATGGCAACTCTGAAGAACATATCCCCCTCAGGGTTTGTTGCTGTTACTGTTTGTTTATACTATTGCTTCTTTAGTGACTTTTCTGAACTAATTCTATAAAGTCTGTATTCTTTGTTACGTCTTGCTACTAAAGTCTTTGCTTCATTAACTTGGTATAGTGCTCAGCTAATGACTAGACAGAAATTTTCTTAGATGTTTGGAGCAAATAAGTCTCTCAATCTTTGACAATGGTGTGTATGTGAATGTTGGGACATGCTTTCAACACTCAGCCAGGCCATACTGGGCCTGGACACAAAACGACTATAGAGAGCCCAATGAGATGTCCGTATTGCGGCTATAAAAAGATGTCTCTGAATCCTGATGGAGGGCAGCCAGAAGGGCTATGGTGTAGCTGGCACTATCTGTGACAGGGAGCCTCAGCTTCCTCTCCCATCTCAGCGCTGTCCTGCCTGCACCAAGCACACTGGCCCGCCACAGGACACGGGCTCAGTCGCTCAGTCGTGTCCAACCCTTTACGACCCCAGGGACTGTAGCCCACCAGGCACCTCTGTCCATGGGGATTCTCCAGGCAGGAATACTGGAGTGAACTGCCATTCCCTCCTCCAGGGGATCTTCTCAACACAGGGATGGAACCCAGGTCTCCCACATTGCAGGCAGATTCTTTACTAGCTGAGCTATCAGGGAAGCCCATCATAGGACACGGACAGAGATTTTTCAGCAGCAAAGGGGAATAGTAACTTGTCACATCTGTATTACCATTAGAGGAGAGGAGAGGAAGAGAAAGGCACTTGGGTGCTCCTTGCACGTGCCCACCTCTACCTGCAGCCCCAGAAGACCCCTGATATCTGATGCTTTCCTTGCTGTATGCAGATGCTCTGCCCTGGCAAGGTGTGCCCTGGATTACTGTGGTAGTCTGGTCTTCTCAGCAGGGCATTTGGTCACTAAATCGAGTCCTTCAGTTCAGTTCAGCTCAGTCGCTCAGTCGTGTCCAGCTCTTTACGNCAGTGGGATACAAGCACCCACGATGAGAGGCTCCTGAGTGTCAGCCCAGGAAATGCGGTGGGGAGACGTGGGGAGACCTTGGATTCTAGAAGGGACTGTCCAGCTCTGCTACTTGTGGCAATGTGCTGGGACCTCAGGCAACCTACCCAACACTTTCACATGTCAGTCTTTCCATCTTTAAAATGGGAATAAGACCAGAGTCTAGATGATAGGTCGTGAGGGTTAAACGGATTAACAAAGCACTTAGAATAACACCTTGCACCTAATAAGAGCTCACCAATTGCTTAGGTACAAAAATTTGTGAGTGTTACAATGCAATAAATACTTATTGAAGGATCTACATGTCAGGCAGTGTTCTGGATGCTTGGGACTTAGCAGTGAACAAAAAGATTCACACATCACTGCCCTCCAGAAGTTTCCATTCTAGTTGGAGGAGGTGGATGCTCACAGTATGTCAAAGGTGACAAGTGTAACTATGGAGGAATAGGAAGGAGGGAAGATGGGTGTGGAGCTCTGAGTAAGTCAGGTGACATTTGAGTCCTGAAGGGAGGAGAAGGGGAGCCACAAAGACACCAGAGAAGGTTCCCCAGGCAGAGAGAACAGCAGCGGGTGCTGTTGTGATTTTTGCTGGGTATAGAATTCTTATCTTTCTAGTTCAGCTTTTGAATAAGCCATGCCACAGCCTTGCGGCCTCCAATGGTCTCTGATGAGAAATCTGCTGGAAACTACTAAAGTGCTTCTCTCTTCCTGCTTTCAAGATTCTCCCCGTGTCTTTGGCTTTTGACAGTTGGATTATGATGCGTGCAGCTGTGGTTCTCTTTGAGTTTGTCTTATTTGAGCTTCTCTGATGTAGTTAAGTGTTCTTCATCAAATTTGGGACATTTGGGGCCATTGTTTTTTTCAATTTTTCTTCCCCTTTTGCTCTTTGCTCAGACTCTCATATCATGAGTGTGTTTGCTACATTTGATGGTGTCCCTCAGTTCTCTGTTCATTTTTCTTCATCCTTTTCTTCATTCTATTCTTCAGACTGGATAATTTCAAGTGACTTATCTTGAAATTCACTGACTCTTTCTTCAGTCTGCTCAAATCTGCTGTTAAGCCCCAGGTGAATTTTTCATTTTATTTTTCACGTTTGAAATTTCTATTCAGTTGTTCCTTTATATAAATTTTAGGTTTTTATTGGTATTCTTTATTTGATGAGAAATGATTCATATTTTCTTTTAGTTTCTTAGACATGGTTTGTGCTTTGAACATATCTAAAATAGCTGATTTTAAAGGTACTATCAAGTTCAATGTCTGGCCTTCCCCTGGGATAGTTTCTATTGACTGCTTTTTAAATCTACTCTTATGTAAGCCATGCATTCTTGATTTTTGCATGTTTCATATATTTTTATTGAAAACTGGGTAATATAACATGGCAACTCTGAAGAACATATCCCCCTCAGGGTTTGTTGCTGTTACTGTTTGTTTATACTATTGCTTCTTTAGTGACTTTTCTGAACTAATTCTATAAAGTCTGTATTCTTTGTTACGTCTTGCTACTAAAGTCTTTGCTTCATTAACTTGGTATAGTGCTCAGCTAATGACTAGACAGAAATTTTCTTAGATGTTTGGAGCAAATAAGTCTCTCAATCTTTGACAATGGTGTGTATGTGAATGTTGGGACATGCTTTCAACACTCAGCCAGGCCATACTGGGCCTGGACACAAAACGACTATAGAGAGCCCAATGAGATGTCCGTATTGCGGCTATAAAAAGATGTCTCTGAATCCTGATGGAGGGCAGCCAGAAGGGCTATGGTGTAGCTGGCACTATCTGTGACAGGGAGCCTCAGCTTCCTCTCCCATCTCAGCGCTGTCCTGCCTGCACCAAGCACACTGGCCCGCCACAGGACACGGGCTCAGTCGCTCAGTCGTGTCCAACCCTTTACGACCCCAGGGACTGTAGCCCACCAGGCACCTCTGTCCATGGGGATTCTCCAGGCAGGAATACTGGAGTGAACTGCCATTCCCTCCTCCAGGGGATCTTCTCAACACAGGGATGGAACCCAGGTCTCCCACATTGCAGGCAGATTCTTTACTAGCTGAGCTATCAGGGAAGCCCATCATAGGACACGGACAGAGATTTTTCAGCAGCAAAGGGGAATAGTAACTTGTCACATCTGTATTACCATTAGAGGAGAGGAGAGGAAGAGAAAGGCACTTGGGTGCTCCTTGCACGTGCCCACCTCTACCTGCAGCCCCAGAAGACCCCTGATATCTGATGCTTTCCTTGCTGTATGCAGATGCTCTGCCCTGGCAAGGTGTGCCCTGGATTACTGTGGTAGTCTGGTCTTCTCAGCAGGGCATTTGGTCACTAAATCGAGTCCTTCAGTTCAGTTCAGCTCAGTCGCTCAGTCGTGTCCAGCTCTTTACGACCCCATGAATTGCAGCACACCAGGCCTCCCTGTCCAACACCAACTCCCGGAGTTCACCCAAACTCATGTGCATCGAGTCAGTAATGCCATCCAGCCATCTCATCATGTCGCCCCCTTCTCCTCCTGCCTCCAGTCCCTCCCAGCATCAGGGTCTTTTCCAATGAGTCAACTCTTTGCATGAGGTGGCCAAAGTATTGGAGTTTCAGCTTTAGCATCATTCCTTCCAAAGAACACCCAGGACTGATCTCCTTTAGAATGGACTGGCTGGATCTCCCTGCAGTCCCAGTAACAAAAGGTAATGTGCAAAGTGGAAAGGTCTAGGCAGACATCAGCATCAGCCAATCCTAGACTAGCTTCAGCCCTATCACTCACTGTCCAGGGAATCCTGCACAGCTCACTTTGCTGAAGCTCAAGTTCCTCATCTACAAAGTAGAGGTGAGAGTGCTCACAGATATCAAGGGTGTGATGATATTAAACAGAACCAAGTGGCCTTTCCTGACTGGGCTTGAACGTTGGCCTCACATATCAGGCCTTAATCCCATTTGGCTTCACCGTCTTCTGTAGGAAGACAAAACTGGTCCTTATCAGGAGACACAACAGTGAGAGTGAGTGCACTCACCAGACAGCTGTTAGCCATACCAACCCACACACAGGGGCGCTTGGACCCTGACCAGGATGGGCTAGCAGCAGTGGGCCTTGGCTCATTTCAGACAAAGAAGCACCAGCTCACGGGGACCCAACCTGCAGCACTCGACACAGACAGAAAGAGGATTTTCTAATCCTTTTGTGTCCACAGGGGCTCAGTGGGCAGGGAGGCCTGATACCAACACCCAAGAAAACCAGCAAAGACCAGAAGGAGAGAGAGTGCATGGGTCCTTCAAACCATCATTTCCTACCTGACACTTTTGTCAAGTATTACTCCCAGACAGGAAGCACTGCTATTCTAAGTACCTTTAAAGGCAATGCATGATTTAATATAATAAATTATGTTTTAACAGAATCTTTAAAAACAAATTATCAAACTCTAGAGTGTCCAGGGAAAGTTGGTTCACTCCAAGCGCTCAGTTTCCTCACCTATAAAATGGGAATAACCATCTCTACCTCCTGGGGCTGCCATGAGATGGACAGAGTGAAAGGAACACCTACCCCAGAGCCCAGCACGAACCAGAACAGTGCTCAGGTATTAACCTGCCACAGGCAAATGCCCAGTCCAACGGCCACTGCCCAAGTCTGGCTAAGGGACAGAGTTCCCATGCTCTCCAGCCAATACAGGAAACAGAAGGTGAAGAAATGAGAAACAGCAACTGTGAAATGCATCACCCAAGAAGCCCACCCACACCCCTTGTGGGAACTGCTTCCCTGCTGGGCAAGTGTTCACCCGGGCTCCTGACCCACACCTGCTCCCTCCTTCCCTCAAATTAGGGTCCTCTGCTCACCTCTGCCATCACCGCTTCCTCCTCCATCACCTCCACCTTCACCATCACCTCCCACCTCTACCACTCCCTGCACCATCACTTCCACCTCCACCATCGTCACCCACTTCTGCCATTACCTCCTCCTCCACCATCTCCCACCTCCCCGACCACCCCTCCCACACCTCCACCACCTCCCCCCTCAGCTCCCCAGGCCCATCACAGGGCCAAACCAGCGCCAGCTCTACCTCACGTTGTCATGCCGCTGGATGTAAATCTTGTGGAAAATCCTCTCAGGGGGCTTCAGGAAGTCCTCCTTCATCTCCATGGCAACATTCCGAGGCAGGAGGCTCATGAGCAGCCGCTCCTGGACAGAAGAGACAGGCCGTGTGACACAGCAGCTCCTTCCTGTGATTCCTGGACATGCCCAATCCAGTGACCTTGGTGCCAAGGAGCTGCCCTCCACGAGGGGCCCCAGAGCCCCCTCACACACAGCCAGCACGTGGTTCAGCCCCACGGACCCTGCCCAGCCCCAGAGCCTTGGTGGGTTGTGCCCAGGCCTGGACTGTCACCACACAGGTAACTCGTTCCCAGAGCACTGGGCAAGCTTGCTGGGGCAAGCTCACCGTGTGCCCCAGCTCCAATGAGTGGGGGTCACAGGCAGGAGACACCGCAGCCTCCAACCAGGCCAGTCCAGCCTCACTCCCCGCACCACCGGCCACCACAGCCTCAAGACGGACCTCAAGGTGGGCTGCCCATGCCCATTGACAGACAGGAACCCATGTTCCACAGAGATAAGTGACTTTGGATACAACGTGGCACCTTCTCCTGGTCTTGTCTTCTGATTACTCCCAGACCTGCAGGAGTCAAAGGTTCTCCACCCCCAAGAGTAAGGACCGAATGCCTGGGCTTATCCACAGGAGCCATGCTGCCCCCCGGGGCTCTGTCACCCTTTCTGGACCTTGGTTTCCTCCTCCAGTCCCCGCCCCTCCTCCTCATGATGGATCCTTCCCTGGCCTCAACCCCACTGGTCACACCATGTCTGAGAAACCATGTTCTAGAAACCTGGGGTGAGACTCCCACTCCTCCCCTTAGTCCCTTTCAGAGCCCCTCCCTAACCACACACACTCTGCTTTGAAAAGAAAAGGGCAGAATTTAGATCTTGTCTGCAATCCAGTAAGACATCCTACTTACAAGGGTGAACATGGGGCAGGGAGGGAGCAGTAGTCCCCCCTCACTCTCTCTCCAGTGGCACCCCCTAACCCGGCTGGGCCCACAGCCCCTGGGCCCTCAGTCTGGCCAACGGAGGAGGCTCAGAAGGGGCCACGTGGATTTCTGGCATCTCCCACTTAGACCAGGTGGCCAGGTGCAGTCCCCAGGTCCTGAGACCCTCATAGACCCCAGGTCTACCCTGCAGTATGAGACCACATCCCTGCCTGGGAGCAGCCGCGCCCCCGCGTGACACACTCTGGAGGGCAATCACAGCAGCACCAGCAGCAACAGTCTCCAGCCCTAAGAGCACTCCCACCTCCAAGAAAGGGCCTCAGGGGCCTGGGGTAGGGGCGTCAGGGCTTCACCCCCTTGGCTCCAGATCACANACTAACTCACCTCCCCCCTCAGCTCCCCAGGCCCATCACAGGGCCAAACCAGCGCCAGCTCTACCTCACGTTGTCATGCCGCTGGATGTAAATCTTGTGGAAAATCCTCTCAGGGGGCTTCAGGAAGTCCTCCTTCATCTCCATGGCAACATTCCGAGGCAGGAGGCTCATGAGCAGCCGCTCCTGGACAGAAGAGACAGGCCGTGTGACACAGCAGCTCCTTCCTGTGATTCCTGGACATGCCCAATCCAGTGACCTTGGTGCCAAGGAGCTGCCCTCCACGAGGGGCCCCAGAGCCCCCTCACACACAGCCAGCACGTGGTTCAGCCCCACGGACCCTGCCCAGCCCCAGAGCCTTGGTGGGTTGTGCCCAGGCCTGGACTGTCACCACACAGGTAACTCGTTCCCAGAGCACTGGGCAAGCTTGCTGGGGCAAGCTCACCGTGTGCCCCAGCTCCAATGAGTGGGGGTCACAGGCAGGAGACACCGCAGCCTCCAACCAGGCCAGTCCAGCCTCACTCCCCGCACCACCGGCCACCACAGCCTCAAGACGGACCTCAAGGTGGGCTGCCCATGCCCATTGACAGACAGGAACCCACGTTCCACAGAGATAAGTGACTTTGGATACAACGTGGCACCTTCTCCTGGTCTTGTCTTCTGATTACTCCCAGACCTGCAGGAGTCAAAGGTTCTCCACCCCCAAGAGTAAGGACCGAATGCCTGGGCTTATCCACAGGAGCCATGCTGCCCCCCGGGGCTCTGTCACCCTTTCTGGACCTTGGTTTCCTCCTCCAGTCCCCGCCCCTCCTCCTCATGATGGATCCTTCCCTGGCCTCAACCCCACTGGTCACACCATGTCTGAGAAACCATGTTCTAGAAACCTGGGGTGAGACTCCCACTCCTCCCCTTAGTCCCTTTCAGAGCCCCTCCCTAACCACACACACTCTGCTTTGAAAAGAAAAGGGCAGAATTTAGATCTTGTCTGCAATCCAGTAAGACATCCTACTTACAAGGGTGAACATGGGGCAGGGAGGGAGCAGTAGTCCCCCCTCACTCTCTCTCCAGTGGCACCCCCTAACCCGGCTGGGCCCACAGCCCCTGGGCCCTCAGTCTGGCCAACGGAGGAGGCTCAGAAGGGGCCACGTGGATTTCTGGCATCTCCCACTTAGACCAGGTGGCCGGGTGCAGTCCCCAGGTCCTGAGACCCTCGTAGACCCCAGGTCTACCCTGCAGTATGAGACCACATCCCTGCCTGGGAGCAGCCGCGCCCCCACGTGACACACTCTGGAGGGCAATCACAGCAGCACCAGCAGCAACAGTCTCCAGCCCTAAGAGCACTCCCACCTCCAGGAAACGGCCTCAGGGGCCTGGGGTAGGGGCGTCAGGGCTTCACACCCTTGGCTCCAGATCACAAAGTTATTTTAAAATGGGAGAATGTATCTGATGCACAAGAAGAGTCTCCCCAGGTGACGCATCCCCACATACACTTACGAGGATGGAGGCCAGGCCCAGCCCCGCCTGGCACCAGGTGGAGCTGAGTATGTGCACTCAGGCGAATCAGGCCTGGTCTATGTGGGGTGGGGGGACCCGCTGTGGCCCCCACACGGCTCCAGGCTGGACAGACACCCACACTCAGAAGGAACATTGCAAGAGCCCAGCAGTCCATGACATTTTGTGACCAGCCACATGGGGAGAGGCCCCTCCGAGACAGAAGTGGCCAGTCTAAGCGAGCATGTGAGGGCAGCCTCGGGGACAGAAAGTCCCAGTGCCCAGGGCGTGGGAGCTGGCGTGTGACCTGAGTGTAGACGGGACCTGATCAGCCCTTCCTCAGCAGTGGGGCCTGTGGAGACGAGCCCGAGCACCAACCCGTGGATAAGAGCCTCTGCAGGCGAGCCCGCTGTCCCAGAGAGTACTAGGCAGGGCTCACTCGGGCCACCATCAAAGGACCACNGTTGGATCTCCTTGTAGTCCAAGGGACTCTCAAGAGTCTTCAACACCACAGTTCAAAAGCATCGATTCTTTGGCGCTCAGCTTTTCTTTATAGAGGCATGTATTGGAAGGGAACTCAACACTGTATGCTTTGGTGGCATTTCAAAGCCTGGGAAAGGTGACCCAGGAAAGAATGTGGGTCACCTGGGGCAATGAGCAAGTCCATTGGAATGAGGAGGGAGAGCCCCCAGAGGAGAGGCAGCTGGAGCCCCGTACAAACACCAGCATCTCTGTTTTGTCTCGGGCATCTCTAGAGCCCTCGCTCTCTACCACCCCTCCTTCTCACCAGCATCTCCCTCACTCCAGCCCTCGATGACCTCTGGAGGCCACTGTGCTGCCAGACAGCCCATGGACAGGAAGCTGCCTAAGGGAGCCTGCTCATCATTCACTCATTTCTCCATCTACTCACCCTCCTGTCTACTCAGCTGTCCTTCCATCCGTTCTATTCAAAAAGTATTTTTGAGCACTCACTCTGTGTCAGGCCCTGTGCCAACCACTGGGGATGCAGCCCTGCTCCAGTGACACGAAGCCCTTGCTCCTGTGAAGCTCTCACCTGAGCAGGGGCAGCAACAGACAATCACAGTAGCACGGTGATAAGCACTACGTAAGAGCTGGGCCGGGGATGGTGGGAGTACATAGGAGGGGCACCTAATGCAGGTGTGGGGCTGGGGAGCTTTGTTCTCCCCACCTATGAAATGGTAGCATTGTGAATTGACCTACAGGGTTTCCAGGAAGACCAGCTGAGATCATGCATGTGAAAGAATGTTACAAAGCACCGTGCCATCCCAGGCTTCTTCCTAAAGAACAAAAGACACACACTAGGCAGCATTTTGGGGGTTTCTGGCAATGACAGCTCTTCAGGTTGAAGCCACAAGCCGATGCTCCATCCACATAAGACCATCTCCTGACAGGGGGTGATGAAACACCAGCCCTCTGCAAGCATTTTTATTGGTTTTATTCAGTGGTGGAGAATAGCTGCATGGAACCATCATGCTCTAGAAATGCCCCAGGTTGGCTATCTGGCCAGCCTTCTGGAGTCATGAGGGCTGGTGTGAGTGCAGAGGAGGAGCTGACAGGCAAGGAAGCCTGAAGCTAAGGATTCAAGCTGTGGCCACAGTATATGGGGAAGTCTAAAGTTTGAAACTCTGATGATTGGAACACCAGAAACCTATGTCAATCTCAAAGGATAAGAAGGATGTTTGAATCCTAAGACAGAGTTTTTGGATGAATGTTGTTTTAAACACAGAGTAAACGCCTTCAAGCCAGAAATCCAGTCTGCTCCATGGGACCTGCCGTGCAACAAGACACCGCCCGCTATCGTCAGTGCAGAATCAAGTTTTTTAAACTGCCGTATATTTGAAATAAAATGAACCAGGAGGAGAGAAGAGCAGAATATCCACCATCATCTCCCTGAGGTGAGCTTCACTTCCAAGAAAACAAAAAGTCAAGTGGATACAAGAGCCTGGCCTCTGGACTGAATGCTTAGAGCTCTTTCCTCTCCTGGGAAGAGTGCACGATGTTGTGAGGGAGGGGCATGTTTTCAACCATTCACTGACCACGAGCAATTCATTTAAATCCTATGAGCTTCCCTAGCCTTTACCTGTAAAAATGTACCATGGCACCAGCCTGTCTCATAGCATTGTTGTGAGAATTAGCTAGGATGGTGCATTCAAAGGCATCATGTCAATTTGGGTTCAGCACAAAAAGATGGGATCACTGACACTCCCATGGCTCCAGGGATGGTGACTGGGGTGATGCAATCCCAGTGGCAGAGGAAACATCTCCAAACTTCCCCAGAACTGAGCTTCAAGCCCTGAAAGCTGTAGGCGGCAGCCATTGGCTGGAGCCAGGGCACCCTAGGTCTGCGTGGATCCGGTGGGAAGGGGTGAGAGGGGCTGCTTTGGGCTCTAAGGTTGCCACAAACATCTCAAGTAAAGCGTGTCCAGCAGTGTGTGCTCTGTGAGGGACAGCTACAACCCCTCAGAAGAATCTGTGTTCCGAATCCATTGCTGCCCAGTGATGACTTAGGGCTCATCGCTTCATCCCACAGGACTCAGTTTCTTATTACAAAGTGGACAGTCGCTTGCTCAGCCCCTACCCAAGGCAGTGATGAGATACTGTTTCTGTCATTACTGAAAATCTGCGTAATTGTTGAATCCGCCTTGTGTGTATTCAGTGTCCCATTGTCCAGATTCTCAAAGT
Source organism: Neotragus pygmaeus (assembly GCA_006410875.1). Taxonomy (NCBI): domain Eukaryota; kingdom Metazoa; phylum Chordata; class Mammalia; order Artiodactyla; family Bovidae; genus Neotragus; species Neotragus pygmaeus. The sequence continues at coordinate 87,969 of SJYV01011467.1, read as the reverse complement.
TGGCTAAACACAGCAAGACATCACACAGAAACAACAAAATGCAAAGCTGCCAAATTAAACTAGTAAATCAGAGCCAATGTTTATCAGGCCTAGAGATTGGTTTTGTTTTTGTTTTCCTCTTCTTCATCAGGTTGTTCGGATGGGCATTCCCATTTTGTTCTAGATCATGGTTTGGGCTCCACCATGCAACCAGTTTGGAGGTCCTCTCAGAGGCATGTCCTTTGCAAATTGAACAGAGTGAGATTTTAGTCCATAGCAATTGTTCATTTTTAATATAAGTAATTAAACAAGTGATTTTTTTCTAAAGGAGCTCCATTGCTTTTGGTTAGGCACATTAATATAAATGATTTTTAGAAAGTTAATCTCCTAATGAGTTGAGAATTTGATATTGATTCAGTAATTACAAAGCATATTGCAAAATCAATGATAAATACTCCTGAAATTCCTATTGATTAACTCTGATAAGATTATATTGAACAGAGACAACATATTTAAGAGTGCCAGTGTGCACACAAGTTGACACACTCAGCAGCAAGGGCAGAGCAGGGTAGACCTCAGGCCAGTGGGGAAGGAAATCTGCTCAGTACCCATTGTTCAGGCTCTTTCCACACACTTGGCTCTGGCTTTTGAAGCTGCTGGTTAATGAAACATAAGATTATTACTCCCTTGTGCATTTAAGTTTTCAGGTCTTTATACAATAATTAATTAGGATTATGTGACAAGAAGAGAATTTCCACTAGGAAAAGAAAAACTAATAGTACTGCTTTAACAAATGATGCTTAAACTCCTATTGNGGGTGGGGCTGACAATAGAGGGCTATTTTCTGTCGCCTCTGCTTCCACCTCTCTCTGTGCCCAGTGAAGCTTCCTTTGGTCTGTCTGTCTGCATCTGAATGTCTCTCTCTCTCTCTCTCTCTCTCTCTCTCTCTGGGGCTGGCTGTCTCCCTGTCTCCCCCTCCCCCCAAGACTGTGCCTCGGTGCTTGGCACACCCTGGCTGCGGTGCTGCCCCCGCCTGTCTCCTGCCCACCTGGCATGCTGCCACCACTTGTTTACAGAAGCTGGAAAAATCCACTCGCCAGCCTGAGGCCTGGGCGCCCCCGGGGAGGGGAGGAGGCCGGCACAGGAGTGGGCAAAGGGAGAGAGGGGCAGCCCTGGGGAGCAGGCCCTGGGGGCAGGTGAAGGCAGCCAGGGTGTGCAGGAATGGGTACCGACAGCTGTGGGCTGGGCAAGGCGGGGAATCCCGGTGGCAGCGCATGGCGTGGGCAGCTCCCTCTCAGGCCATAGAGCTGGAGGAACCCCCTCCCCGTTCACTCCTGCCGCTGCCCCTACAGAGCACACCTGGGGCAGCGCCAACCTAAGCCACCATGTTTATCTTCCCTTCCCCCTTCCAGGCCTAGTCTTAACTCCAAATGTGTCTGGGCACTGCCAAGGGCTTGCACGTGCCTGCTGGGAGGGGCGTTGAGCAGACCGGTGCCTGCTGCCTGTCGGTACCACCTAGGATCCCCGGAGGCCCTGGCAGTGGGCAGCGGAGCAAGGTCCTGCCCTCGATGCTCAGGACTCCCTCGCCTGGCACTTAGCAAGAGGCTGGCACCCCTGAGGGCTCCTTGTCATCTCTCTGGGGACATACCTGGGCCTCTGAGGCGACAGAGCGGGNAGGCCCTGGCAGTGGGCAGCGGAGCAAGGTCCTGCCCTCGATGCTCAGGACTCCCTCGCCTGGCACTTAGCAAGAGGCTGGCACCCCTGAGGGCTCCTTGTCATCTCTCTGGGGACATACCTGGGCCTCTGAGGCGACAGAGCGGGCAGAGAGCCCAGCATGCAGGGAGGCACACAGCACGTGGGCCAGGCCTGCGTTGGCCGTGGGCAGATGAAAGTCCACGGGGAAGTGGGGCGGGGACACCCATCCTGAAGGGCAGCCTCTCGCCCCTCCTCCTGGAATCCTGTCAGTTCCCCAAGCGCCTGCCGGGCACAGACCTGCAGAGGAAGCGGCTCATGCCCCTGGAGGCGGAGGGGCTGGAGCGGGGGCACAGACCTGCAGAGGAAGCGGCTCACGCCCCTGGAGGCGGAGGGGCTGGAGCCATGCTGCAGAGGTGGCTGGGAGGCAAGGCCCACCTGTCGGCGGGCCTGGCCACCCACTCCCTCTTTGTCAGATAAGAGCTGCCTGGCGGCAGTGTGGGCAAGGCGCCCGTGGAGGGGGAAACATTTCATTAAGCTTAAGTGCTTCTGGGATGGGGGGACAGAGACAAGAGGCCAATGCAGCATCCACAGGCACCATGCCAGGTCCCTGCTGGCATTTCGGGACTATCCCACTCTGCAGTCCTGTGGACCCAAGGGACTCCCTGGAAGGATGCCTAGGGCTGCCAGAGGGGGACACTCTCTGCCCCCGGATCGAGCCCCCAGGTCTCCACACCAGACTACTCTTGGCTTTGGCCCCACCTGCCAGGGGCCCCTGAACTTTGTCCTTAATGCGCTAAGGGAAGCCCAGCCCTCCTCCTTGCCAAGCAGAGGGAAGGACATGCATAGAGAGAGAGGGGCTGAGAAAAGGGGAGAAAGAGGAGGAGGAGAAGGGTGAAAGGGACGAAGGGGGAGAGCAGAGGAAAGATGAGGAGGGGCAGAACAAAGAGATGGGCCGGGACTGGGGTAGAGGCAGGGATGACAATGAAGGAGATGGAGAAGAAGAAAGGCGGCAGNTAGAGCTTCCAGAGGTGGTCACTGCCCTGAGGTGCAAGGTGGGAAAACAGACGCAGCTGGACGACAAGGCAGACCACCCTGGGAGGACCCTGGGAACACGCAGAGCCCTCTCTGCCGCCCCAGCATCAGGGGCGTCAACAAGCCCGGGCCCCTCGGCCACCTGCCGTCTAGGGCCTCGGGGTGCACCCCATGCATGGGGCCTCAGGGAGGAGAGCCCCAGGGCCTGCAGGACAGCTGCCTGGCCTCCCATCCCGACTCTGCTGCCTCCGGGGCCACTAGTTAAGCTCTGTCTCAATCCCATCCTGTCTGTCAGGGTGATAACCACACCAACCTCCTCGGCAGGGTGTTCTGAGAAGGGGACGAACACCTCAGGCCCTCGCTGACCCACAGGGGTCCCTATCTTGTATCTCACCTCCCACCACCTCCGACGGCAGCTTTTCACGGCTTCGCTCTTTGTCTCCTGCATCTTTTAAATCCGTCACCTGCTCTTGGAAAAGCACTCGGGTGTCGCCCAAGTCAAATCAAGCAAGGGAAACTGTCCTCCCCGGTGCCCGCCTCAGACCTTCCTTCACCGTCTCACAGCCCCAGAACTGACCGCTCTCCCTGAGTGAGCTGCCGCCTCCCCCTCGGGGGTCCTGCTGAGGAGAGCGCTCCCCTCTCTCAGTCTCTCCATCACCTCAGCTGTCCTGCACGACTTGGAGTTAGACCAGGGAACCCGAGGCAGCCACCAGGAGGGAAGGACAGAAAAGCAGAGGCACACTGACTACCCGGGACTTCAAGAGGGAATCGGGGGGCCGGTATGGAGGGTGAGGCCAGGTGCTACTGCAGCCCAGGGTGCACACCCAGCGCAGCGTGGGGTGCCGAGACAGATGGCTGGGTTAGCACTGTCCCAGGATCCCTTCTCCACCACTAGCACCACAATCTAGCCCCTCATTCTCATCAGGGGGCTTGAAAACCTGGAATGAAACTGTATTGTCCAGCCTCCTCTTCAACTAGATGTGGCCAAGGAGATAGGAGCTGAAGGATCAAGTGGAAATTTCTGGAATATTCCCTAAAGACAGTTTGTTCTTCTTCCTTCCTCCTGTTGCTGGGGATACAGTCATGATGGCTGTATCTATACTGACCATCTCAGTTCAGGAGGATGAAAGCTACATGCTAGCAATGGCAGACCATTTAACTAGATGGAGACTGGGTTGTGAGGATTGCATGGATCAGATCTGCATCACTGGCCATAAAGTGCCGGCCCTGGAATATGTATGTAAGAGAAAAAGAGTTATCTCACTTGCATAAGCCACTGTCATATGAAGTTCCTAACAGCAGGCTATATTTCCAACCAAGGGCTCAGCATTAACTCCATCCACAAGATTAGTGATAGTGCCTGAAGCCAACACACATTAATAATCAAGACTTGAAAGTACACAACCTCGCCCACAGGGAGCAAAGCAGCCAGCCATCTGAAAAGATCAAGCGCCCATCTCTGATTAAAAACAAAGAGCAGCAAACAACTTAGCTGGCTGACATCATAAAGATAATACCTGAAATCCACATCCAATTCCAAACACAGCCCTCAAGCCTCAGGCAGCAATAAACATTACATTAGAAGCAGACAGCTACATGATGAGTTCTAACTAGTGAAATAAGACACAGAAATCACAGGGACAAATTTATAAATATGAATCGTACAAAACATCCCAGCATCCTACAAAGGCTATATAAAAACCTCAATGTTTATCTTGATTATCAAGATGCAACTTAATACATTAACCTTAATAAACATTAGATATTTAAACAACAATTATGAAGACTCTGTTTCTGAAAAGATGGAAAAACACTTTTCCCTATTCCCCCACTAAGTACACCAAAAGTCCTCGACATTACATATAAAACAGTCATCTGAAGGTTCTGAAAGGCAGAGGGAAGGAGGCAGAAACCTCTGTGCGACGGATGGCCTGCAGGTGAGGGCTGGACTTTCTTTTTGCCTTGCATACCCCAGACTGGGTGCTGGAAGCGGGGTGGCCCAGAAACGCCAACAGGCACGGCACTAAGCTCCAGCAAATCCGACCCTCTGACTGAAAGATCAGGACGGGGCAGCCTCAGGAGATAGAAACTGCTATACAATAACTGTCCCACTCCAGGCAAACCTCTCCAAAAACTCAGCAAAACTCCATCCTCCCCAGGCTGGGATGCCAGAGAAGCCATGCAGGGAACTCTGCCTTTGCTCACCACCAGCTGGTAACACCCAGTGCACCCCACCAACCCTGCTCCACTGCATCAGCATAGCCAAGGGCTTTCCTGCTCTTCCCTCCAAGTCAGAAGCCCTCCTCCCTCCTGCACAGCAGTAAGGAGGTACCCCCACCACCATAAGTCCCAACAGAGGCTCAGTGTGGAACCTCAACTTGTACCTCAACAAGGGAGTATTGAGGGGGTGGTCTCCACTTTCCCCTACCAAATGAAGTCACAGAAAGCTAGCTAAAAGAAAAAGTTCAAATAAGACACAGAGTTTCACACACAATACCCCAGTTGTCCAGGTTCCAATCAGAAATCATTCATCATACAAAGAACCAAAACAATCTCAACAAATGAACAAAGGTCATCAACAGACTCCAACACCAAATGACAATAATCAGAATAGCTAACAAGATTTTAAAGCTTTATCCTAAGAATGATTCAATGAACAACTACAAATATGCTTGCAAAAGTGAAAAAACAGAAACTCTCAGCAAAGAAATAAAAGATACAAAAAAAGAATCAAATGGAAATTTTAAAACTAAAAAAAACCTGAAATAAGAAGCTTAACAAATGGGAACATCAGAATGGAGGAGACCAAGGAACGCTTCTTCAAGTCCAGCATTTCTCATGATGTACTCTGCATACAAGTTAAATAAGCAGGGTGACAATAAACAGCCTTGACGGACTCCTTTTCCTATTTGGAACCAGTCTGTTGTTCCATGTCCAGTTCTAACTGTTGCTTCCTGACCTGCATACAGATTTCTCAAGAGGCAGGTCAGGTGCTCTGGTATTCCCATCTCTTTCAGAATTGTCCACGGTTTATTGTGATCCACACAGTCAAAGGCTTTGGCATAGTCAATAAAGCAGAAAGAGATGTTTTTCTGGAACTCTCTTGCTTTTTCCACGATCCAGCGGATGTTGGCAATTTGATCTCTGGTTCCTCTGCCTTTTCTAAAACCAGCTTGAACATCAGGGANTTTCAGTTCCACAGTTTCTTGTGATCCACACAGTCAAAGGCTTTGGTGTAGTCAATAAAGCAGAAATAGAGGTTTTTCTGGAACTCTCTTGCTTTTTCCATGATCCAGCAGGTGTTGGCAATTTGATCTCTGATTCCTCTCTCTTTTCTAAAACCAGCTTGAACATTTGGAAGTTCACAGTTCATGTATTGCTGAAGCCTGGCTTGGAGAATTTTAGGCATTACTTTACTAGCATGTGAGATGAGTGCAATTGTGTGGTAGTTTGAGCATTCTTTGGCATTGTCTTTCTTTGGGATTGGAATGAAAACTGACCTTTTCCAGTCCTGTGGCCACTGCTGAGTTTTCCAAATTTGCTGGCATATTGAGTACAGCACTTTCATAGCATCATTTTTAGGATTTGAAACAGCTTAACTGGAATTCCATCACCTCCACTCAAACTTTCCCAGCGTCAAGGTCTTTTCCAGTGAGTCAGTTCTTCCTGTCAGGGGAGCAAAGTAAAACCATTTACCACAGATTGGGACTGGAGCCCATGTGCCAGGATTCAAACCCAGCCAATACCTAGTTTGGAACTTGAACCCACAATGCCAGGACTCCAACCCAGCCAAAACCCCACTTGGAACTCAAACCCATATGACCGGGATTGGAATCAGGCCAAAATCCTGCTTGGGACTTGAACCCAAGACCTTTTCATTAGACTCACTTATCTGGTGTCTGGATTTACTGAGGCTCAGATTCTCTCTCATCACAGAAAGAATTCAGTGAAAAGCAAAGTAATAGGTAAGAAGTGGATTTATTTCTGAGAAAAACACATGCCACAAAGCATGGGGCATCGCAGAGAGCAAGTGAAGCCTCAAAATATGGTGTAGTTAGCTTTTATGGACTGGGTAATTTCATAGGCTAATGAGTGGGTGGATTATTCTAACTGTTTTGGGGAAGAAGTGGGGATTTCCAGGGGTTGGGCCAAGCCACCTTTTTATGTTGGTTGACCTTGGAACTGTCATGGCATCTCTGGGTATGTTATTTAGCTTGCTGATATGTTACAGTGAGCTTATACTGAGGAGCAAGTTCTGTTCAAGTTGACTTGTCTGTCTTATTGGACTCATTTCGTTCTAATCAGTTTCTATTGTGCCTTCAAGCTATGTCATACTTTCAAAAGTTTTGCTCTGTCCCCTTCCCTCCTGTTTGAAAAGTATTGGAACTTCACCTTCAGCATCAGTCCTTCCAATGAATATTCAGAGTTGACTTCCTTTAGGACTGACTGGTTTGATCTCCTTGCTGCCCAAGGGACTCTCAAGAGTCTTCTCTAGCACCACAGTTTGAAAATATCAACTCTTCAGTGCTCAGCCGGCCTCATGGTCCAACTCTCACATCCATACATGACTACTGGAAAAACCACTGACAAGATGGACCTTTGTCACAAAGTGATGTCTCTGCTTTTTAGTACTCTATGTTTGTTATAACTCCAAGATGCACACATCTTTTACTTTCATGATTGCAGTCACCATCTACAATGATTTTGGAGCCCAAGAAAATAAAATTTGTCAGTGTTTCTACTTTTTCCCCATCTATTTGTCATGAAGTGATGGGACCTGATGCCATGATCTTAGTTTTTCGAATGTTGAGTTTTAAACCAGCTTTTTACACTCTCCTCAAAAGGTTCTTTAGTTCCACTTCACTTTCTGCCATTAGAGCAGTATCATGTGCATATCTGAGGTTGTTGATATTTCTCCCAACAGTCTTGATTTCAGCTTGTTATTCATCCAGTCTGGCATTTTGCATGATGTGCTCTGCATATAAGTTAAATAAGCAGCATGACAATATACAGCCTTGATGTATTCCTTCCCCAATTTGGAACCAATCTGTTGTCCCATGTCTGGTTCTAACTGCTGCTTCTTGTCCTGCATACAGGTTTCTCAGGGGACAAGTAAGGTGGTCTGGTATTCCCATCTCTTGAAGAACTTTACATTTTGTTGTGATCCACACAGACCAAAGCTTTAGCATAGTCAATAAAGCAGTTTGTTGTTTTTTTTCTGGACTTCCCTTGTTTTCTCTATGATCCAGCAGATGTTGGCAATTTGAACTCTGGTTCCTCTGCCTTTTTTAAAATCCAACTGTACATCGGGAACTTAGTTCACATACTGCTGAAGCCTAGCTTGAAGGATTTTGATCATTACCTTGCTAGCATATGCTGTGTGCTTAATTACTCAGTTGTGTCTGACTCTTTGCCTGTGAAATGAATGCAACTGTATGTTAGTTTGAACATTGTTTGGCATTGCCTTTCTTTGGGATTGAAATGAAAACTGACCTTTTCCAGTCCTGTGGCTACTGCTGAGATTTCCAAATTTGCTGACATATTGAGTGCAACACTTTAACAGCATCATATTTTAGGTTTGAAATAGCTCAGCTGGAATTCCATAACCTCCACTATCTTTGTTTGTAGTAATGCTTCCTAAGGCTAACTTTACTTCACACTCCAGGATGTCTGGCTCTGGATGAGTGACCACACCATTGTGGTTATCAAGGTCATCAAGACCTTTTTCTGTAAATTTCTTCTCTGTATGCTTGCCACCTCTTATTAACCTCTTCTGGTTCCATTAGGTCTTTGCTGTTTCTGTCGTTTATTGAGGCCCATCTTTACAAGAAATATTCCCCTGGTATTTCCAATTTTCTTGAAGAGATCGCTGGTCTTTTCCATTCTATTGTTTTCCTCTATTTCTATTTTGTTCACTGTTTTAATTTATTAATTGAAGTATTATTGCTTTACAGAATTTTGTTATTTTCTGTCAAACCTCATTGAATCAGCCATCAGTTCAGTTCAGTTCAGTTGCTCAGTCATGTCTGACTCTTTGCAACCCCAAGAATCACAGCACACCAGGCCTCCCTGTCCATCACTGTCTCCCGGAGTTCACTCAGACTCACGTTGATAGAGTCTGTGATACCATCCAGCCATCTCATCCTGGGTCGTCCCCTTCTCCTCCTGCCCCCAATCCCTCCCAGCATCAGAGTCTTTTCCAATGAGTCAACTCTTCANCCGGCCTCCCCCTACTAACTCCTGCCGAGTTCCTGCCTCCCACCGGGAGTCTGGCCCCTTTTCTCAGCTCTGCCCTCCTGTCTAAACTTGGAAGCCTCCCTTAGGAGGCCGTGAGCCGGCGAGTGTCTGGGTGAGTGCTGTGTACTTTTGACTTGGAATTTTGCTCCACCGCGGTCTCCGGGGCTCTGTCTCGCTTGTGTCTCTTCTCTCTCCCCTTGTTTCTCCACCAGTCGGTAACTCCCTCTCACCCCGTCCCTATCCATCCCCTCGCTGACCCCTGTTCTGGTGTCCGTTTCTGCCCCAGCCTCCGTGCTCCGAGCTGGGAACCGGCGGTAATATTCTCCATTCTTCTCCAGTTGCTAGTACTCAGACCCCGCCCCTCGGCCTGCCTGCCCTGCCTCTGGGGTCAGCGAGAGGTTGGGGTGGGGGGCGGGGGGCTCAGCTGGCTGCTCAGGACATCCTGCACTTCCTCAGCCCTGCAGCTGCGGCCAGCAAGTTTGGGGGGCTGCACATAGGGGGAGAAGAGAAGGGGTCAACCACTGCCCACACTAACTTCTCAGGACGGTGGGCTCAGCCTGGGTGGAAGGTCTGGGTGGGCAAGCCACGGATGGTTAGCGGAAGCTCCTTCCACACTGACCCACTGGAAAATAATCGCCCCCCCACCCCGCCCAGGGTCAGTGGTGGGAGTTGGCAGGACTCAGCTGAGCAGGACTCACAATGGCCTTTCTCCACATCCCTGGCAGCTGAGACCCACCTCAGAGATGCCCAACAGCTGTGTCTGCTTTGCCCAGCCTCTGAGCCTGGTTCTGAGGGTACAGCTGCCCAGACTTTGTGTGGGGCTGTGTGAGGCCCTCTCCCATGGGCTGGCCCTTCACTTTGGGCTGGCAGGGCGGGCAGTTCTTCCAGAGAGGAAATCTGAGCAGGGGGCACTTAAACCATTTCTGGCCTTGCTCCCCTCTATCTGTGGTCTGAACGACGGATGAGGAGGTGCTGGCATGGATTCCACCCTAGAGAATCCATGGCTGCTACAAAAAAGGGAAACTGAGGCTGGGTCACAGAGAACACAGCTGGATGAAAGAACAAGGTATTGTTCCTCTGGCAGGTGATATGCTGTAATGGTTTAAAACAAGGATGTGTGTGTGCGTGTGTGTGTGTGTAGGAGCGTCTGTGTGTGTGTGTGTGTGTGTGTGTGTGTGTGTGTAGGAGCTAGAGGGCCTGGGTTTGAATCCCAGCTCTGCCACTGACAGTTGTATAATCCTGGGCAAGCAATTTAACCTCTCCTTTGCCTTATCTGTAAATTGAGGATGGTACTACCGACCTCATTTGGTTTTTTGAGGATTATAGCAGTCAGAATATATAAAATGCTTTAAAAAAGTGCCTGGTGCACAAGCACTGTATGTGTTAGCTGTTACAGCAAGGAAATCTGTGGGTCTGGGGTCCCCTGGATTTCTTGGAGAAGCTTGGTGGAGAATTGGATCTCCTGGACATTACAGGCATGAGGTGGGGGTGGTAGGGATAGTGGGTCCCTAATCTCCAGCCTCCTTGTCACCTCTGCATGACACCTCTCTCTCTCCTGCCAGGAGTTTGGGCACCCTGGAGCCCCTCTGCCACCACTGTGCTTTCCTCAGATCCTCACCTTATTTAGCTGCTTCTTAAAGGAGCCCTCGGTATCTCAGCCTGGGACACACCTCCCCAGTTAGGGACAAGTGCACGAATGTTTGGGCATCACTGCATCTCTGTTGGGACAAGTCTGAGCACTGGGAGTGTGGGAGAGGAAAAACAAGGAAAGCAGGCTCCTCTCCACAACCCCTCTCACTTCTTATGTGTGGAGTAAGTCACCCTTCCTCTCTCCTGGGGACCCAAAATCTCAGCTACCTACCTTCGATCTATCATTCAGGACCCACCCTTGGCTTCAGACACCCTTGGCCTGCACGGAGGGGACATTAGTGTGGAGGGTGGGGGCAGTGAATAAGGAGGGTGTTGGGAGCAGCACCTAGGGGTCCAGGGTCTATCCTGGGTTGCCTCTTACCCTCTGTGAATCTGGTGATAAAACTCCTCTCTCTGCCCTCCATCCCTTTTATGCAGCTCCCCCAGGACAATGGGAGGGATGTGCCCTGTGGTGGGCCACTGGGGAACCTCTGGAGTGGGGGTGCTAATCTCAGCCCTAGTTCTCATGGCTGCAGAGGTGCTTGGGGGACTTTTTGCCTCGTCGGGAAGGGAGGCCAGCATGACTGTGGTGGGAAGACCCCTGCCTGGGAGTTGGAGGCTGGGTTTTCGCCACTTGCCAGTTGCTGACTTTGGGTTTAGGTTTTCATAATCTGGAGACAGGGATGCCCACCTCGTGCAGAGTGAAGGCAAATGACATAACCTGAGATGACACCTGTAGTCAGCCCCTGTTGAGAGCTGTCACGGCCAACAGGCCTGTGGCTTCCCTTCTCTTCCCAGGGTCTGGAACGCTGCAGGGTGGGTGGGGACACACAGGCCACTTGGAACCAGAGACCGTTCTCAGGCTCTGACAGAGGCGACTGGGGCTGGTGGAGAGAGGACCGTGTGGTTCTCAGGCATGTGGTGTTGCTTGCCCTCCTCCCTGGCAGGCCTCGGCTGGGGCACCAAAGGGGGGCCACCCTGTGGCATGCAGGGTTGTGAGGTGGTCCAGAGGGAGGCGTCAGGAGTTCTCTGGGCAGACAAGGGGAGCAAGATGGAACTCATCGGTGCCCAGAAAATGCTATCTTTGCTCCCCTGCTTTGGAGGCGGGCACCGAGTCTGGGCACGGGGACTGGGGTTAAAGGTTAGGGCCAAGAGCAGGCCTCTAGCACTGGCACAGAGCTGCGGGACTGGACCCAGCCCCCACGCCTCTTCTTCCTCCTCGCTTCCTCTTGTAAGGAGGAGATGAGCTCTTGGCTCCCAGAGCCGCCTGTTTCATTTTCTCTTTTACCCAGGCGCATGGGGCGTGGGCGATGGAAGGGGAGTGCGCAGACCCCAGGGTTTGGTGGCTATCGGGCGGGCGTCTTGGTACACAGCAGTGAGTGGGTGTGTTGTGCGCGCATCCATGTGTGCGCATTTTGTGCATGTGTGGGCCGGGGAGGGCTCTGACTATCCGCTGGAATGGGGTGCCGGAGCCCGCGGCTCTGCGCATGCGGGGTGAGTGTGTGTGTCTGCACGTGTCCGTGTGTGTGCGGGCAGACTCGGCTGCTTTTACTTGCTCGCTCTCGCCTGCTCTCTCTCTCTCCCTCCCCTCTCTCCCTCTTCCCCTCTCCCCCTCTCCCTCTCTCTCTCTCTCTCTCTCTCTCTCTCTCTCTCTCTCTCTCTCACACACACACACACACACACACAATTTTCAATCTCTCCTCCTTTTTCCTCATTCCCTCCCTCCGTCTCCCTGCTGCTCTCTCCCCGCTTCCCTCTCAGTCCCTCCCCCCACCACTCCAACCCTGCCTGTGCCTGTTCGGCTTGGCTGGGGGCTATCTCTGCCTCTCTGGGGGTGCCAAGGAGAACATCCCCGCTTTTCGTCTTCCCTCGACCATTCCCTTCCCTCCTGGGCGGAGCTCCCCAGGGCTCGCAGACTCCTCTGTGCCACCTTCTCCCTGGAGGAGGGGAGTGGGGAAAGGAGGACCCCAGCCCTGTGCCCATGATGCCATCTGCAGTGAGCGCCTTGGCCCCGTGACATTCATGCCTCCAGCCTTCAGCTGCCCCAGCTCCCAGCTCCGATTACCCACTGGCTGCTGGGGGGGTGGGGGCAGGGAGAGTGTGCTCAGCCTGGGGGTGCTCCTAACTCTGCCTTCTTGGCTGTTTGGATCTCCCTCCCCATTCCTTGTGGGGAGTAGGGGGGAGTATGGAGATCTGTGGGTTGGCAGGGAAGGGGCTGAGCTCTTGAGCAGGAGCTGTGGGCACCACCATGTCAGTAGGCGCAGCTTGGGGTGTGGAGGTGAGCCCCACACCTGGGTGCCCACCTTGCTGCCTGACGGGAGCTGGCCTGGGGAGGGAGGAGGGGCAGGAGAGCAGCAGGTGGGTGAGGTTATGGTGGGGGTGGGCGGAAGCCCCACAGTCTTTGATGTTCCTACTGGGCATCTGGCCCAAGTCAAGGCTACTGTTTATGTCTCTCTGTCTCTGACCTGCAGAGGGGAATTTCCTGTTATATTCTTTTGGGGGAGAGGATCCTTTTGTTTAAGTAACCAATCTCCCCCTTATGTCCCCCACCCTCATCTCCCATTAGCCTCCAAGGCCCCAGAGTGGCTCAGGAGATCAGACCTCAGGGGTCACTGCCCTTGAGCTCCAGAATCCCTTCTCATGGGGGCCCTGTGAGAGCCCACCGAAGGCTGCTGCCTTCCCCTGGCCCCTCCTGCTTGCCAAGGTGGTGCCTGCATCTGTCTGTGTACTCCTCTGCCATCACACACCTGCCAAATAGCACCTCCCTTCCCGCCTTCACCCCTCCTCTCTCTCCCAGCACTGGGATAACAGGGAGTTGGGTGGGGCAGCCCCGCCCCCCCCTCAGTCCATACCTGAGAGTAGCACGGGGGGGATCTGGGAAAGGAGATAAAGGTCCCAGCCCTGAGAGGCACCCAGCCCTCAATCTGGGGGCCTGTGCTGCTGCTGCAGCCTCCGCCGTCGCCAGAACCCCCGGGGACTGTTGGTGTCTGTGGCTGCCCATGGGAGCCCACGTTGGCACAGGCGGTCATGTCTGCACACAGATGCCTGTGCTTGCCTGTGCATGCCCGCGCGTGTGTCTGGTGTGTGTGTGTGTGTGTGTGTGTGTGTGNCCTGGGGGCCTGTGCTGCTGCTGCAGCCTCCGCCGTCGCCAGAACCCCCGGGGACTGTTGGTGTCTGTGGCTGCCCATGGGAGCCCACGTTGGCACAGGCGGTCATGTCTGCACACAGATGCCTGTGCTTGCCTGTGCATGCCCGCGCGTGTGTCTGGTGTGTGTGTGTGTGTGTGTGTGTGTGTGTGTGGGCTGCAGTGGCCACCTGGGCCTCTTAGCATCACCCTTGTTGGCCCCCATGGTGTGCAGTCAGGGCATCAGTGCCAGATCGTTGGGAGTGGGGGTGAAATAGCTACCCCCCACCCTAGCAGCAGGCAAAGGGGAAGGGGAGAGGGAGGTGCGAACCTCCCCACAGCACTATTAATAGCCCACATGCCAGGCCACCAAGAACCAGCTGTCACCGTGGAAACCATTTCAGCTCTGCCCTCCCCCCAGCCTCTGAGGTGGGACTTGGGCGGGGCACCGAGCACCCCCCACCCATCTTCCTTTGTTACCTTTCTCTCGGGTCTCCTCCCCTCCTCTGTCCTTCTGTCTCCCCCACCCTTCTCTCCCCANGTAAGTCTATTCTCTATGTCCGTTTCTCCAATGCTGCCCTATAAATAAATTCTTCAGTACCATTTTTCTAGATTCCATATATATGTGTTAGTATACAATATTTATCTTTCTCTTTCTGACTCACTTCACTCTGTATAATAGGTTTGAGGTTCATCCACTTCATTAGAACCGACTCAAGTGCATTCGTTTTATGGCTGAGTAATATTTCATTGTGTATATGTACCACTACTTCTTTATCCATTCATCTGTCGATGGGCATCTAGGTTGCTTCCGTGTTCTAGCTATTGTAAACAGTGCTGCAGTGAACAATGGGATACATGTGTCTTTTTCAATTTTGGTTCCTCAGAGTATATGCCTAGGAGGGAGATTGCTGGGTGATATGGTGGTTTTATTCCTAGTTTTTTAAGGAATCTTCATACCATCTTCCATAGTAGCTGTATCAATTTACATTCCTACCATCAGTGCAAGAGTGATCCCTTTTCTCCACACCGTCTCCAGCATTTATTGTATGTAGGCTTTTTAATAATGGCCATCTGACTGGTGTGATGTGATATCTTATTGTAGTTTTGATTTGCATTTCTCTAATAATGAGCAATGCTGAGCATTTTTTCATGTGTTTGTTAGCCATCTGTATGTCCTTCTTTCGAAAAATGCCTGTTTAGGTCTTTTCCCCACTTTTTGATGGGTGATTTGTTTTTCTGGCATTAAGTATATGAGCTGCTTGTATATTTTAGAAATTAATCCTTTGTCAGTTGTTTCATTTGCAATTATTTTCTCCCATTCTGAGGGTTGTCTTTTCACCTNAAAGTGGAAATAGATGGTTTTCTGGAACTCTCTTGCTTTTTCCATGATCCAGTGGATGTTGGCAATTTGATCTCTGGTTCCTCTGCCTTTTCTAAAACCAGCTTGAACATCAGGAAGTTCATGGTTCACGTATTGCTGAATCAGCCATAGGTACACATATATCCCCTCCATTTTGAACTTCCTTCCCATCTCCTTCCTCATCCCACTCCTCCTGGCTGATACAGAGCACCTGTTTGAGCTTCCTGAGCCATACAGCTTCCCATTGGCCATCTCTCTTACATATGGTAATGTAAGTTTCCGTGTTACTCTTTCCATATATCTCACCCTCTCCTCTCCATGTCTATAAGTCTATTCTCTATGTCCGTTTCTCCAATGCTGCCCTATAAATAAATTCTTCAGTACCATTTTTCTAGATTCCATATATATGTGTTAGTATACAATATTTATCTTTCTCTTTCTGACTCACTTCACTCTGTATAATAGGTTTGAGGTTCATCCACTTCATTAGAACCGACTCAAGTGCATTCGTTTTATGGCTGAGTAATATTTCATTGTGTATATGTACCACTACTTCTTTATCCATTCATCTGTCGATGGGCATCTAGGTTGCTTCCGTGTTCTAGCTATTGTAAACAGTGCTGCAATGAACAATGGGATACATGTGTCTTTTTCAATTTTGGTTCCTCAGAGTATATGCCTAGGAGGGAGATTGCTGGGTGATATGGTGGTTTTATTCCTAGTTTTTTAAGGAATCTTCATACCATCTTCCATAGTAGCTGTATCAATTTACATTCCTACCATCAGTGCAAGAGTGATCCCTTTTCTCCACACCGTCTCCAGCATTTATTGTGTGTAGGCTTTTTAATAATGGCCATCTGACTGGTGTGATGTGATATCTTATTGTAGTTTTGATTTGCATTTCTCTAATAATGAGCAATGCTGAGCATTTTTTCATGTGTTTGTTAGCCATCTGTATGTCCTTCTTTCGAAAAATACCTGTTTAGGTCTTTTCCCCACTTTTTGATGGGTGATTTGTTTTTCTGGCATTAAGTATATGAGCTGCTTGTATATTTTAGAAATTAATCCTTTGTCAGTTGTTTCATTTGCAATTATTTTCTCCCATTCTGAGGGTTGTCTTTTCACCTTGCTTATAGTTTTCCTTTGCTGTGCAAAAGCTTTTAAGTTTAATCAGGTCCCACTTGTTTACTTTTGTTTTTATTTCCATTACTCTAGGAGGTGGGTCATAGAGGATCTTGCTTTGATTTATGTCATCGAGTGTTTTGCCTATGTTTTCCTCTAAGTTTTATAGTTTCTGGTATACTTCTTTTTATTGTTCACTTAAGATGACTTTCTTGTCTCTCCTTGCTATTCTCTAGAATTCTTCATCCAGGGCATATCTTTCCCTTTCTCCTTTGTCTTCTGCTTCTCAGCTATTTGTAAAGGCCTCCTCAGACAATCACATTTGCCTTCTTGCATTTATATATGTGAATTGCTATGAATGTGATTAATGTAAAACAGTACCTGAGAAGTAAATTTGTTTTCAGTGTGCTGATGATTATAGAAACTGTGTCTCTAAGATTTGTGTTTAGCTATTAATACATTCATGAAGATAAAGAATGTTGCCTAGAAGATAACCAGCTGGCCTTTCTCTGGGGAGTGTAACTTCCCTGTTGTACATTGTCTTTATTAATATGCAGACTGGCTTAAAAGACAAATTCAAAATGAAGCAATGGATTAAGCAACTGTCCAGTAAAATTTGAAGGAGACAGTCACTCAATATTTTAAGTGCTATGCTTTTGAACTGTGGCATTGGAGAAGACTCTTGAGAGTCCTTTGGACTACAAGGAGATCCAACCAGTCCATTCTGAAGGAGATCAGCCCTGGGATTTCTTTGGAAGGAATGATGCTAAAGCTGAAACTCCAGTACTTTGGCCACCTCATGCGAAGAGTTGACTCATTGGAAAAGACTCTGATGCTGGGAGGGATTGGGGGCAGGAGGAGAAGGGGATGACAGAGGATGAGATGGCTGGATGGCATCACTGACTCGATGGACGTGAGACTGAGTGAACTCTGAGAGATGGTAATGAACAGGGAGGCCTGGCGTGCTGCAATTCATGGGGTCACAAAGGATCGGATACGACTGAGCGACTGAACTGAACTGATACCCAAAAAGCAGTTAACTCTTAGAAAAAAAAGGAAATTAAATGTAACAGAAAGAATGCCACAAATATTTTAGATCTTGTAAACCAAATGGTTCATTGATATTATCCTTAAAAAACAGTTATTGTTGTTATTCTTTATTTGCTAAGTTGTGTCCAACTCTTTTGTGACCCCATGGACTATAGTCTGGCAGGCTTCTCTGTCCATGGAATGTCCCAGGCAAGAATATTAGAGTGATTTGCCATTTCCTTCTCCAGGGGAGCTTCCTGACCCATGTCTCCTGCTTAGCAGGTGGATACTTTGTTGCTGAGCCACCCGGATAGCCTAAGAAAATAATGTTTTTGTTCAGTCACTCAGTCATGTCTGACTTTTTTGCGACCCCATGGACCGTAGCATGCCAGCTTTCCTGTCCTTCATTATTCTCCCAGAGTTTGCTCAAACTCATGTGCAACAACACATCTTGTTAAAATTATATCATATTTCTGTCAGAGGGGGAAAGTAGATAAATTTTGAATTATTCAGAACCTTGAATAAAATTTTAATATTCTTTGGTGTTGAGCTTTGACACATACTTTTTCATCTTTAAGACAAAAGATCTTAAAATTTAACAGTCAGGTATAAATTATTACATCTTGGATTCAGAATAATTAGAAGAGATACTGAACTTCAGTTCTCTCAGGATAAAAATACATGACTACGACAACTGGCTCTTCATCTCCCTTTAGTTCCAATACTTGGAGTTGGGAAACTTCCTTTTATTTATTATAGATTTATATACTCAGCAACCTATGCTAGAAAGAGAACCACAATGACTCTGTGAACACCCTTTTCCCTCATAAACTTGCTCTTCACTTATGATTTCCATCCTCTCCATGTTGTCCTAACTGGTCTGTGACTTAATCTTTATTCTCTTATGTGGGCTTGTTTATCTATGCTGAACTGCAGGAGCCAAGATTTCTCACTGAAGGGAGCTATTATAAGAGCTTGAGATGTCTTTGGAGCCTGGGATTGTGTATGAACATAAAGGTTGATACCAGTTTATCACTTAGGGAACATAATAGCATAGAGGTTGACCAGTCTGGCCTCTCAGCGGAAAAGCAGAGAGAGCATCAGTATGAAAACTTGAACTGTGATTATTATTTGCTGTAGCAATAATGTGTAGTAGATATATACCATGGGATATTACTCTGCCATGAAAAATGAAATAATGCCATTTGCAGCAACATGGATGGACTAGAGAGTGTCATACTGAGTGAAGTCAGATAGAGAAGGACAAATATTGTATTATATTGCTTATATGTGGAACCCAAAAAAATGGTACCAATAAACTTATTTACAAAACAGAATAGAGTTACAGATGTAGAAAACAGTCTTATGTTTATCAGAGGTTAAGGGGGAGAGGGAAAAACTGGGAGATCAGGTTGACATATATACACTAGTAAATATAAAACAGATAACTAATAAGGACTTACTGTATAGCACAGGTAACTCTACTCAATACTATGTAATGATCTATATGGGAAAATAATCCAAAAAACAGTGAAGTGGAAGTGTTAGTCACTCAGTCGTGTCCAGCTCTTTATGACCCCATGGACTGTAGCCCACCAGGCTCCTCTCTCCATGGAATTTTCCAGGCAAGAAGACTGGAGTGAGTTGCCATTTCCTTCTCCAGGGGATCTTCCTGACCCAGGAATTGAACCCAGGTCTCCCGTGTTGCAGGGAGACTCTACCAACTGAGCCATCAGGGTATATTTACAACTGACTCACTGTGCTATACAGAAGAAAGTAGCACAACATTGTAAATCAACTACGTGCTTGCTGCATGCTGAGTCACTAAAGTCATATCCAACTGTGTGCGACCCTATGGACGATAACCTGCCAGGTTCATCTGTCCATAGGATTCTCCAGGCAAGAATACTGGAATGGGTTGCCTACACTCCCATTAAAAAAAAAAAAAAAAGAACGTATGAGTTTTCTGTGGCCCAATTAGAGGCTATACAGAGTAGGTAGGCTCATGTTATCTTGAAATGATTCTGCCCAAGAGGGCAGATAACCAGGCAAGAGAACTGTAGAGTGAGAGGTAATAGAATTCATAACAAAGGAGAATCAGAGAGGATTTAGCTGAAAGAGTTTCAAACTGCTTGTATTGAGGAACTATATAGCATGAGCATTTTTCAGAACAGCCAAAGAATTCATGTTTCTATCCAATTAAAGTGTCAGACTTTGGATGCCTGCCACACGGACAGTTTGTAATAACGCTGGGGACACAGACAGTTACTCTTGTCCCTCTAATGTCCTTTCCCCCTGTCCTGCCCTAAAGGAGCCAGAAAAAGCAGAGAAGGAATATGAGGAGGTGTGAAAAAACAAACCACACTTCCTGGGTATGAACTTAAAGTTTCCATTTAGAATGCACAGGACCTCTCAATGCCTGAAAATGCATTGTAATTATGGAGACCATGTTCATAACAGAAAACATCAAAAAAAAGCTAAGGTTTCTTTCCAGCATATCACAAAGGGAATAGAAGGGAGATTCAACAGAATACATTTGAAGGCAGTAGCTGTTTAAAAATAGTCATTTCCTGTTTGAACCCCATCAGTTTCAGATTATTCCATTAAAAATGATTCTGTATGCACACACACACACATAGAACATGGGCTAGATTTTTTTTCAGTTAATACTATGTAATGAATATTTCTCATGACATTAAATACTCTTCTATATCCTTTTCCTGGCTTTATAACATTCCTTTTAATAAACATACTATATTTAACTGATTCCCTATTATTAGACATTTAGATTATTTCCTTAATTTTGATGTTATAACCAATGCAGTGATTAATAACTTTATATATAAAGCTTTGCCCATAACTGTGATTAATTTGGGGGAGAAATCTCTAGAAGTAGAATTACTAGACCCATAATTATACAGATGTTTAAAGCTTTGGATATATATTGCCAAATTTCAAAATGGATAATCTATTAATGAATGCATCTTTAATTAATATTCATATCAATAACTCCTCAAAATCTTACAGTGTTTATATGAATTTTATTTGCCAAAATTGAAAGTTAAAAATGAAATACTCTAGGTACCAAAAACTATGTTGTATATCACTTAGGTAGTAAAAGATATTCAATGCTAAATTAAAACTTTTAAAATTTTATTAAATTGATTTTATTAAAATCAAAATGTCAATAAATGTTTAAACAATTCAAATCAAACTACAGTCTACCATCACCTTCATAATAAAAATCCATCACATATTCATTTCATTTCTAGGCTGTCAGGTAAAATTTTTTTTAATAACTAAACTTGATGTCTATTTGAAATGTCCTCCCCAAGAAACCTATAGAAAAGGGTCTTTCTTCTATGATTAGGGGCTTTTGGGGTATTAGTTAGATTTCATGAATGCTTAGGTTAAAATCAGAGCTCTATCCAAATAGCAAAAATTATAAGGCTTCAGTACCGTCATCCTGTGCTTTCTGGGGAAAGATAAAAGCAAAGTTAACTGACACTTGACGTGATTAAACTGGCTAACAACCAAACACATAAAGCGTCGTCATATTTTCTGAACTTAGAAGAGTTCAGTGGTCATAATTATTGGTCTATGAGTGATAATAACAAATCCATTTAAATTAATGTTGTTTATAAGGAGTGTATAAAGCATTTGCACATGTGCCATCTCATTTGAATCTCATAACACCCATGCAAGATAGATTTTCTTATTTCATATGTGAGGAAACTATAGCTCAAAATATTAGTTGACTCATCCATCAGCATAAAGATCTAGTACAAACATAGCCTTAATTTTAAATCCAAAAATTTTCTACCATACCACCCTGCCTCTTGGTTTGTTTGTTTATCAATACTTTGAATATCAATACATGCCAGGAACCATTCTAAATACAGTAATAAAACTGGTGGAGATTAGTAAAATTCTACCCTCTCATATCTTGGGAGAGTTGGGGTGGTGGAGTGTGACAGGAAGGCAATAATTAAAAATTAACTTGTGATATCTCAGGGAAAGGTAAGTGTTGTAAAAATGATTTAGGGTTAGGGGAGAGAGAATGATGAAATGTACTACTTAAGATTATGTTCTCAAGGAAAGTTGCTGGAAAAAGTTTTACTATTAAGTAGTTTGTGTGCATGCTAAGTTGCTTCAGTCGTGTCTGACTCTTTATGACCTTATGAACTGTAGCCTGCCAGGCTTCTCTGTCCATGGGATTCTCCAGGCAAGAATACTGGAGTGGATTAGCCATTCCCTCTTCCAGGGAATATTCCTGACCCAGGATTGAACCTGCATCTCTTATGTCTCCTGCATTGGCAGGCAGGTTCTTTACCACTAGCACCGCCTGGGAAGGTCCCTTCACTATTGAGTAGAGACTTGAGTTAAATGAAGGGTCCAGCTTTACAGACGACAAGGGTGGGAGAACTCCAAGAAAAACTTGGGAACCTAGGCCTTAGTTGCTATCCTCACAGAATAACTCACATCAGCTTTGCATTCTATTAACAAGATAATTCCAGTTGCAGGGAAAATTCATTTTCCTTAAATAAATAAGACCCCTATGAAGAGAGGCAAAGACCAAATAGCATAATCACAGCACAGAAGCAAGAAAACGACAGCTGCTCAGATTTCTACCTCTAACTGACCTGGCTTTTCAATATTCATAGCTTTCTTCACAGGACAGCACTGGGGATATAGCCTTTTGTTTCATTCTTTGAAAATAAAATCTTGAAAATTCGTCATAGAATCAGATCACATAAACCACTCACAATTTTGCAAGTACTTTTTGATAACATTTAATAAGAGAAGGGAGTTCAAAATTTTACACTTCTGTTAATTTTTATTGACATATTAGAAAAGAATTTTAACCATTTTCCACCAGCAGTCTTTAAATCTTTAGCATCAATCAAGGGGGTATAATATTACCCACTTGCCTCTTTAGTATGAGATATTAGAGATTTTAATCATCTAATTATCTAGAGAAATCAAATATGTTAAGGAAGATTTCTAATAAAGTTATTAGAAAGGCCTCATAGAAATTCTTGTTTCAGATACTAAGTGAAAGAATCATCAAGAGATGCCAAAGCCTTAATTTTATTATATACACGACCTTATGACATAGAGGGTAATTGCTGAAATCTACCACCCTGATGATTGCTATCATTTCTCAGTCTCTTTCTGTGTGGCAGAGCACATACTAAGCACTTCACAAGCACTGTGGTAAAACCATCTGAAGCATTTCTCCAAAGAAGACATATAGATGACTAACAAACACATGAAAAGATGCTCA
This sequence comes from Neotragus pygmaeus, assembly GCA_006410875.1. Taxonomy (NCBI): domain Eukaryota; kingdom Metazoa; phylum Chordata; class Mammalia; order Artiodactyla; family Bovidae; genus Neotragus; species Neotragus pygmaeus. The sequence goes on along the minus strand of SJYV01011467.1, from coordinate 65,472 downwards.
GCATCACTCATTATCAGAGAAATGCAAATCAAAACCATTATGAGGTACCATCTCACGCTGGTCAGAATGGCTGCTATCAAAAAGTCTTCAAACAATAAATGCTGGAGACAGTGCAGAGAAAAGGGAACCCTCGTACACTGTTGGTGGGAATGCAAACTAGTACAGCCACTGTGGAAAACAGTGTGGAGATTCCTTAAAAACTGGAAATAGAACTGCCATACAACCCAGCAATCCCACTGCTGGGCATACACACCATGGAAACCGGAACTGAAAGAGACACGTGTACCCCAAATTTCGTTGCAGCACTGTTTATAGTAACCAGGACATGGAAGCAACCTAGACGTCCATTGGCAGACAAATGGATAGGAAAGCTGTGGTACAGATACACAATGGAATATTACTCAGCTGTTAAAAAGAACACATTTGAATCAGTTTTAATGAGGTGGATGAAACTGGAGCCTATTATACAGAATGAAGTAAGTCATAAAGAAAAACCAATACAGTATATTAATGCATATATATGGAATTTAAAAAGATGGTAATGATGATCCTATATGCAAGACAGCAAAAGAGACACAGAGACAAAGAACAGACTTTGGACTCTGAGACATAAAGTGAGGGTGGGATGATTTGAGAGAATAGCATTGAAACATGCATATTATCATATGTGAAATAGATCGCCAGTCCAGGTTTGATGCATGAGACAGGGTGCTCAGGGCTGGTGCACTGGGATGACGCTGAGGGATGAGATGGGGAGGGAGGTGGGAAGGGAGTTCAGGATGGGGAACCCATGGCCGATTCATGTCAACGTATGGCAAAAACCACTACAATATTGTAAAGTAATTAGTCTCCAATTAAAGTAAATTAATTAATTAAAAGCAAACAAATTAAAAAATCTGAAGATCTTATGAAGATCTTCACTGTAATAATTTTACTGTGTAATAACTCTGTAATAATCTTAGGAAGATCTTTGCTGTCATGATTTTACTGTATAATGACTGAACAATGACTACTGTAATAATTTTCATTGTACTGGTAAGGAGGGGTTAAAGAAGCCTACCCAAGGTCTGTTAACTGGTCAATAGCACAATCAGGATTTGAACTCACTGTAAGAGCCCAAGGCTCTCAGATACCCGCTGAAGTGACTCCCTGCCAGATTCTAGATGGCACACCTGGTCTCTCTGCTGAGTTCCAACAAGTTTATGTGCTGATTAAAAGCAGCATGAGATTTAACAGCTATGCATAATCCAGTCCCTTTGACTCCAGATTTGAGGGCATCTCAAGCAAGAGTTAGTTTTTTCCCTTTTAGGGGATAGAGTTTAGGGCAAATTGGGGGATCTGTTCTTGAGCCTTAGTGGTTCCTCATTATGGTGTTTATTGATGTAAATGAATCAGTGAATGCATGAATGAATAAATAAATGTGTAAGTGAATGAAGACAAAAAGGGTCACACGTGGGTATCCATGTTGGCATTCAAAGTTGGTGGGAGGATGATATAGTCGTATGTTTATAAGCCTGGTGGCAATTGTTAGTATTTTTGGTATTCAAGTATACAGTGTGTAGATTCTCAGGTAATTGAGATAATATGATTCCTCTTGAATGATTATTTTAAAAAGGCAAACTATGAATAAAGATGGAGTATGTGTTCTGAAGTAAGGTTTATAGCTAATACTGATCTATCCTACTGATGTTCATATGAAGAAAATAGGACCTGGTTTCTTCCTTCTAAGTCACATAGAGACTTATGCATGTGAAAATAGTGTTTCAGTTCTGGGTTTCAGTTGGAGAGTTTAATACTTCATACATACATATATATATATATATAATTTTATTATAGCTTATATTTACAGTATATGTTTTATTACATATTGGTATTTGTACAATTATTTTATATCTTACTATAAGTGATAATTTTTTAGGAAAATAAATCAATGGTCAGATTATTCCATCTCAAATTAAATAAATAAATGAAAGACTTTGTAAAGTCATGGAGTAAGATAAAGCTAGGATTATTTGTGATAACGTGCCATGACACTCGGAGAAGGCAATGGCACCCCACTCCAGTACTCTTGCCTGGAAAATCCCATGGACAGAGGAGCCTGGAAGGCTGCAGTCCATGGGGTCGCTGAGGGTTGGACATGACTGAGAAACTTCACTTTCACTTTTCACCTTCATGCATTGAAGAAGGAAATGGCAACCCACTCCAGTGTTCTTGCCTGGAGAATCCCAGGGACAGGGGAGCCTGGCGGGCTGCCGTCTATGGGGTCGCACAGATTTGGACACAACTGAAGCGACTTAGCAGCAGTAGCAGCAGCAAGCAGTTCGATGCATGAGAATTGGAAAGAGAGATATAGGATCAGCTCCCTTTGGAAGTGGGTGAGACGTGCTGAGCTCCTCTGAAGTAAGAGCTGCAAACCAGAGCAGATTTATAAAAGGCACAGACCCTGTCCTTCTACTTGATGCTAAGCTGTATCACTCTAACTGTGTCCTTCACCAAGTGCAACGTGATGCCTGGGGTACTCAATTGCCAGCCCTCATCAGCTGACAAGGAAAAGAAGGGACAGAGGATAGAAGCTCCTGTGGAAAAGACAAAGCCTCACAGAGAATAAGACTTCAGTTCACTTGTGCAGGATGCCGTCACCCAGGGCAAACTGGCACAGGGTATCTTGGCATCCTCAGGAGCTGGCCCGAACTCAGAGGCAGTCATTAGCACCAGCAGGTGGGTGATCTCTGACTGCTGAGAGTCAACCCAGAGCCTGTCCATTCTGGCACAGCTTTTCTAGCTCCCTGCTTCCCTATCAGTACAGGGCCTGCCAGCATCTCCTCCAGGGTCTGGGGAAATGTTCTGACATGTTTTTATTGTCTATTAATTATTGTCTTCTCCCTGAAGAGAAATATTTTTTTGACAAGTTAAAAACCTCTCTCTGCAATAAAAATGCCTTCAGGCTTTCTGAGCAATCTCTGCATTTGAAGAATATCTCTGGGAAAGATGCTACAGTGGAATCTTCCAGTCATTTGTCAGGCCAGTATCTGTCCATCAACCAGGAGCAGCAGTTTTTACTTAAGGCTCAAAGTGGGATATAAGCGTAACCCTTGGCAACCATGAGAGAGTCTCACTTGCTCCTGTCCTGGGTTCCTGGGCTGACAGTGCACAATTTTAGGAGAGAAATTTCAGGAGGGAGAAGGGCCTCACGTGTAAGTTTGTGTGCTTGTGTCTTGTTGGTGTGTCTTCACCCCAAACTGTTCCTTCTATCCCAGGTATACTGAGGACAATGGCAGCTATGTTATACAGCTTGTACAGCCATATTACCAAGTATTAGAACAGGTCTAGAGAGGCGTGAGTGATGAAAAGGGATGAAGACTCTGAAGGGGCAATAGTGACTGGAGAAAAGAAAAGGGTAGGAGTGGAGGGGCATAACATGGTCTGTTTTCTGAAGATAATGAACTTCAAAGAAGGTTAGTAAAAAATAAACGTCATGCAAAACAAACATGGTGAGAAATAAACCAAAGGGACACAACACTGAATGCAATGAGTAAAACCTAAGCAGATCCTGAAATTTAAAAAAAAAAATGTAATATATTTTTGGGATTATTGAAGAAATTTAAAATTTTGAGAGTATTCCACCATAGTGCTAAATCAAAGAAAAATTTTGATTCAAAATCCAACATAATTGCTTAAATAGAAAAAAGTAAAAATACTTTGGGAATGTTTCAGCATGAAATACCATTCTACTCTTTATAAATCACTTCTCAGAGCCAACCTTGAACCTGTATTGCCCATCCCACCCCATCTGAATCATAGCTCATCATTGGAACTCAGCCTACTGGGGTTGGGAAGGGAAGAGCAGAATGGAGGTCAGTCAAAGCAAGAGTGAGGCACAAAGGCTAGAGAGAGGAAGATCTAAATGACCAGGTAAAAGTCAGTCAAGACAAGCCCAGAAGGAACAAACAAACCTCTGTTCCCAGCAGTGCACTGCAAGGAGCCATGGTCCCCCAAACAAGCCATGGGTTGCATTGTTAGAGCTAGCTGAGGCTACAAATAGCAATAATAACATCCCAAGTTAAAAACAATAAATCCATTGTTCATGATGGTAACAGAGTAATGGAAGGGGTGGTTGCTTTAAGGGAAAAAAATAGTAATGATATGGATGATAGATCTAGATCTAGTAATGATCTCCCTACGCCACCCAGCCCTGATTCTGGCCAGGCTGGCCCTAATTGGGGCTGATTCTGCAGGTGCGAAGGAAACTGGGGGCACATTTGTGAGAAGAGGAGGAAAGTGAGGACAGGAAATCTGGTAAGAACTGAAACACTGAAGAAGCATAAGCTTCCTTCTCTGTCCCTCATCCTTTGATACTTTTACTCCAACAGTTACTAAATGCCCAGGGTGATTTTTGACCCATGATGGCCAGTGAAGGGAAAAAAGAGATTCTGCTTTCTTTTCATTCCCAAGTCTGTGCCCATAGGATGTATGAAGGAGAGTCCCCGGAAAACAAAACATTGAACATGAGTAGATAGAAACTCCAAAAGCTTATTAGGGAGATCCTGTTACCTGCAAACTAAAAAGCAAAACATATGACTTCTATAAATAGCACTAATTATGATGATAAATGTTGCACACATAAACAGCATTAAAATCAGCAGGAGGGAGATTTCCTCATGAGCTACTGGGGAGAGAAAAGCAGCAAATATTTCATTTACCACTGAGGTTGGTATAATAGGAAGGCTTGGTCTGTGCCAGGAGATTTCTACCAAGAGTAACAAAGTATATGATGCATATGTAAGACCAAGGCTAAGACTTTACAGACAGCAAAGGGCCCAGATGTCTTTGTGATACCATAAGGCACACTCTTGTAGAGTCTACTCAGTTCAGTTCAGTTCAGTTCAGTTGCTCAGTTGTGTCCGACTCTCTGTGACCCCATGAATTGCATGCCAGGTCTCCCTGTCCATCACCATCTCCCGGAGTTCACTCAGACACGTCCATCGAGTCCATGATGCCATCTAGCCATCTTATCCTCTGTCATCCCCTTNCGCGACCGCGCTGCGACAGCCGAGCTCGGAGCCGCGGGCCTGGCGCGCGAGGCCCACGCGCGTGCGCGAGTCCCGCACCCCAACTCCACAATGTGTACACCCCGCCGCCCGAGGAGTCGGTGACCTTGGGCGCCCAGCCTACCCCTCCTGGCCTCAGTTTCCCCACTGGTGCGCAACGGCTCGCCCTATGCTGTCTCTTGGGGCGTTGAAAGTGCTGGAATTCTGCACCGTTTCCCCCGAGAGGGCGGCTTACCTTGTCTACTGTAACCCCCCAATAAAAGCGGGTCACTGTATTCTAGAGGAACCCAAAACGGGGCCCATGCTTGACCACAGAGCCATACCCAGAGCCCTGAGAGGAGAGGGGATGCCCTAGGACCCCGGGGGCCGGGAGGAAGGTGGTCCCCGCGGCGTCTCCCTCGCCCCAGCCTCTCTACACCCAGAGCCAGCCACACGGCAGGCTGAGGGCAAGTCCTGCCCTGGTTCCTACAACCCCTGTCCGCGGGTGCAGGGGTGGACGCAATGACCAGGTGGCGAGATCCGACAAGCAGGAACCCCAGCCGCAGTCCGTAGTGTGGCCAGTGCCGCCTGAGCGCTGGAGGAGCCAGGTTAGAGTCACAGCGACAGAGTCTGGGGAAGGCTCTTGGTGCAGGGATGGAGTGGGAGAGGGACAGAAAAGGGGAAGCTGCGGTTTGCCCTAAGTGGAAGCTGGAAACCGGAGTGACGAGAGGTTTTCTTCAGCAGGACAAATGTAGGGACTGTTGCCATGGCACGTGTGTGGGACCCACTGCTTACACTCACTAAAGGAAAAGGCTTTGTGCCAGCCTTAACCTGCATCATGCTCACAGTAGCCCCTGGGGGTCCACGCTTAGGTCCTTCTTAGCACACAAGGATCTCAGAGTAAGCAGCTGACCCCAGGAGATGTGGAGAGGTGTCAGGACTCCCAGCAGAACCAGTGTGTCTGCTCCATCATCCCCTGCTGCTTCTCATACGAGTGGACCACCCCGTGGTGGACTGGGAACCGGAGATCCCAGGGAGGCACAGAGACCAGGAGGCTAGCCCCCTGCAAGGGGTCCTCCCCGAGCCCAGTTCTAGGCGAACAGGTTAAACTACTGTGGCTCAGGCGAGGGTCTGTTTTAGAGGGACCCTAGGGCTGAGAACCCCTGCACCATATACTGTTATATGGGCACAAGAATTAAATGTGAGGTGTATGTCACATCTTTCTGGAATCAGTATTAGTTGAGCCAGGTGAAGTTGCCGTTTTTATAAAAGGTCCAAAGTAATCTGGTATCAGCTGTGATAGTTGTAAAGACAGCACCTAGCAGTCTCTGCCTAGGCCAGGAACACCTCCACCCCTTGTTTCCCAGCTGTAGCTGTTCATATCAGCAAATTTGGGGTGGCCATCTGGTCCTTCCTCCTGAAATGGCCTCCCCACACAGGACACCTCCTCTGTGAAGCCTTCCTGACTCCCCCTGCCCCAGCCAATTGCTTCCTCATCCTGGTTTCTTCTCTCCCTAGTACCCACCACTCTTGTTTGGTCATCAGTTCATTTGTCTCCAACCCCAATGGATCCGGCAGCTCCGGGAGGGCAGCAACTGAACCAGGAAGACCTCCTGCCTCCCCCTCACTTGGCAAAGTGCCCATCTTCCATCATCTGGTTTTCTGCCCATCCCCCAAAGGTAGCAAAGTCTGCAAGATTTTTCTTTTTAAGTACTGAGTGTCAAGAGTAGATTCTCTTGTTAAATGATGCGGTATATTTCTATATCTTAATGACTTTGTGAAAGGAAAGCTGAATAATATCCAAAAATGGATCAAACTACCTAAGAATGCAAGAAGTAGGATAAAGTGATCTGGATACAAAATTCACAAATCAGTAACACACTCTTCTTCTCCCAACAACTTTAAAGGGCAAGATGAACTCTTTTTCTACAGAGCCTGTGTATTACAGGGTGCATGGGAGAAGCTGCAGCCACGGCACCATGCCTTTTGTTTGCTGTCACACACAAAGCATCTCCTGACAAAGCACACTGCTCCTCCTGACAAAGCATCCAGGGCCACGGGGCATGGTTCACAGGTCATTGTCACGTCTATCATGTCCTTTGTGCCTCATGGCATCCTGGTGAAAAGGTTTATCACCCTTGTCTTGTTGACCAGAAAGCAGAGACCTGGAGATGTTCCTGCAGGGCCAGAGATGGGGATGCACCAGAGCTTCGTGGGAGCTGTGGAGGCTATGGCTCCCTACCTCCAGCTGGTGGGAGAGATTGTTACCATCACAGTGCACAGAGCAGTGCATCACTGCTCATAGGTTCTCTTGTCTCATCCCATTGGCTGGAAGGAAAGGAGAAGACCTCACATGGGCAATTTGCAGCCAGGGCTATCAGGGAAATTATCCGAGAGTCAAGTGCACACATCCAGTACTCTCGCTGGGTGTCATGGCGTGAATTGTGTCTGCCTCAAATTTATACTCTGAAGTCCTAACCTGCAGTACTTCTGAACATGACCTTATTTGGAAATGAGGTTATTACAGATGCAATTACGTTGAGGCCATTCTGGAGTAGGGTGAGTCCTAACCCGATATGACCGGTGTCCTTATACAAGGGGGCATTTGGAGACAGATTCACATGCAGAGAACAGCGCGTGAAGACTGGAGAGATGCTGCCACAAGCCAAGGCAGCACCTGAGGTCAGGAGAGAGGCCCAGGAATGGATCCTCCCCCAGTGTCTTCAGAGGAAGCACGGCCCTCCCCACTGACCTTGATCTTGGACTTCAGGCCTCCCACTATTGTGAGAGAATTGTTTGCAAATCTCTTTTCTGTTGTTTAAGCCCCCAGGGTGCAATACTTTATTACAGGGGCCCTAGCAGACTAATACCTCTAGCATATGGTTTATCTTGGGTAATGTTCCATGTTACAGAGAGTAAATATTGACAGACAGCAAAAGGGTTGCAAAGATCACCAGGGGAAATTTTGTTCTGGGGAGCACGTCCTCCCCAGTAGAGGTGAGCAGATAGAGGGCACCATCGTGGGCCACACTGAGTCCTACTGGCCTGGGAGGACAGACATTCCATTACCTTCTTGTCACCAAACAAAAGTTTTCCTCTCCCCTGTGGTGGGCTGCTCACAGTCCTCTCCCACTTTCCTAAGGAGAGCTGGCACATCTCTTGGGGCAGACAGGCAGTGTTTCTTGCACCAGTAACACCACCGGCCCTTCCTCTGACTTTTGATTATTTACAAATCTCATGTGTATGTCTGCATTTGAGCATCACAACAGCCAACCGGCCCTGAACTTCCCAGAAACTAATCCAGTTTCAGATCATGAGTGAGTATGATTCAGGGTGGACCCAGCCTGAAGCCAGATTCAGCCTCACAGACACCACAGGGATGGTGGACCCTGAGTCACATAGCTGGGCAGGTGTCCCAGCACCGCCCTTCCCAGCTGTGTGACTTTGGGCTGGTTGCTCAGCCTCTCTGTGCCTTGTGTCCTCCTTAGATTGAGCAGGTAACAACCCCGACTCACAGGGTTATGGTAGGAAGAGAGGCACAAATGCCCACAGAACCTGCACTTACTTCATCAGCACAAAATAAATGGTTTTGCCTCTCATGGGTCAGTGATCCCTGCATACAGGAATGGGGCAAAGGCCATTCAAACGCTTTGAGGTAAATGTATAAGTTTCGGGCATTCTGAACAGAAACCTTGATACCAAGGTAGTTGCTCTAAGCCAGCCCATGGACTTCCTCAGACTTTGGCCGAGACTTAGCTTGCAGACAAGCATTTCTTATTCCGCACGCCACCACTCTGTATTTGGAACAAAGTTCTGCCTGTGGGTCTGTGGGGAAGAGACCTACCTCAAGTGGACTGATTCTGAACTACTGTGGAAATGCCCAAGTTGGTTGGGACAGATAGGAAAGTTCAACAGGAAACTACTTTCCACAAAGTTAATTTTGTCAGAGCCATTGCTTCTTAATCAAATGACCCACATGACAGGTTCAAAAGACAGCCATTAAAGTGGAGCAGGCCTTCAGCCAGGTGACTCGGGGGTGCTCAGCCTCCAGGGACACCGGGATGCACGTTCCTGGCACCCAGGGCAGGCGCACTTCCCAGGCCTTCCTCAGATCACTCCGGTGGACTTGTTGTCTGGGGCTTGAGAGGCGCACAAACATGATTTGTGGACAGTGATTAGAAAAGTTCAGGGGGTCTGTTCAGGAACCCTCCAGTCAAAAGGGGGCAGGCGAACTCCAACCCCAACTATCTTAATCTGAACACTTGAGTCAGTTCTAGTGAGGGGAATGAACCTAAAGCCTATTATACAAAGTGAAGTAAGTCAGAAAGAGAAGAACATATGTTTGAGATCTAGCAAGATGGTGCTGATGGACCTATTTGCAGGGCTCCATTCTAAAGGAGATGAGCCCTGGGGTCTCTTTGGAAGGAATGATGCTGAAGCTGAAGCTCCAGTACTCTGGCCACCTCATGCGAAGAGTTGACTCATTGGAAAGACTCTGATGCTGGGACGGATTGGGGGCAGGAGGAGAAGGGGAGGACCAAGGATGAGATGGCTGGATGGCATCTCGGACTCAATGGACTTGAGTTTGAGTGAACTCTGGGAGTTGTTGGTGATGGACAGGGAGGCCTGGCGTGCTGCGATTCATGGGGTCGCAAAGAGTCGGACACGACTGAGTGACTAAACTGAACTGAACTGAACTAATGGAGATGCAGGCATAGAAAATCGTCTTGTGGACAAGGGCATGGGGAAGAAAGGAGAGGGTGAGATGAATGGAGAGAGTAGCATGGAGGCATCTACACTTACCATGGGCAAAATAGATAGCCAGTGGGAATTTGCTGTATGACTCTGGGAACTCAAACTGGGGCTCTGTAACAACCTAGAGGGGTGGGAACGGGCGGGAGGCGGGAGGGAGGTACAAAAGGAAGGGGACATATGTACCCCTGTGGCTAATTCACGTTGATGTATGGCACAAATCAAACCAATATTATAAAGCAATTATCCCCCAATTAAAAATACCTATATTGTTTAATCTGAAAACTAAGAGGCCCCTTTACTCTCCCGACTGAAAGCCTAGATGGCTGACCCAGGATCACATCTTGGAGGCCCGGGGAGGCCACCAAGGGAGGTGCTCCCCTCCTGAAGTCCTCGAGCCCAAGCAGGGGCTGCCCTTGGACAAGTGGATAGATGACAGTAGGCAGATGACCAGCCTCCCCGTCACATGTCACTGGCCCCTGCAGTGCCAGCAGGAAGAAGGCTAACTGCAGCTTCAAAGTGGCTCTACCACTTGCCTCCCCAGGGTGGTGGGCTCGCAGATCCTGGGGGACTCAGCGTCCTCACTTCTGCGCTAGCGTCTCTGGCCAGCCTAGGGGCAAAGGCATCAGATAACATCTGAGTGTCCACCGCTTCTGCAAGGAGACCCGGCTGGCGGGAGGAGGTTGATGTGACAGGCACTTTCATCGATTGCCCTTGTCACTTAGGATTTGGCATCAAGCAGAGCAGGACTCTGGGCTGGTGGGAAAGGCAGGTGCCGGCCGAGCAATCACACAGACAGATACGTGATCGCACCTGTGGCAATCATCTCCCGGGAAAGCAGGATACGTCCTTGGAAGAGCCCTGTGGTGGGAGAGAGGGGTCAGGCTACACTGGGCTCTGTGAACCACACCTGTGCACCCAGAAGGGTGGGCTATTTTTCTTAAAGCCCAGAGCACACTGTGGGGCCTAGACGATTGATCCAGACTTGGTGGTGGTGGGCGGTGGTGGGCATGGGGCTTGCTGACCTCCTCTACTGCCCAGAGCCAGGGTTCCTGTGAAGTTTCTGTGTCATCTTGGTGAGACAACAAATGGCCTCTTGAGGAGTGAACATCAGCCACGAGCAGGGTGGAAGGGCCCAGAGGACTCTGGGAGGGTTGACATCAGCACAGGTAGGATGAAAAGGTCCACTGACCGACCCTGGGACGTAGGCCATGGTGGCCACTCTCAGGTGCAGACAGCAATTCATTCAAGCCCCATCCATGCCCACTCAGGTGCTCCAGGGAAAAACCATCTGCCCTAATTTAACACACCTCCCTCCATGAGCCAAAGCAAGTACATCCCCTTCCTGTGTTCTCTATATTGCATTTTTTTTTTTCCAGAAGAAATTAGATTCTGGGCAGGTATGCAGTGGTGTTTTCTGAGAAGGAGGGTAGCTCTCCATCTAGGTGGTGACTATCAGGGGGCCAAGTGTTCTCATGGGAGTGTGGTTCTGTCCAGCAGGAGGAAGGAGGTGTCCTAACGGTCGCCTCTGCTGTTAGTGAGGACAGGGTGGTCAGTGCAGACAAGGACCACCCACCCCAGAGGCAGTGCCTGGCATGCACCCTGACACCAAGCAGCGGGCCCTAGATGCTGAGGACAAAGCTGGGATTCCCTATGGATTCCCTGGTGATATCTGGGGCCCTGACAGCTCCTGAAACAATGCTCTTAGTACCAGCTCTCCTGGCAGACCATCCACCACAGGGACAGAAGGCGACAGGAGAGGTGCCCGCTCAGCGCTGCCCCAAAGCCGCCTGCCGACAGTTATTTGTAGTGACCCA
>SJYV01011467.1:19555-52524 GCA_006410875.1 Neotragus pygmaeus | reverse complement strand
GTGGGGGGGGCTGGGGTGGGAAATAAGCTGTGCGCGACGGAGAGTCGGCTCTGACAGCTGCGCCTGAAAGGCAGGGAAGCTTCAGCCTGAGGATTTGCACTAAAAATAGAATCGCTGGCTTGTGGGTAGAGAATTTGACCCAATTAGAGATTACCAGTTTCAGGAATTACTGGAAAAGAAATCTCATTAAATAGGTTAAATATAGGCGCCAGAGGCTGAAAAGGCCATCTGGGACTAAAAGGAAAACCAAAACTCCAGAAGGATTTTTAAATGCATTTTGCATCTCCTGTAAAGGGGAGGGACTTAGAATGCTGTAAATGCAGCCCAAGGCACCTGGATGATGAGCTCCCAGCCCTGTGTTTTGCATTTTGCAGAGGATGGAGGCTGGTGCAGAGCCATGCTGCCCACTGGCCCCCTGCTCGCCACTGTGGGGTCTGACTAAGCAGACCCTTCCCTGTGTTAAAGAGCTGCAGCCCTGAGTCACACTCAGTGTTGACAGCACTCAGCTCAGCCCATGGGAAATGTGAGTGGGACCCCACCCCAACCCGCTCTGGATCCCCTGAGTCTCCAGGCACCGCCTTATCCCCTAAAGAGCCCGACAGCTTCTCCCTCCAAGCCTGCCTTCCTCGCCTCGTGTCCAATCTGCCTCCACGTCCTATGGATCCGACTCCTGAAATAGCTTTCTCCCGTGCATCTCCTCTCTCACCCGCTGCAGCTTGCCTTCATCCGGGTCTTGCCAAGACCACTGGAACCACCCTCCCTCCCGTCACTCAGACGCTAGCACATTTTCCCTAAAATGTAGAAAGCATCTTATCCGTTCCATACTCTAAAAAAAGATGCTTCCTACTGCCTCAGAGCATCCCCCAAGCGTGTTTTTTACAGCACACACGTCCTGAGGAAAACCCTAAGAAAAGAAATGCTGTGTCTGAAAGCTCTCAAGAGATGCTGCAGACAGGAGCCCCGCTTCCCTTGGCTGAACGCTGCCTTTCAACTAACTTGACCACGGAACACCTAGGGGCACCGTGTAGCATGAGTGCCGCCCTGGGCAGGGCTGGGCAGGCCGGCACCCAGCCCATCCCCTCTCCTACACAACTGCACGCTGGTTGCCCCCGTTCAGACTGGTGATTCTCTAACTGTTCCCTGCCATCCCCCGTGCGGCCAGGTCCTCTCTCAACCTCTCCTCTGCCTTGCAGAGTTTCACCCACTGTATCAGCCAGAAACCTTCCAGGTCAATCAAGAGGAACGGAAACCACTGGGGCAGGTCGGTTCACACACATCCCTGATGTGTCCTGAAGCCCAAATCGTGTTTTCCTGATACCAATGGGAGCAACACAAGGAAGAGCAGGGGCCTCCTGAGCCTTGGGTCATTCCAGGTTAGCTCTGTCCTCCACATGCCAGCAGAGGCAGCCCAGTGGCCCCCACGTGCTCACTGCTGGGACCGTCACTGTGCTAGGAGCCCAGCCTGAGTCTGGGTCCTGTTCCTCCCTAGGCAAGAGGACATCAGGAAAACACACAATTTGGCAGCCCATTGGAACCATGTCAACTGGAGAAGGTTGGGTCGTTAGTAGGATAAAACACCATCAGCACACCCCCACTTATGGGCCAACTCAGTTCCCTCTCCATTGAAAGAGCCCCACACCGATTCCCTCCACACACCCCTGCCTTCCCACACTCATCAACTTCTATCTCTGTAGCAGGCTGAATGGGGTCCCCCCAGAACTCATCCTCAGAATGGGACTTTAGAAATAACGTTCTTTGCCAATGCAATTAATTAAAGGTCTCAAGATGCCATCATCCTACATTTAGGTGTCCAAGTGGAAACACTTATTTTCTTGGACTCTAAGTCACTGCAGACGGTGACTGCAGCCACCAAATTAAAAGACGCTTGCTCCTTGGAAGGAAAGCTATGACAAACCTAGACAGCATATTAAAAAGCAGAGGCATCACTCTGCTGACAAAGGTCCATATAGTAAAAGCTATGGTTTTTCCAGTGGTCATGTATGGATGTGAGAGTTAAGCTATAAAGAAAGCTGAGTGCAGAAGAATTGATGCTTTTGAACTGTGGTGTTGGAGAAGACTCTTGAAAGTCCCTTGGACTGTAAGGAGATCCAACCAGTCCATCCTAAAGGAAATCAGTCCTAGGTGTTCATTGGAAAGACTAAGGCTGAAGCTGAAACGCCAATACTTTGGCCACCTCATGCAAAGAACCTACTCATTGGAAAAAACCTTGATGCTGGGAATGATTGAAAGTGGGAGGAGAAGGGAACATCATCACTGACTCAATGGACATGAGTTTGAGCAAACTCTGGGAGATAGTGAAAGACAGGGAAGACTGGTGTGCTGCAGTCCATGAGGGTCGCGAAGGGTCAGACACAACTTGGCAACTGAATAACAACCAATGAGAAGAAAAGATGGCCATGTGAGGATGGAGGCAGAGCTTAGAAGGATGCTGCCACAAGCCAAGGAGGCCAAGGCTGGCCAGCCACCACCTCAGCTGGAAGCTGAAAGGCAGGATTCCTCTACAGGTTTCAGAGAAAGCACAGCCCTGCCAATACCTTGATTTTCAACTCCTGGCATCCACACCGGGAAAGGATAAATTTCTACTATAAAGCAACCACCCAGTTTGTGGATTTTTTTTTTACAGCAGCCCTAGGAAACTTTTACAGTCTGAAAAGACAATTATTTAGCTTCCTCCATCTCCCTCCCTTGTGAACTCCTAGAGCACACAGTCACTTCTTTCTCATTCCCATGTCCCTCTCCTCTACCCTCAGGGCTTAGCTCCCCTCAGCAGGTCCCCAGAGAATATGGATGTTTTTTTTTTTTCTCCTATGTATGTATGTTTCTACGGCTTATAAAATTTTTATGAAAAATTTTTAGAATCATAAAAATGTAATTTCATATCATGAGGTTGGAAATCTAACACATTACAGGCTTGCTATGAGGACTAATGAATGAGTCAGAATAGATAAATGACAATTCAGCCATTGTAAAGCATAAGCAAAATATACATTATTATTGCAATAATATGTCTTTTTCAGATCAAGACAAATTGTTATCAGTGAGAGGAAAGCAGGTCAGTTTATATGTGCTTTCAGTTCATAGTTACCAAGTCCTTGTTCTTGGCCTGTGGGGTAAAGATGCACTTGCCTCCGGGACCTGGCTGGAAGTGATGGCAAACGAGGCCTTGGGCTGCCCTGAAGTCTGGTCAACACAGTTTTTCTTTGGTCAGATGTTCTTTTAAAAGAGAGCTGGAACACTACAGGTGGGCATCCTTCTCCCCACAGATGGTTACAAGCAGGGAGTAAATGCTTATTTATCACATATTAATTAAAGTTACCAGGAAGAAACAGAGAGTTAGGATGCTACGAAGTCCTGCAAGAATCCAAACTTCAAGGAGGTGCCAACGCACCTGGGGGGATGGGCAGTCCTGGATGCTGGTGAGGACGTCACAGTGTAAGAGTCCACTGTGCAAGGCTCGTGGGGCAGGAAGTGGTGTAGCCCAGGTCCCCCGTGCGGCAGAGTGCAGCCTCAGCCCTGAGCACACGGTGTGCATGCCTGCACCGCTGAGCACAGCAGGCAGGCTGGGCACTCCCAGGCACTGCGCCTGGAATTTGGCGGAAGTTATGGGAGTCGGGGGAAAGGTTCACCTTGCAAAAACCCTCAGAGCTCAGCTGTGGCCTTGCACAGCCACGGATTTGCTGCGACCACTGACCTTCTTCCAGAGCCAACCTCCATCAGCCTGCTTCTCTCAACTCTGACATTTTCATCTGTTAGAAGGAGGGTAACGGATGATCCCTCCTTGCTGAGAACATGAGGTGATCTGCCCGCTCTGGAGGTGTCGGGGAAAGCCCCCGACAAATCCCCTGACACAGGTAGTAGGGCGGGGGAGCCAGGCACCTCACCCACAGAGGAGGGGTCAGCCCCCGGGAAGGGTGATTGAGGAGTGTGGGAACGAGGAAAAGGGTGGCTCAGGGGCTGGGGGCAGGCTGTCTCCCACTCCTTCCTTCCCGATGGCAAGGAGAAAGGGGCAAGCTGGAGCCGTCACCTTGGGCGCCTGCTGAGTTCACTGGTGCAGGTTCAGCCAGTCCNCCCTATGAATAATGTTGTTGTTGTTGTTTAGTCGCTAAGTTGGTGTCCAACTCTTTGTGACCCCTGTGGACTGTAGCCCGCCAGGCTCCTCTGTCCATGGGATTTCCCAGGCAAGAATACTGGAATGGGTTGCCATTTCCTTCTCCAGGGGATCTTCCCAACCCAGGAAACAAACCCAGGTCTCCTGCACTGCAGGCAGATTCTTTACCAACTGAGCTATGAGAGAAGCCTCTGTAAATAACAGGGATTAGTATTTAAAGCCCTCACTGTGTGCCCCGCCCTGCTGTAAAGATACACTTTATGTATCTTGACTCCTTCAGTCCTAGCAAGGATCCTGGACATCAGGACAGGTGGGGACACTGAGGCGCAGAGCTGCAGGTGGCTTGCCCATGCAATCCCACAGCAGTAATCTGGGGCTCTATCGGGCATCTTAGCCCCAGGGTCCTCGCTCTCACTCCTGTACTGAGTTGTTGCTGTTATTACTTTAGTTCTACAGTAAGTTTTTTTTTAATTGAAATATAAGCTCTCCAACTTTGAAATTTTATTCTTCTTTTTCAAGATTGTTTGAATACTTGGGACCTTTGCATTTCCATGTAGGTTTTTGAATAAGTTTGTTGCTTTGGTGAGGGATGGGGAAGGCCTTTGAAAGTTTATGAGGGATAGCATTGAATCTGCAGATATTAATAACCTAGACAGTATCTTTCTTTCTCTCTCTCTCTCTCTCTCTCTCTTTTTTTTTTTTTTTTTTGCCTAATTGTTCTGGCTAGAACCTGAAGTACAGTGTTGAATAGAGGGTATGAGAGCAGACATCCTTGCTTTATTCCTGATATTAAAGGAAAACATTCAACTTCTCACCATTAAGTATAATGCTAGCTGTGAGTTTTACACAGATACCTTTAACATATTGAGGAAGTTTCCTTCTAGTTTTAATTTGTTGAGTGTTTTTATTGTGAGAGGGTGTTGGATTTTGTCAAATGCTTTTCCTGTGTCCTTTGAAATGATCATTTTCTTCTTTTTCCTATTAATGCTGTGTATTTGTTTTTTTACTATTTATTTGACTGTGCCGGGTCTATTTGCAGCACGTGGAATTTTTAATCTTGATTGTGATATGCAGCATTTTTAGTTGCAGCCTGGGAATTCTTAGTTGCACTGTGTGGGGTCTATTTCCCTAACCAGAGCTTGAACCCAGGTCCCCTGTACTGGGGTCATGGAGCCTCAGCCACTGGTAATGTTATGTATTCTTTGTTAGTGTCCTTGAGCTGCCATAACAAAGTACACAGGCCAGGCAGCATAAATAGCAGACATCCATTCTCTCACAGTCATGGAAGCTGTAAGTTCAAGATTAAGGTGTCAGGAGGGTCTTTTCCAGGCCTCTCTCCAGTCGCTGGTGGTTCCCTGACTTGTGGCAGCTTAATTCAATCTTCACATGGCACTTGTGTGTGTGTGTGTGTCCATGTCTAAATTTTCCCTTTTAATATGGAGACCAGCCGTATTGGATTAAGCGTCTACCCTATTCCAGGATGACATCATCTTAACTAGCTACATCTTCAATGATGTAGCTGTTTCCAAATAAGGTCACATTATGAGGTTCTAAGGATTAAGACTTCAGTGTGTAAATTTTGGGGAGACATGATTCAGCTGAAATACAATAAAATGTATAGATGTTAAGAATACAGATTAAATTTTACTTATTCATAAACCCACAGATGTACCACCCAAATCAAGATATTAAATATTTCCAGCACCCCAACAGGGTCCCTTCACCCCCACTCAGGTAATAATTTCCCTAAAAGCAATGACTATTTTCGCAAGACTCTATTTTGAAACCAAAGATCTGTTTTGATTTTCAACATCCATTTGAAACGACATTATCTCAGTGGAACGCTAATATCTTCCCCTCTCTGGGTCCTGACCTTTTCTAAGGAAAAGGTCCCCTCCAAGCCTGTTGGTTCTGTGGCAAAAAACAGAGGAGACACCCGCTGACAGCTTCAGATCAATCGGGGTCAATCCTGTCTGGATTCACTCCTGGCGCTGATGTATGGTTCAGTCATCACCGTTCATCTGGTGAGTGTCTGGGTTAATAAAGGAGAAAGGTTAACTCATTCTGTCTTCCAGGACTAATGTCTCTGTTAGATTCCGCTGCACATCCCGGACCAGCTCCTTGCTGTAAAATGACAGACGGCGGCAGCTACTTCCTGCATGACCCACGGCCGGCTGGTTGGCCAGACAATGACGGGAGAGAATTTACTCCCGTTCCTCCTGAAGGCTCACAGGCTGCACCTGCGCTGACATCTTGGTCACTTCTCCCCAGTGGTCTGTTCATTCTTATGTTTGTCTTACAGATTCTCAGAGCCGAACCACCGGAACACAGAACAAAATTCAGCAACTGCAGTGACGGTTTATTCTGTCTCCTCTCGTAGAAGCCTCTGGCCTACAATATCCCCACCAAGGCCTCTCTAAAGCCCCTTCCTCTACTTACTGAACAAACCCTGCAAGCTCAGTCTGTGAAAAACTGAAATCCCCTCCCCCTGGTTTCTCCTTAAAATCAAACTGTTTTGCCCTTGTTGGTTTTTTTCTCTCGTCATTATTTCTCTCGTCATTATTTCTCTTGTTTTGTTTTGGTCTTTGGTTTATTTTTGTTTCATAAATCACTCTTCCGTCTACTCATCAACCAAGAAAAACTCCTGGGGATTATGCTAAATGCTTCTGTTTTCCTATATCCAATCACATACCTATCTCTCAGACATGTGGGTACTTCTGCATCTCTTTCTCCTCATCCCTGCCGTTTGAGAGGCACCAGCCTTTCAGCTGTTTTCCCACCACTGTGGTTTCTCCCCTCTCTTTCCCACCCCGACCTGCCCACTGTCATTAAGCTAAATTCTCTAAAGGGAAATACGGGTGTGTCTCTTTGTGCCGAACACTGTCCAGAGCCTCCTAATCACCTCTGGTTCAGACTGTAAAGGTCACACGTGTCCTGGGTTCCCCCTGCCTTTCTGTCTGACCTCCCAGCTGTCCCCACCCCCCAGGCCCCAACCAACTTGAGAGGCTTGTAGTTTCTAGAAATTGCCTGGCTCACCATGGCCTCCAAGCCCACTTTGCCTCACTGCCCTTGCCCACCTTCTCCACCTAGGAATCCTTGCTCAGCCTTCCTGCATCAGCTCTCAACCTCCACCTTTGGAGTCCTAGCCCCACGACTCTCCTCCCCCTGGCAGAGTGAGCCCTGTCCTCTGCACCCCAACTTCAGGCCACAAAACTCTGCTCCCAGATTAGTTACAAGTTCAGCGGTCAAGAGTACCACTTGAGTTCAAGACCCTCTTCCAACACTTCTAGCCAAATAACCTTGAACCAGTTGGTTGACCTCTCTGGGCCTTGACTTTCATCTGTATAATGGGAGTCATAATAGCGTAACTCGAAGGCCATTGCAAGGAAGGATATTTTAATATTGCTACCCAGGAAATGGTCAGTGCTCAATAAATATTACTTGTTAATATTCCCTTCTCCCTTTTTTCCATTAAACTGTTCCCAGACTAGAAGGATATCTGAATTCATGCGAGGTTGTGAACTTCCTGAGAGGGAGAACCACTGTTGACCATCCTCCTCCAGGCTCAGGTGAGGCTCAATGGCCCCAAACAGGACAGAAGAAATCATGGCAAAGACCTTCACTGTGTTTATTCCGTCACTCCCCTGGTGGCTCCGACAGTAAAGAATCTGCCTGCAATGCGGGAGACCTGGTTTGATCCCTTGGTTGGGAAGATACCCTGGAGGAGGCATGGCAACCCACTGCAGTATTCTTCTCTGGAAGATCTCCATGGACAGAGGAGCCTGGTGGGCTACATAGTCCATGGGGTTGCAGAGTCGGACAGGACTGAGCAACTGACACTCTCACTTTCCCCTAGGATGGCGGAGGGGGTGCCCCCTGGTTTGCATCATGTGTGTTGCAGATTCTAATGAAATGCAGCGCTTCATTCACCTCTCCCCAGGACATTACCTCAGAGATGACCATCCAGTCACCCTTGTTTACTGAATGACTTGGTTGATTCCATGGCTCTCAGGCACATGGTTCCATCAGGGAATCAGGTAGAATCATCTGGAGTTCAGGAATTCCTTTGAGCTGAAACTATATGAATTCCAGTGGTGATAATTGACTGAACCTCTTGGTTAGAACCTAGATGCCAGTTCTGTTCATGGCCTAGGAAGCCAGGCTGACATGCTGAGCCCCAGACACTGACTGGATTTGAGTGGGACCCTTCAAACCCCCTTCCCTCAGCTGGAAAATGGGGAAACAGTTAAACCTGCTTCACCAAGGCTTTGTAAATATCACATAAATATAAAGAATGAAATGTAAATATCACATAAATATAGAGAATGAAATTCTTATTCATAATAAAGGGAAAACCACGGACAGCACAAAATGTGGTCCTGAGCAAGTCTGTTCATGAAATGTTCTCTGAAGGTTACAGTGAAGTGGGGGTTTGTCCTGACAGCTGGCCCCAAATATCCTGGGGAGTGCTGTGGAGGTTTCCAAGAAGAATCCAAGAAGAGCAACCTCATGGAGCCCAGCCTCCTCATGTGTAGAGTCCTGGCAGGCCCCCGCAGTCTGCTTTCCCTCGGTGGCAATAGCTCAGCCAAGCAATTTTTGAGAAAGATGTAAAAGCAGTCCAATGGAGGGAAGAGAGTGCTTGCAACAAACACTACCGGAGTGTTTGTACATCCATAGACAGGAAAATGAACCGTAGCTTCAATTTCACACCTCACACCTTATAAAAATTAATTCAACGAAGATCACAGACCTGCACATAAAAGGTAAAACTGTAATACTTCTAGAAGAAAGCAGAGTGGAAAATTCTCAGGATCTAGAGTATGTTACAAAGCTCTTAGAGTTGACATCAAAACAGAATTCATAACAGAAAACAAATGATAAATCGAACTTAAAATTTTAAATCTTAGCTCTCTCTGCAAAAGATGCCATCAAAAGGATTTTAAAAGCAAGCTACAAACGGGAGAGGGGGGAATTTTTGCAACTGCATAGCTGGCAAACACTAATATCTGGAATATAGAAAGAACTCCCAAAACTCAACAGTAAAAAGCAAATGTTTCAATCTGAAAATGGGCAAAGATTAAGATACACAAATCATGGAAGGAGATATTCAAAGAGCATGGGAAGATGTTTAATATCTGTGGCCATTAGAAGAAAGGCAAACAAAAACCATGATACTACTCCTCATCTATTAAATATGAGTATAGCTAAAACAGACATAAAATTTGGTACTAATATTGGCAAGCATGCAGAAAAGTTGGCTTTATAATGGTGCTGATGCAAATATGAAATGTATAGCCACTCTGAAAAATAGTATAATGGTTTCTCACAGAACTAAACATACGCTGATAATACACAGCCCAACAATCTGACTCCTGGCTGTTTATCCCAGAGAAATGAAACGTACGTCTGCACAAAAACCTGTACACGAATATCAGCTTTGTTTGTAATAATAACTCAAAACTGAAACAACCAAAATGTCCTTTAGTGGATGAATGGTGAAACAAATTAGTCTTCTCCCACTGAGGCTCAGAGCTGGCCGTCCCAACATATGCCACAGTGGCATATTTGAAAATTTTGAATTAAGTTGAGAAACAGTCTGTGAAAGAAAAGGATATAAAAACACTCTGACTTCCTTCCACTCTTTTCCTCTGAAAGCAGGAAATACATCTCCCACATCTTCCCATACCAGGAGGACAGAAAGCATCTTTTTCATCAGAGTTGGGGGGTTCAAGACTAAGAAAGCTGTATAAACAAAGCTTAATTCTTCATTAGTTTGCTAGCATAAGCCCCTTTGTTTTGTTAAATCTGCACAGATCATTGTTTCTTTGTCTAAAAAATGTTGCATAAATAGTCTGCTTTGGTCACTTTGGAGGTCCCATCTCTATGAAACCTCTATGAACACAAATTAATTCTTTTTCCTCTCGTTAACCTGTTCTGTGTCAATTTAATTATTAGACTAGCCAAAAGAACTCAAGAGGGGTTAGGGTGGAACCTCTCCCTCTCCAACCATCCAACCTGTGGAATACTACTCAGCAAAGAAAAGGAAAGAGGTGTTGATACACACAGTGATTTTCAAGATTTCAAGGACACTGTGCCGAGTGAAAAAGGGTGGTTCCATACTGCATTGTTCAGTTATATAATCTATAATTATAGCATATAATTAAAACTCTTGAAATGACAAAATCATAAGGGTGGGGAAGAGACAGGTATTTACCATGCATCAGGGATGGTCGTGGGAGAATGAAGGCAGGGTGACTGTGAGCAGATAGACCAGCGGATGCCCAGAGAAAGAACCAGGCCCTTGGACAGGCCTTAATAATTAATAATCTTAAGGGAACAAAAGAAGGCAAGAACAAACAACTGTTAGAAGGAAGAAAAGTAATAATAGCAAAGATAACATATCACTTGTAAAGACCTCCAGTTCTCTTTCAGTGGTAAAGATTAGCCTGAAGCTCAACCATCAGGTCAGCTAGAACCTAAGGGATGGTGACGATGGCCTTTTCTGACCCTCGTGACTTCAGTCAACTAAGGCTGAGTCTCTGTCCACCACAAAAGCCCCATCATGAATATGCATGTATCCTTAGCTTAAAACTTCCCCAATTTTGCTGTTGGGAGAGACACTGCTTTGGGAAACATCTCTGGTGTTCTCTTTACTTGCTGCAAGTAATAAATCCTTCCTTTTCCTGATCTTTGGCTTGGCTGTGTCTTTTGGCTCCATACCCACCAAGAGGTGAACAGGCCTACAAAAGGGTAGCACAGGGAGGTCCTGACCGCTGATTGCAGTGGTGTTTACAGGCATCAGAAGATGTAACAAATGACATAGGACTATAGCCATACACACAGTGTACCTGTGTCAACTGCCTGGTGTGGATAGTCTCCCACGATTAGGCTACCTCCAGGGAGACCAGCTGCAGGCAACAGGAGACCACTCTATTTTACAACTTACCAGACTGTAATTATTTCAAAGTGAAAGGAATTTTAAAGGCCAAGCCTGCACACCTTTACAAAAAAAAAAAACTGAACTACTGTTATAGGCAACACCTGGATGAATCTCAGAGGATTATGAAGTCAGCACTGAGAGGGCCTGCTGTCGGCTTTCATTCCTGTGACGTTCAGGAATGACCACACTAATGATGTTGCTTTCAATCAGCCACCAGTTACCTCGGTTATGGAGAGACGGACTGGGAAAGAATGAGACGGACAGGACGTATGAGGCCCTGAGAAAGGTCTATGGCCCTTCGTTCGGGGGGTATCAGGGGATTCACAGGTTTAAAACAAATCAGCAAGCTGCAGGCTTGAGAAAAGTGTGTATGTTTATCATATTTAAACAAAAAAGGGAGAAGCCCTGTCTAATCTTGTTTTATGAACCTGTAACTGCCACAAGTGTCACTGGCGGAATGGCAGTTTCCTCCGTTCTTGCCCTTCTCGGGGGAAAGAATTCGGTGGAGGGGCATAAAGCAGTTTAAATTAGCAAGACTTTTATTAAGCAGAAAGAAAATCACTCCCGAGAAAGGATGACAGCGGGCTGTTTGGAAACCAGAAGCAGCTCCACGGTGGGGTTGGTTGTTTCGGAGAGGTGGCAAGTCCCTGCCTGTGTCCTGTGTCACTTGACTGACAAGTCGACTGACAACTTTAGGTCACATAACTTTTCTCCTAGAGCACAGGCACACATAAGCACCCAAGCAAAACGAGGTGAGGGCAAAAACCACAATGCTAATTTAGTACAAATACAATGTAATGAACCCTGGGTTGCCTTGAGTCACTTTTGAGGTCTTGATGCACCTGTGCTGACCTATGCTGGAAACCCAGCAGTGATCCTTGGGAGCAAGGGTCTCCGGTAATGCTCCAAGTACCACTGTTCGAGTGGGAGAGGGAAGGATGAACCATCTCCGATGTGGGGGCCGGGGGCAGGGCAGCTATGTCTGGCTAGCTTCCGAACAGAAGCAGCCTAACTGAGGGCAGGTTTCCCGGGTGGAACTCGTGGAAAAAGAACCCGCCTGCCAATCCAGGAGACATAAAAGAGGTGGGTTGGGAAGAACCCCCGCAGGAGGGCATGGCAGCCCACTCCAGTACTCTTGCCTGGAGAGTCCCATGGACAGAGGAGCCCGGTGGACTGCAGTCCATGGGGTCGCAGTCAGACACGACTGAGCATGCATGCGTGCACCCTACCTGAGGGCGGCTTGTTCTGACCCTCACTCCGGGGTCTCCTCTACTTCAAGTTCTTAACCTCAGGCTGGGTACTGGGTAGAGGAATGACTTTCTTCCCTATTTTTTCTTAGAATGTCCTATGCTCCAGCCGGTATTTCTGTGTGACTCTCGTTTACAACTATGCAGCAGATACTGAACAACCCAAATTTGAACTGCACAGGTCCACTTAGAGTAAAGAGTGTAGTTCAACACGATCCAATCAGCAGTTGGTTGAATCCAAAGATGCAAAACAACTAAAATGGAGGAAACGTGGACACAAAGGAAACATGACTAGGAGGCTTCACTGTAAGTTACACTCCGATTTTTATTGTGCAGACGGTGGGTGCCCCTAACCCCCAAGTTGTTCTAGGGTCCACCGTATTTGAATGTGAAGCATCATCATATTTGCCTAGAGCAGTGGATCTCAAATGTGATTCCCAGGCCAGAAGCATCAGCATCATATGGGAACTTCCTAGACATGAAAATTCTGGGGCTCCACTTGCCCTGCTGAATCAGAAGATGTTGCTGGAGCTCAGCAACATGCCCTCTGGGTCATTCTGTGTTGCATCTTGCTGTTTAGCCGCTAAGTGATGTCTGACTCTGCGACCTCACAGACTGTAGCCCGCCAAGCTCCTCTGTCCATGGGATCTCCCAGGCAGGAATACTGGAACGGGGTGCCATTCCCTTCTCCGGGGGATCTTCCCAGCTCAGAGATCGAACCCGGGTCTCCTGCATTGCAGATGGATTCTTTACCACTGAGCCACCAGGGTAGCCCATGATGCATCTGAGGAGCCCTAACAAGAATTGCTGTTTCTTGGGGTGCCTGAGGGTGCTGGGAGGACCACTCAGCCCAGAATAAACTTCTCCTCGATCCAAGATCACTGTCTGGCTGCTGCGGTCTCTTCCTTCCTCCTCTCTCTACACCCAGCAGAGAAAGCCAGATTGCACTTCTGTCAGGTGATGCTCTGCAGTCCAATCAACTGCAGCCAGTCTGGGGACCAGGAAGAAAGTCTCAGTGGAAAACTTTGGAGAAAAAGAAGGCAATTCCTAGATAAGAAGCTGGGTTAGGCCTCCCACATTTACTGCAATATGCCGTAAAAAATGATTGTAAACGTGTCTTGAAAACTCTATGACTCTCAAGTGCAGTGTTTTCTCCTCATTAGAAATGATAGAATCAGTTTTATTCACTGGCTTTCTCTGATGCCTAATCTATTTTGAAAGGAGAAAGCAAATGATTTAATTTTCGGGGGTTTCAGTGTGCAGGGTAAATTAAATAATGACATGGAGCATGTCAGCTGCAGTTTTTCCTTCACCCCACGCCCAGAAACCACATTTTCTTTCTCAGTCATTACAGATTACTTTAAATTACTTTGAAAAGAAAAATGCTGCTCTAACAACTATGAATGGCTTATATTGTAGCTCTCAACCTTTTAAAAGATGTTCTATTTTGCAAAAATTAAGTGGCATCAAACTCAGAGTCTCGGGGAGCGGAGCATGCAGACTCCTCCAATTAAACCTCCCTCCAGCATCTGCTGCAATATTTTGCCAATAAGCCCTTCCAGTCCAAATATAGTTCTGATGCTCACAGCACTTTCTGGAGCAATTAAGTGTGTAGTTTTTAAATCTCCACGTTGCCGTTGGCGCTCGCTTTCCCAAGGCCTCCAGATCCGCGACCACCTGCAGTCTAATTCTGGTCTCTCCTGCAAACTCAGCCTGTCTTGTCTCTATGTTGCAAGTCCATGATGAACAAAAGAATGTGGTGGCCATTTTCTTTGCAACCTGGATGGTGAAGTCGACCGATCCACAGCATTCCCCTCTCAGCTAATGAGGAGGGCATCTCTCCCTCACTCTGAGCCCCCGCCCTAACTATCTACTGCCTCTCCTTGAGCACTATCTGGAAGGTGACATACCCTGGTTAGCTCCCACCTGCCAAGGGCCCCTCATATCCCACCAATGGCATCTCTTTAGTCCATAGGACTTCCCCAGGAGGTGTGATTATTGCCAGGCCCTGCTGCAGACTGGGTGGTCCCAGAGGCTGTTTCTGAGATGGGGGCCCGTGTGCACAAAGTTTTCTGGGTGTCCCCTTGGGACGAGCATCTGTGGGTGGGAGAGGCAGGCTGAGCAGCAGACACACAGAGCTCAGCCCCACCAGGGGGAGATCAAACCTGTCGGGCCCCACAAGTGTCTCTGCTAGGAAAAGCAGCGGGTCCTCATACCCGCCCACCAGGTCAATATGNCTGGAATCCGGTTGGCCAGCACCTCCATCTTGGGTTTCCAGTGTCCAAAGATAAATGTCTATGGTTTAAATCCCCAACCTGTAGTGTTTTGTTATGGCCACCAGAACTGACTAAGACACACCACATCCTCTTTGAGGACACAGCCAAGCGGCTGCAACTCATGGGTCAGCCTCCCCCAAGGAGCCGCGTCACAGAGAAGCCTTGTCCACGTGAGTCAGCACCCTGCCACGCTTATCTTACCTTCTACATTATGGACAACAGAGGAAAGGAGATGGAAGCTCCCTGGGTCTGGAGCAGTTGGCCTTTCCTTATTTATACCACATTCCTAACTCCCTGAAGTAATGTTTTTCTTTGGGGATTATTTTTAAAACTTGCCTAACTTGTTTGTATCTGCTGTAAAAATGCTTAACAGAGAAATAACGTGAGATGATGATGGCTAGTATAGTTTATTACCCTTTGAAATATTAAGACTACGCAGACTATAATATGTATATTATGCAATTACAATAGTATTTATGACTGGATTCTCAATTACTTTTGCTAGAGATTTTTATATAAATTGTTCTTTTGGTTTAAATTTTTCTTTAAAGGAAATTGTACATTCCTTATATTTTTATATATTCTTTTAACAACAAATGGACTTTATCAAACTTGCCTACAAAGTTTATCATAATGATCTTAAAAAAAATAACTACTGAAAATATAATCATCCCTTCTCTCTATTCCTATCTATTTTTTATTTCTTATTTCCTCCCTCTTCCCCTAAAGTTAAAAAAAAAGCACTCTATCTTATGAATATGAAGGCCATTGGAATTGTGTTCTCTTTACCTGTGTCCATTCAAAATAAATAATACACAAATAAAATTAAATTCAATACCCATTTTTAATTTTAAAATATTTTATTGAACTAGTAATAGAAGAAACACACTGCTTGACATAAAAAAGAATAATCTATTTCAAATGCTCATCTATCATTTTAATACTTCATGGTGACACAATGGAGGCAGTCCTATTAGTATCTGGAATAAGATGAGAATATTTTGCTATCACCAATAAATTTTGCATTTTTTCCTGGGCATTCTAACCAATGCAATATGAAGAGTTGGGGAGAGAGTACACAAGTACAAACATTGTAAAGGAAACACCAGAGATTTTGCCAATGACATAAATATCTATTTAGAACATGTTTTCTTTGGTTTTATTTTGCTCTTTCCTAATGTGAAAACTCAGATTACTGATTCAAGACCTTCTTCTCTCTTTTTTTTAAATATGAGCATTTAATGGTATAAATTTCCTTCCAAATTCTAGTTTAGCTGCCTCCTAGAAATTCTGGTACAATTTCAGTTTCGTTCAGTGTGAAACATTTTCCTGTTTCCTTTGAGAACTCCCCTCTGACTCATGGATGATTTTAAATATGCTGCTCTATTGCCTAGTGTTTGGAGATGTTCTTCTTCTCTGTTTTCTGATTTCTAGTTTAATTCGGCTACAAAGAGAAAAATCTATTTCATATTATTTCAATTCCTTTTTCTTTGTTAAGGTTTAATTATGACACAGGAGATGGTTGATTGTGATGGATGGTCCATGCTCACTTGAAAAATTGTGTTAATATATTCTGTTTCGGTAGAATGTTTTATACAAGTCAATTAGATCCAGTTGGCTGATTGCATTGTTCAGTTCTTCTACATTCTTGCTGATTTTCTGTCTACTTGTTTTATAAATTACAGAGATAGGAGTATTAAAATCTCTAATTGTAATCCTGGACCTATTCCTCCTCTCAGTTCTGTTGGCTTTTGATTTGTCTCTATACTGAACAAGGAAAGTTTAATATTCATATTAAAAGCTATAGCAAGGGGTAGGAGTTTCATTCCATGTATTTTGAATCTTTGTTTTAGGTACATGGATATTTAGGCTTTCTATGACTTCTTGGTAAACTGACTCTTTTTTTATCATTAGGAAAACCACTCTTTTCCTGGGTAAGGTTTTTTTGCTCTGAAGTCTACTTTGAAAATAATGTAGCTATTTCATCTTTCCTACTCAGAGCCTGTAAGCTATATACTTTTCCAGCCCTTCACTTTTAACCTAACTATATCATGATATTTGAAGTAAGTTTCTTCTAGGTAGCATAGCGTTGGGTCATATTTTTAATCCATTCTGACATTCTCTTTTAACTGGTTTGCTTAGACTTACATGTATTATAATTGTCGCTACTTTTGGATTTAGTCTACCACTTGATTACTTGTTTCCTGTTTGTTTCCTCTACTTTTTATCCTTCTGCTCCCCCTTTTCTCCTTGTGTTGATTATTTGAACATTTTTAGTAATCCATTTTAATGTTTCTGTTGGGGTTTTGACTATGTATATCTTTTGACCTACTTGGTGTATTGACTGCTGTCTGGGTTACAGCACACACACTTTAACTTTTCCCAATCCACTTAGAATTGGCATTTTATCACTTCCAGTGCAATAGAGAATTTTTACCACCATAGAAAATCCTTTATCCTTCCCCTCTATACCACTTTCTATGAATTGCATTTATATAAACTGACAACCCTATCAACCAATGTTATATATTTTGCTTTCAGCTGTCACAGATTTTAATGAATTCAAGAGAATTTTAGGTTACTACATTTGCCCAGGTATTTCCCATTTCTGCTCCTCTCCTGTCATTCCTGATGTTCCATATCCCTCTAGTAAAAACTCCCCTCCTGTCTGAGTAACTTTCTTTAGCAATTCTTTTGGGAGAAGTTGGCTGGCATTCAGGACTCTTAGTTTTCCATCATTTGAGAATATCTTTATNTGCTCCTCTCCTGTCATTCCTGATGTTCCATATCCCTCTAGTAAAAACTCCCCTCCTGTCTGAGTAACTTTCTTTAGCAATTCTTTTGGGAGAAGTTGGCTGGCATTCAGGACTCTTAGTTTTCCATCATTTGAGAATATCTTTATTTTACTTTCCTTCCTAAAGGATATTCTCCGCCTGAACTTAGAACTATGGATTGACATTTCTTTCTTTCCACTTTTTGGTATCTACCACAATCATTTCAATCATTTTTCTCTTATCAATAGGCACTGCATCATTTTTCAGTGACTGCTTTCAAGATTTTTTCTTTGGTTTAGTATCTTTATAATATGTTTTCATTGTATTTCTGTGAGTTTACCTTTCTTTTTTTTTATCAACCATTTTATTTTTATTTTATTTTTGTATGCTTTTTTTAAAATTTTACTTGCTGTGGTACATATACAAGTACACAATGAAGTATTACTCATTGTAGTATACATTGTAGTATTACTCATTATAGTATTACTACATTGGAGTATACACATTGTATATTACTCCATATATGCAGTGGAGTATTACTCAGCCATTAAAAAGAATACATTTGAATCAGTTCTAATGAGATGGATGAAACTGGANATATATATATATATATGTACATATATATACATGCTAAGTTGCTTTAGTCATGTTGGACTCTGTTGGACCCCATGGACTGTAGCCTGCCAGGCTCCTCTGCCCATGATGAATCCCCAGGCAAGAATACTGGAGAAGGTTGCCATGTTGTATGTTTGGAGAGCAGAATCTTAACCTCTGGGCCACCAGGGAAGTCCAAATATTTTTGCTATAGTTGATAAAAATATTTTTTCTATAATTGATAAAAATAAATCAATATGGAACAGTTAAACCATCTCTGGGAAATGTACATCAGGACTTGTTCATTAGATTGGCAGCAGATGAGCATAAGGAATTATAAAAGGAGGGATATATATGGGTGTGTCATACTTGTGTTTAGATGATAACCGGTGATGTGTGTACATCTCTAGGCTGTATCACAGGAACATTTTGTTAAGAAATTCAGTGGAAACATACTTCCTCGCTAACACTTTAATAGTTTAGCTTGGATAATGAATCCTCTTAGAAGTATTATACTTCATGTACTCTGTCACTCTATGTCCCATTTTTAATCAAGCACTAAGGAAATGTACTATTTTAATCATAACTCTACCAATATCTTTATCTAAAGAGCTGTTGCTATTTTTGTCTCTTGTGAAATATTTGTTGCCAAGGCAGGATTACATTTTTTTCCCCGCATTGAGTTGGTATAGTATATTCTTGGTTATCAAAACACTGATATAGCTGTGGGCTAGTGAAATGGTTAAGTATTCATGGTGTGTAAGAAAGCATGATACATAACTGCAGGATCTTATTTACATAAAAATGGATGCTTAGTATCAAACGATAAACTGCTTGTGATTATGGATGACTGTTTTTTGTTTCTTGTGTTTTTCAGTTTCCTATTATGCACATGTTAACTGTTAAGAAATGTATGGCCCTAACAGAAGCAGCAGATATTAAGAGGAGGTGGCAAGAATGCATAGAACTATACAGAAAAGATCTTCATGACCCATATAACCACAATGGTGTGATCACTCATCTAGAGCCAGACATCCTGGAACGCAAAGTCAAGTGGGCCTTAGGAAGCATCACTATGAACAAAGCTAGTGGAGGTGATGGAANGCATAGAACTATACAGAAAAGATCTTCATGACCCATATAACCACAATGGTGTGATCACTCATCTAGAGCCAGACATCCTGGAACGCAAAGTCAAGTGGGCCTTAGGAAGCATCACTATGAACAAAGCTAGTGGAGGTGATGGAATTCCAGTTGAGCTGTTTCAAGTCCTGAAAGATGATGCTGTGAAAGTGCTGCATTCAATATGCCAGCAAATTTGGAAACCTCAGCAGTGGCCACGGGACTGGAAAAGGTCAATTTTCTTTCCAATCCCAAAGAAAGGCAATGACAAAGAATGCTCAGACTACCACACAATTGCACTCACCTCACACACTAGCAAAGTAATACTCAAAATTCTCCAAGCTAGGCTTCAACAGTACGTGAACTGTGAGCTTCCAGATGTTCAAACTGGATTTAGAGAAGGCAGAGCAACCAGAGGTCAAATTACCAACATCCATTGGATCATCAAAAAAGCAAGAGTCCCACAGAAAAAAAAGTCTACTTCTGCTTCATTGACTATGCTAAAGTCTTTGATATGTGGATCACAACAAACTGTGGAAAATTCTTCAAGACATGGAAATACCAGACCACCTGACCTACCTCCTGAGAAATCTATATGCAGGTCAAGAAGCAACAGTTAGAACTGTACATGGAACAACAGACTGGTTCCAAAACAGGAAAGGAGTACATCAAGGCTGTATATTCTCATCCTGCTTATTTAACTTATATGCAGACTACATCATGAGAAATGCTGGACTGGGTGAAGCCAAGATGGATGGAGTCAAGACTGGCNTTTCTCCTTCTCTCTGAAAATCTTGGACACAAATGTTAGCCCTTCCAGCTTGTGCCCCACAGGTCACTAAGGCTTGAGCACTGCTTTCTTTTTTCAGCCATTTTCTTCTGCAGTGTTAAAATCTGACCACTCTCTCATCTCCATTATGCATTTTTAAAACTTTTGGCTATTGTATTCTTGAAGTTTATACTTTCCATTTAGTTTTCCTTCCATTTTTCCATTGCTTTTCTGATACTATCTATCCTTCCCTTTATTTCAAGTTATTTGCTATTACTTCTTAAAGTAACCTCATAGTAACAGATTTACTCTTTGATAATTTAGTCATCTCTGTCATCTTGCATCTTCCCCAGTGGCTCAGATGGTAAAGNATTGCTTTTCTGATACTATCTATCCTTCCCTTTATTTCAAGTTATTTGCTATTACTTCTTAAAGTAACCTCATAGTAACAGATTTACTCTTTGATAATTTAGTCATCTCTGTCATCTTGCATCTTCCCCAGTGGCTCAGATGGTAAAGAATCCTCCTACAATACAGGAGACCTGCGTTCAATCCCTGAATTGGGAAAATCCTCTGAAAAAGGGAATGGCTGCCCACTCCAATATTTTTGCCTGGAGAATTCCATGGATATCTCGAGTTGGCAATCAACTTGGCATTGACTTCTGTTGATAGTTTTTTTCCTGTGCAAAACTGGCATTTTTCTGGTTCTTTGTATGCCAAGAAATTTGGGAGTGTATCCTGAACTCGTGGCGTTAGGTCAGGTTCAGACCACAAGTTCAACCTACCTTCTGTGGGTTGTGAAGTCAATGCCTATTCTATTGTCAAAAGCTCTACACCACTCTCCAGATCTGCCCACCCGTACACTACCTTTCAGCCAGCCTGGGGCCTTGAAGTGGTGTTTGCCCTGGCTCAGGTCTCAAAGTCATTGGTATGTTGTTTGGAGTCAGGAGTTTATAAAGCTCACCAGCAACCACATGGCTTCCTCCCTCTTTCCTGAGATCTCCTTGGTACCTTCTGATCCTTGTGGATCTCCATGTTAGTACTGGTGCTATAGTTATCCTTCTCTGCCTATACTTCCCATGTCAGCACTTGCCTCCTGGGCCAAATGATTGGAGACCAAGGGAAATCAGCAGCAGGAGGAGCTCATCCTGACTTCCTGGAACAACAGTTCCTCCGACCGGGGAGAAGGCTCCTGCCTCTAGCACTTTGAGAACCTGGGGCCCCTGCTGCTGCTGCACTGCCACCACCTCAGCCGGCAGGGCCTGCCTGGGGGCTGGAGGGTGGACAACCCAAAGAAAAGGGGAGAGGAGGAATATTTCTCCCCTCTCTCCCTTTTTCCGCTCTCAGAGCCCTTGCTGCAGGGTTCTTCCTGAGGTTCTGGTCACATCAGCGCTCACTCCTGCTTGAGCAGTTTGAGTTCAGTCCAGTGGACACTGAAGAAGAAAAGAGACCAGGAAGCGAGTGCTGGTTTAAATGTCCCTCAAAATCTTGTCCACCTGCCCAATCCACCCATCATTATTGACTTGTNAGGTTCTGGTCACATCAGCGCTCACTCCTGCTTGAGCAGTTTGAGTTCAGTCCAGTGGACACTGAAGAAGAAAAGAGACCAGGAAGCGAGTGCTGGTTTAAATGTCCCTCAAAATCTTGTCCACCTGCCCAGTCCACCCATCATTATTGACTTGTCAGGATCTCACGCCCCAGCTTCAGGCCCTGTGTCCTTGATCCATAACCTCATTGCATGGGAGAGACACACAGTGTCCTAGCTCCATCTTACCCAGGACCAGAACTCCACCTAATTTTTACATTTGAACCTTTATCCTTTATAAAATGAGTTTTGATGTCATGAGAAGACATAGATTCCAGTTTTCTGACGCGGTTAGTCAGTTGTCCCCACATAGCTGCTTGTGCTATCCACCTTTCCCACAGGCTGTGCTATGGATGTGTTTCATTTGAAAGTCTAATGAATTTGCAAAGAAAATTGTGATGAGATCATTTTTCTTAAATTGTTGGCAACTTCCTTTTAATGTTTATTTGGAAAGATAAGTCATTGAAATTCCAAAAAAAAAAAAAATGGGCCAAAGAACTAAATAGACATTTCTCCAAAGAAGACATATGGATGGCTAATAAACACATGNAAGGTATGGTTTTTCCAGTAGTCATGTATGAATGTAAGAGTTGGACCATAAAGAAAGTTGAGTGCTGAAGGATTGATGCTTTTGAACTGTGGTGTTGGAGAAGACTCTTGAGAGTTCTTTGGACTGCAAGGAGATCCAACCAGTCAATCCTAAAGGAAATCAGTCATGAATATTCATTTGAAGGACTGATCTGAAGCTGAAGCTCCAATACTTTGGTCACTTGATGCGAACAACTGACTCATTTGAAAAGACTCTGATGGTGGGAAAGATAGAAGGTGGGAGAAGGGGATGACAGAGGATCAGATGCTTGGATGGCATCACCGATTTGATGAATATGACTTTGAACAAACTCCAGAATTTGGTGATGGACAGGGAAACCTGTCGTGCTACAGTCCATGGTGTCGCAGAGAGACAACTGAGTGACTGAACTGAACTGAATCTTTTACTATCTATTAAAGATTGTGAGTTTTATTTTTTGGGTGCTAGATATTTTTGTGTTCCTATAGATATTCGAGTTTTGTTTTTGGATATGGTTAAGTAGGGCTCCCAGGTGGTATTAGTGGTTAAGAACCCACCTCCAGTGCAGGAGACATAAGAGACATGGATTCAATCCCTGGGTCGGGAAGATCGCTTGGAGGAGGGCATGACAACCCACTCCAGTATTCCTGCCTGGAGAATCCCATGGACAGAGGAGCTAGTCGGGTAACTGATCATAGTGTCAGATACAACTGAAGCAACTGAGAACAAGGTTAAGTAACTTGAAAACAGTTTAATCCTTTTGGGTCTTGCTTTTAAACAAATCAACCATATTTCTAGTTTCAGGAGTGGGTATCCACGGTTATCTGCTTTCCCTTCATGCTGAGTGAGGACTTTCTTTTCATTATTCTTATGCTGATATCTCTTAGTTTAGAAAGAGATGCCTCGATCTTGGGATCACAAAATGCCCTTTGGATTCTCTAGAATGTATTGTCTTGGATGTTCTATATCAATACCTTCTTTATTCATAAGTTCCCACAGTCAAGTTTCACAGTGGCTGGAGAGGAGTATGCAAAGATAAAATGTGCTGTTATGAAACCCTCCTAATGGTTGAGACATATGAGCTACTTTAGAGGCTTAATGGTCTGTCCTGATGATTACTAGCTTTCTTCTCTATCCCAGGCTGTGAGTCCTTGCTCCATCTGAGTTGCTGCTTTCTTCAGCACACCTNTAAAATGTGCTGTTATGAAACCCTCCTAATGGTTGAGACATATGAGCTACTTTAGAGGCTTAATGGTCTGTCCTGATGATTACCAGCTTTCTTCTCTATCCCAGGCTGTGAGTCCTTGCTCCATCTGAGTTGCTGCTTTCTTCAGCACACCTGCACTTGTAGCCTAAGGAAGCTAATCCCTGTGTGTGTCGTGGGGGAACTGGGCAGGAGAGATTCTTGTGTGCTTGCTTTGAAGCAAAATACAAAAATAAAAATTTAGCTACTAGTGTTTCCCTTGAGTCACTTGGCTCAACTCACAAAGAAACCACTACTTACAAAGAAATAGCTTTTGTGGAGCTGACCAAATCATAGAACCTTGGGGTGGGACCGAAGAGGCCAGAGCGAAGGCATTCAAGTGTGTGAGCAGGTGAGAGAGCCAGGTGGATATCATGGGTTAAGTTTGTAAATTTACACATGTACTTTATTTTTTTTTCTTTTTTTTAATTTAATTAAAATTTTTTTTACTTTATTCTACTTTACAATACTGTATTGGTTTTAAAATGTGCTTTTCAAACTTTAATGTGTGGGTGAGTCATGTGGGAAACTTACTGACACAGTAAGAGATAGGTCCTGGGATTCTGCCTTTCTCACAATGTTCCAGGTGGTGCCTATGCTGGGAGCTATACTTTGAGTAACAAGATTTTGAAGGTATACATTCAGGAGCAAATATATGAGAAAAGAGAAATACAGTCACAATCAATATTCATTTATTCAGTGTCCAAAGGCCTAGTATGTATAGCAAACTATACTTAGTTATATGGGGGATAAAAGGGAGGGAATCAGAATAAAACCTGTTATTACAAAGTAGAAAGAGGTTTAAAAATATACAAGCATTAGATTATGAGTAGTATAGTGCAGAACCTAATGGTTAAAGATGCCTGGGCTTGAATCTGGTCTGTGAAAGTGACCAAATTACTTAACCACCATATGATTAAGTAATGATTCAATTTCTCATTTGTGAAAAGAAAAAGGAAGAATAATGATAACATCAACAGCATAGGGAGGTCAAATTGATTAGATGAGTTGATACATACAAAAACATACACAACAGTAGCTGACACATAGAAAAGACTAAATAATTGTTTTTATAATAAAAATTGAAAGATGAGAAAAGTCATCGAATAGGTTTAGATATAATATGAAGTTCAGTCTCCATCAATTGCCAGTGACCATTCCCTTCCAATTGTATGTTTGAAAATGGAGCGTTTGTCATTGTTGTTGTTTTTCTGCCAATGCCAGGCAGATATAGAGGGCAGATCTTATGTTTCCCTGCTATATATGGAGAAAATACAGAGGGAATTTGAGAAAAAGATTTGAAAAAGTAGTCATCAGTGTTTCGTTGAATCTCTGATATTTGTTCTTTCCTTCCATAAGTCTAGATGAATTGGCTCTGCTGCTCATTACCTGTAACAATGATACACTTCTCAATCTGTCTCTGCATCAGAAGCCTATCTTTAGAAAGGAGATAGACGCTTACTTCTTGGAAGTAAAGTTATAACCAACCTAGACGGCATATTCAAAAGCAGAGACATTACTTTGCCGACTAAGGTCCGTCTAGTCAAGACTATGGTTTTTCCNGTAGACCAGGCTGGACACTCTCAGGGTTCCAGATATGCAGCCCAGTAGATTTCAGCTCCTGAACCAGAGAGCTACGTGAGCATCAGGAATGGCCAGGCAGCCCGAGGAACCCCAATGTGTCTCTGGGCTTAAATTACTCATCCAGAACCATCTCAGGTCTTTGGAACCTCGTTTCCAGGAAACAGGAGATAAGGCGCCATTAAGCGCCACAGGACAGTTAGTCCCAAGAGAGGGCAGGCGTTCTACAAGACCACTGGCCTCTTCAACAATAGAATGAGAAAGGGAGGTGTGGGAAAGGTCAAGTTAGCTTAAAAGCAATACAAGAAATCAAAAAGCAAAAATTCTGATCTGATCTACATGAACCATATTTTAAAAACATCTTGGACACAATTGGAGACACTTAACTTTCCAATAGGTACAAGATAATGACAAAGAATGCTTGTTAATTTTCTTAACATGCAGAAAAATAGAATTGGTATTATATAGGAAAAAGCCCTTAATGTTTAGAGGAGAACATTAATTAGAGTTAAATGCCACAATGTGTGTCATTTATTCTAAAATACCTCAGCTAAAAACAGCAGTTGTAGCAATATAACAAAATGTTAACTATGAAAGCTAGGCAATGTGGATAGGCATATCCATTTTAATATTCACTTTGTATTTGAAACATTTCAAAATGAAAAGCAAAAAAAAAAAAAAAAAAAAATAGAAAAAGATACATAACTCCTTAAGCCAGAGATGTGGTGGTACTGTGTAGGGCAAGAGATTAGAGCTGGCGTATCACCAACAAGACAACACCACCTGGGCACATCCCTGGAAACAGGGTGTGCAGGCCTAGGACAGCGGCCATCTTGCAGGTAGGGAGCTGGAGAGGTCCCTTGAGGCAGGCGCCTGGAGCCGTGCCCTAGACTAGAGTGACGAGTAGGTCTTGGGCGGTGGCTGCCATGCTGAGCCACTTCCAGACCATCCTTCAGGGCAATGGGAAAAGTACTCCGAGCAATGGGTGATGGGCGATCCTTTTACCTTTCTGAAATCCTGAACTTTATGGACCCATATCTTTGAGGAAAGAAGTTAGAGAGGCAGGAATCTATACCAAGAGAGTTTAAAAAGAAAGAAGATTTGGATCTGATATGCAGAAGAGTGTTGGTGACATGCAAAAAGCCCAAGAGGAGGTACCAGGTTGTTCAGAACCTTCTGCACACCAACTGCCCAGCCTGGAAGACACAGCCCCACCCAGTTCCTGGAGGAACTGGAAGAACATCATCCAAGCAGAATCTCTCCATGGTGGGAAGGGGAGATGCCAGAGGAAATAGAGAAACTCGGCTCGTTCTGGAAGAGAAGGTGAGAGGAGGATATTTAGGCGTGGAGGGGGGCGCGGGGATTTGTGTGTGTTGGAGGGGGGTGGATTTGTGTGTCTTCTTATTGCTTTTGTGTTTTTAATTCCTAGATTTTGACTCTTACCTTTTTTATCTTCTTCCCTCTGCTTGCTCTGTGTTTATTCTGAGTTTTTCAAGGTTCTTGAGGCGGTAACTCAAAATAATGATCTGAGGCTTCTAATGAGAAATTTCCCTGTGTGTGTGTGTGTGTGTGTTTTAGCTGCCTCTAACAGCTAAATATCAATATGAAAATTTCAATAATTTTCATTTTCATTTGGTCCAAAATATTCTGAAGTTTCTCTGGAGCAAAGTCCAATCAAAATTCACAGATTATCTAGAAGTGTGTCATTTATTCTCCCTCTATTTGAGGATTTTTCATCCCTCTTTCATCTATTCATTTCTAATTTACTTCCTTTGCCGTGTGAGAACATGCTTTGTGTGATTTATATTCTTTTAAATTATTTTAAATTTAAGGCTGAGAATGTGGTCTGTCTTTATGAATGCTTCATGTGAGCTTGAGAGGAGTGTGTATTCTGCTGTTGAGTGGGGAACTCTCTAAATTTCAATTAGACCAAGTTGGTTGATAGTGTTTTACAAATATTACATTACAGAGCATTGGTTACCTTACTCCACAACTGAGCAGAGTCTGAGTAACTGATTTAAATTTTAATCATATCTGATATGTATCTTCACAGCAATGTTTAGACTAGTATTTGGCCAACAAACTAGGCACCATAGCCTAGACAGGTTGACATAAACTAACTGTCACAAATCTACCTCTTGTCAATTTGGTACCCTTACACGTCTCCTTAAACCATACTTATTGCTATAGCCAAATACCACAGACTAGGTGACTTATAAACAACAAAAATTTCTCACAATTACGGATGCTGGAAGTCCTAGATCAAAGCAGCAGCACAGTCATGTTCTCGTGAAGACCCTCTCCTGGTCAATAGCCAGGACCTCCTCATCATGTCCTGTTGTGGTGGAAAAGTCAAGGAGCCCCTGGGGTCTCTTTTATACAGGCACTCATCCCATTTATGAGGACTCCAGCCTTATGACCTAATCACCTTCCAAAGGCCCCACCTCCAAGTGTCCTCACCTTGGGGATTGAGGTTTCAGTATATGAATTTTCAGGGGTCACAAACATTCAGTTCATAGCATGTAAATACCCATAAGTGTGGTTTCTAGCTTGCCTAGTGCTTGTATATTCAATTTTAAAACAAGCAAAAAACCCTGCCAAAGGAATTTCCAGGGTGGCTATACAATTTACATTCCCACCAATGATGTGTGACAGATCCAGAGTAAAGTATTCCTTTCCTACTAAATAAAATTGGAAAAGCAGTCAAATAATTTATTCAGAAGGTATTTTCCCAGTGATTTCAATGCTTTGACCCCTTAGTCACCTAATACCCTTCTAATAGGAAGGAAATATAGGTGAACTCCCCGTTATGAAGCCAGGACATCACCTCCTTGCCCCACTTATGCCTGATGGGATGTGACACGGATGCAGGTGGGATTGACAGATGAGCAAGATTGCCATCACCCAAGACACTCAGCAGCTGGTCCTTTCTCCTCACACAGGAGGTTCAAGAGCCCTTAGAAGCCAAATACATGCATGTGCACTTACATGGCACACCGTCACGTGGCTTCTTCCCCACTTTGCAGATGGGAAAAGTGGGGAGGAAGGGGATGGTAAGGGGATGTCAACCACAAGTTGGCATTGCCATGGTTGTTTGCCATCTACCTCTACAAGGATTAAGTCATGTGCTACTGAAGCTGCTGACCTTCAACACCACCTGAAGGAGTTCAGAGTGGAGAGCAGAAGTGAGGCACTCTGTGTTCCCAGAAAACTGGCAGGACATGTCTTCAGATAGATATTCTTAGGAGCTGATTTATGCGCCCAGTTCTTATGTCTTCTCCTATATGGAGAAGCACTAAAATCCTTCACATGACAACTGTTCCTTGTCACTAGCAGAAACTTCATGAGATCAACAGAAGCTTTCTAAAAATTAAATGTGCTTGATTGCATGTGCTCCCCCTTTACCAAAATTACATATGTACTATCCTCCCCCATTACCTCTTGGAACAGTTTCTCAGAGCTATCTGACTTGCTTTCTCTCAGGCCAATGTCTTCATATTGGCCCAAATAAAACAACTTGCAACTCTCATGTCGTGCTTTTTTTTTTTTTTTAATCAACAGGGACTTCCATAAGGTCACACAGCAAGTTAGTGGAAGAATCAAGACCAAAATTCCTTCTTGAGCACTGCCATGTATGGATGGCAATTTTGGCCAATTTAGCAAGAGTTTCTGGTGATGAAGACAGACTAAATGTGCAAGACTGGGGAAATAGAGACAAGGAGTCCGGTAAGTCAAAGTGCCACACTTCCGTCTACATTTTCTAGATGTGTTTATTCAGTCAATGTCTGTGGATTCCCTTCTATCTTGAGCATAATTCTACCACTGAAGAACATTCTGTCCTGCAGATTTTAAGTGAAGTGAAATCTCTCAGTCATGTCCAACTCTTTGCAATCCCCTGGACTGTAGCCTACCAGGCTCCTCCATCCACGGGATTTTCCAGGCAAGAGTACTGGAGTGAGTTGCCATTTCCTTCTCCACAAGTCAATAATATCTTCTGCTGTGGTCACCAGCTTGCTGCTGTTTTAGGGAAGGTTGGAGGTTTCTGCTTTAAAGACACCATAGCTGTCATGATGATTAATCATTAGCAAATATTTATGCCAAGCATTACAAGGGGGAAGTCATGTCCCCAAACACCACAGGTAAAGGTCCTCTGCAGTGAGTGAACCAAGACAGCAACCATTGCTCTGCAGGATGCAATCAGCTAGTTCTTGAGAGGGGGACCCATTGGATAATCTGTGTCCCTCACATCATCCCTTCTAGGGAGACTGTCTAAACATTTGCAGACATTTAGGATGCACATATGATATGGCACACCAGTCTCATTAGGCATTTACACAGGTGTTGTGAACTGTGTCTTTAAAATTCATATGTTGAAGTCCCAACTCCCAGGACCTCAGAATGTGATCATATCAGGAGACTTTAGAGAAGTAATTAGGGTAAAATGAGGTCGTATAGCCCTAGACCATTATGACTGGTATTCTTGTCAAAAGGAGTGATTAGGACACAGACACACACAGAGGGAAGAGCATCTGGGGACACGGAGGAAAGACAGCCATCCACACACCAAAGAGCGATGCCTCCACGGAAGGGTCAGCTGTGCCAGCACCTTGAGCTGAGACTTCCAGCCTGCAGGATTGTGAGAAGATAAATTTCTGTTTCTAAGCCACTTTTTTACAGTGGCCTAAGCAGACTAAGGGCTTCCCAGGTGGCTCAGTGGGTAAAGAATCTGCCTGCAATGCAGAAGACATTGGTTTGATCCCTGGGTCAGGAAGATCCTCTGGAGGAAGAAATGGCAACCCACTCCAGTATTCTTGCCTGGAGAATCCATGGACAGACGAGCTTGGCAGACTATAGTCCGTGGGGTCACAAAGAGTCAGACATGACTGAAGGAACTGAGCAGGCACTCACGCAAGCAGATTAATGCAGAGGCTCCCTCATTCAATCCACGTTGGTGCTCAGGGGTGGACCCTNCATGGACAGACGAGCTTGGCAGACTATAGTCCGTGGGGTCACAAAGAGTCAGACATGACTGAAGGAACTGAGCAGGCACTCACGCAAGCAGATTAATGCAGAGGCTCCCTCATTCAATCCACGTTGGTGCTCAGGGGTGGACCCTTAGGGCAGAAAGCCAGGCTGCGATGATATGGTGACCTCTTGAATATTCCAAGTAGTTTGGCCTTCTGGGCATAATTCTATTTGCTTGTGGGGAACAACTGAAAAGAGTTAGAACAGCTTTCAAAGCTCAGTTTGGATCACAAATAGCTGATTTATATAATTAGCCTATGTCCAATTACACGGCACACCATGCAGTGGCTTCCTCATGAGCCAGATTGGTGCCACCTGATTCTTATAAACATAAATAGATCAAGTTGTTAAATAACAAGTAATTGCAGAGAGCACATAATATTCTCTCTGGGCAATCCAGACTACTCATGTTTAATCTGGCTTCTGTACTGCTTGGCAGAATCAGAAAAAGGTGTAGTGAGGCTATCAAAATGATGTGCTGAGTAGCTTGGGTTAAATTCAAGGGGATATACGAATGGCTTTGTGGTTGAGTTAAAATGCAGATGCAGCAGTGAATGATAAGAATGCATTTTCACAATGGTATTCATCAGAGGAATCTATTATTCTTAAATTACACACTGAAAACTATTTGCAGCACATATTATAACAACTGCGAACAACTTATTATGTAAAGAGTTCATGCAAAATTAAGAAAAATATGAAAACTCAAATATTTAAGTTGTCAAAGAATGTGAAAAGTCATGTCCCAAGGAAAATATAAATGACTGATGCATATGTGACAAAAATCAAATTTCACTAGTAAGCAGAGAAATGGAAAATAAGCCAAGAAGAGGTGCCTTTTGGTCACCCATATGTTTGCTCTTAACCCCACTGGAAACCCCACTGAATGGCCTCCTAGAAGCCTAGAAAATACACCCATGGGAGCAAAGGAAAGAGGAAAGTTGTCCCGTCTATGGATGACTTGAGACAGGCTGAGGATGGAGATGGGCATGTGTGGATGGATGCACAGAGCAAGGGTGGTCACAGCCCAGAACATCCCAGAAGTCTGCACTGACGCCCAGAGCTCAAGGTCAGAATGGGAGTGGCACGGACCCCCAGGACTGAAGCTGTGCTGGAGCAGCTGCAATTCTGGCCCCAGGACAGTCCCCTCACCCTGCCCAGACAACAGACCCTTGCACAGGCTGCTTGCCTGAAAGGTAAAACCAAAGAGTTCTTCCCTAGAGAAACAGAGATTTCCAGAGCGGTGCTGCCATTCAGAATCAGCCCCATCCCTCCTGGAATGTGGGCCCATGACATGGCCTGCCTGCTGGGCTGAGCCCACATCATCACAGTGTGTTCAGGGAGAGGGTACTGCTAAAGGGACCAAGTGAGGCCACTCCAGGCTCGATGGAGGGAGGAGTAGGAATGTCCACAGCAGGGAGGATGAAGAGAAGGGAGAATCCACAGAAAAGCTGACCCAGAAAAGTGAATCTTTCTGCAACAGAAGAGCTCCTTTATAAAGGTTTTGAGTTTGTATTTTCAGAGTTATTCGGGAAGATGTGACAAACATATAAAAAGANGATAAAAGTAACGCAGTGGTAGCTCTGGAGCCTGCTGCTGCGGGGGGCACAACAGCACCGTGGGCTCCTGCCAGCACTCCCTGATGGTTGCATGTGTTATGGGGAGCCCTATCTCCAGCCCTCCTGGAAAGAATGCCACCTGGAGCCAGAGTTAGTCCTGCTTCTCCCTCCACCTCTCAGAGTGAGTGCAGAAGGGAGGGGGCCCAAGCCCCCCCTGAGGGTTCTGCAGGCTCCTGTCAGCTCATGCTTCACAGACAGTGAACTATATGCC
Source organism: Neotragus pygmaeus (assembly GCA_006410875.1). NCBI lineage: Eukaryota > Metazoa > Chordata > Mammalia > Artiodactyla > Bovidae > Neotragus > Neotragus pygmaeus. Next base: position 20,841 of record SJYV01011467.1, on the reverse strand, counting down.
ATCATTTCCAAAAGCCCACTCAGGTATGTTTCCTTTTTGATCACAAAGTGAATTAGTAATCTCATTCCTAGCCTGTTGGAAGATACAAGATTCCATTTGTTTGGTTCTATCTCTCCTATTCCCTCTCCAGGCCACTATTGTCACAAATAGGACTCTTCATCACACCTCCTCATGAGAACATCCATCCCTCTGATGCATCTCAGGGCTGGCTGCCCCGTACATGATGCCATAACGTGGTCCAGAAGACATTCCATCTGTGATGAGGTCCCTGTTAGCATCCTCACCTTCACCCTCCTTGGGCAGTTAGGAGCTGGTAGAGAGGCCTCAGGACTAGATGGAGAATCCTCAAAATTGAGAAATAATCACTGACCAGTCTAGACCAGCATCTGTAACTGGGCAGTCAGGAGGCCCTGGGTTAAGTCTCATTTGGGGGGAGCTCTGTGTCCCATCCGTCAAATGCATGACTAATTGATGTCTGGATATCTCACAAAAGATTTATGACAGTCATGTGCTGGTTAATGCTGTAGTTCAAGTGCTAAGATTTTATTTTTTGTATGATTGAATTACTTCATTCCGTTTCTCTTACAGCAATGAAGATGATAATTAATGAATCTGAATTTTTGAAATCTGGTTTTTATATTATTACCTCTTTCCTATGAAGATACAAGACAGAAAATTTATTGCCAATGATACAGTAAAACCTTAACTATATGCACTATATTGATTGTCTAATTCTATTATATTGTATATTGTCTATATCTATTATATTGTGATGCTTATCATCTCTTATGTTTTATCAGCTAGATGACTGAGGCAATTTTCTTCTCATTTCTGTGATGAGATTTTTGTTATTCAGAATTATAACACAGAAATTGGAATGTTTATTTTGAATGAGATGCATTTTCTTCTTCCAGAATTTATTTAGAATGTTTCATAACACATTTTAAATTGTAATTTGAAAAGAAATTTCTATGTCGGCAACTACCCTGTAGAGACACCTAAATTGGTATTGACAGAAAAAGAAAAAACAGATATAACTTTATCAGTTAGAAAAAATGTGAATGATAAAATTGTCATTCTTTTCCAGAAAGCAACACATGTAAATTGTTTTAAAAATAAAAGTAGTTATACTTATGTAATGAATCTTGAAATATATGGGGAAAAGATGAAGGAAAATAAATTATCTCAAATTCTACCAACCAGAGAGAATCAATCTTGACATATTGGTGTATTTCCTTCCAGTCTTTCTTCTAGGAAATAAACTTATAATATTAGCTGTGCAATAT